>CM051459.1:178691595-179274523 GCA_028095005.1 Rhynchospora pubera
GGGAATGCAACATCACCAGCAGCAGTGCCCGTACGACCCTTACGACTTGACACAGCAGTCTCAACATCCTTTATCACTTCAAGGACACTGCTTGCCGTGGTGAAATTTGTTTTCAGTGGTGCTTTGGGTCCTGGTGGTTTGGTTAGGGCTTTGGGATCATTTGTTGTCACCAGGCATGCGCATGTTGTCAGCGGGCTCCTTGGCTTGGAGAATGCCAGGTCGACGATTCCCTGTATTGAGTACACATCAGCAAGTGAAGATCAAATTACTATACTGTGTCAACTAACAATGAAAAACTTCTAAAAGCACAGAATATTATAGAAGGTAAAATGTTCTTGTAAAACATTTTCCTTTAATTTACTGCAATTGTAGGCATGGCAATCGCCATCCTAAAATAAAAAATATATATAAAAGGTTAAGGAACAGCTAAACTAAAAAAAAGGCCGGACCAAAATCTAAGGGTTTTTTTTTTAAATCAAAGATTACTAATTGACCACCCACGATGGTTTAAGCATTGGAATTTTGGACCATTTGTCATGATTTGTAGGAACATGCTGTGTGTTGCCCATTTTGCATGAGCATTAGATCATGAGGTATATTGACCACTTCAGTATCCAATACAGGACTTTTCACAAAGAAAAACTAAACAAAAGATAATAGTAAGGAATACTACCTGAAGACGATTTAATACATAAGTATACTTGCCCCAAAGCTCCGGCCTACTCTCCACAAGTGATAGATCCAACACCCGGCGGATGCACCAAACACCGAAACTAATCACCAATGCTGCTCTCCACACACAATCCTCCCCACAATTTGGCACTGGCCGACCAAAAGTTACAACATCTAAGTCATCCTTTGTATGCTGTACCTGATCAAATCCATGATTTAGGCCAGTATTGTCTTGCTCCAACATAAGCTTCTCAGATCCAGCAACCCGGTCAATCAACTCCTCATCACTCCCTCCGTTCTGGGAAAAGAGCCAACTGGCACCCTCCAGTTTCAGTAGCTTAGTGATACAGAATCGGAGAGACTTGAGGAGTTTCTTCTCAGCATCAGCATAAGTGAAGTCTTGTGGATCCTTCGTGGTTATGCCAAATAACTGCTCAAAAGGTTGTTTTGACCACAGTGACTTGGTGCTTGGACTCAGATTAGACTGAAGAGATTTAGTGCTTGAACTCAGGTTCGACTGAAGAGAGAACAA
Source organism: Rhynchospora pubera (assembly GCA_028095005.1). Taxonomy (NCBI): domain Eukaryota; kingdom Viridiplantae; phylum Streptophyta; class Magnoliopsida; order Poales; family Cyperaceae; genus Rhynchospora; species Rhynchospora pubera. The sequence continues at coordinate 178,692,800 of CM051459.1, forward strand.
GTCCCTCTGTGTTCTCTGGGGACTAAATTCATCAAACCCAGTAGGACTGCCAGAAATAGTACCAGAACCAACTCCTGATCGAGATATTGGGCCAAGGTGTGATTGGCTTCTATCAGATACCATCCTACTGAGATACGGGTGGGGCCCAATTGTACCAGTACCTGCAGTTAGTTTTGCCTCATTTAACAGAGCAGCACGGGTAGCTGCAATCATAGCAGAAATGTCAGGAGAACTATGGTACTTTTTTGCATAGCCAGCACCCCCCTCAAGAGTTTCACTTGTGTCAAGCAAAGAAGAATCAAGATATCTTCTCTCTGCAATGAGCTGATTGAGTCTAGTAGATATGGGGCTTTGCAAACCAGCTGTGGAAGTCGCACTCAGAGAGCCCAGCATGTTCTGTGCGTATGGCAAATCAGAAACCGAGTCACTGAGATTGAGACCATTTGAAACATAGGGTGAAGGAGATCGCTGCATTGGGTCAGGGAGTGCACCAGAATACGGTCCCCGATTTGCATTTAACCCTTTAAGGTATGATGCTAGCTGGTACCCATGTATAGTCGCTGGCTGATAGAATTGATTGTCAGAATAACTTGACAAGGAATTAAAATTGGAATAAAGCTTCCCAGTCTGTTGTTCCATTAGGCCATTGCTAGTTGGTGGCAACTGCATTCCTTGGGGCCAAGATGGCGAACCCGCATTTAACCCATATGGCAGATCAAGATTGGCCACCTGACCAGCTGGTCTAATCAAATTACTTTTAATGGGTTCATTACTTGGGTTGTTGCTCGCTTTGTCACCAGATCCCACGATTCTCAAATCTAAACCAAGTAATACATCTAGCTTCTTGGCACTAGCATCTTGGGTTAGTTTTCCATGATAATCAAACAAATGGCCCCAAAACTCATCTAAAATGGCTGCAAGTTGTTTTCTTGCAGATCGACCCAAACCAGATAGGTGCGACAGGCTCCTGCTTCCATTGCCAGTATCAAAATCTTTAACCTTAACAGAACTAACTGACAGCTGTTCATCAGACAGTGACTGCTCCTGGGAGTGAGGACTTAAAATTTCGTTTTCACTTTTGTTTCCTTGTTCAATTTCCTTTTGTCCTTTGTCCTCCTCCGTGTGAAGTTCCTGTTCAATTACCACCTCTCTCTCAACAGAACTCTTGGCTGTGGAGCTTTGTTTTATGTCTCTGCCTTTCTCCATGAGAGCTTCTTGTTCGACCGCCATCTCTCTCTCAACGACAGTATTGGGTTCCAGGCATTGTTTCGTATCTCCAGCCTTCTCCATGTGAACTTCTTCCTCTACAACCACCTCTCTCTCAACAAAGCTCTGGAATGTCGGATGTTGTTTCACAACTTCACCTGTCTCTGCATCATCATCATCCACTTTACGCCGTTTATGCATATTAAAACCTTCTATAGTGGAGGAAGAGACCTTACCCACAGGATCAGTCCAGTCAACTAATTTGACTGTTGCTGTTGGTTCCTCTTGGATGTTTACAGGTATGGTGCTAGTAGTAGCAGAGACATCACCACCACCATCACCGGCCTCTTTTTCAGGTTCAGGCTCAAAATACTCAAAGGAACTTTTATTCATGTCTCCTCTAAAATATCTGTCTTCTTCAAAATGAACATTCTTTACTCCTGTAGAGTTTACTCCCCTTCTCTCAGAAAAACTGGTTGGTTGGTTACTCAACCAATTATGACTTGACGCCTCGTCGCTCGCTGATTTCAATGGTGTAACTGCCAAAAAGAGTGCAAGGCCAACAGAGAGGCATGAGACAAGGAGAATGGTGGGATATGGAATAACTACACTATTCCCAACATTGCCCTTCAGACCATTCATCCAGCCACTATTTCCAAGAAGCATCTCAGTGAGAAAGATAACATTTGCAGAAAGCATCATAAGGAATGCCACAAAGGAACATAACTCCAAGTAATATGATATTTTAAAGGCCTTCATTATTACCTTTGAAGAGGCAACACGAAAAAGTGGAATAACTGATGAAGGAAGAAGTATGGCTTGTACCACTTGGCATATTGTTAGGACTTGGTATATTCCCTCTGCACCATTACTTTTTGTGAAGTAAAGAGCAGGAAGTACTGTGAAAGAGTTTAGTAATATATGGTGGGAAAATAGAGAAAGGTTCAGGCCAAAGAAGTGGTGAGAGACTACGTGAGCACCTATGTTGCATGTCAGTGTGACGATCTGGCTTGAAAAAAGCAGAATAGAAAGAAAAAGGGGTGGTACCATCGGGAATACCTGATAAAATTAAACAAGCTATCAAAAAGGCGAACATAATGCAGTACAGGGTAGAACAATAAGTACCTTCCCCATACCTGTGCACCCCACTACTTTTTTAATGTTCAATTTTGTTTCCTTATCCTTTCTTTATGTTGCTATCTGCATTTCCATGACAGCACTAATAATAATGCACAACAACACACTGCATTTCGTTCCCGGATGTTATGTTTGGTATTTCTATGCAGGTTCAAATAGAATAAGTGCCGTGCTATCAAAAAGCCTATTTACTTGACTGTTGTATTCTTATTTGACCTTAAAAATAATTTAACTTTTTCCTATTAGAAGTTCAGATATTTTCAACAAGAACATGAGGAAAGCAAAGGGAAACAAAGGAAGGTGAAGAACGAACCTGGTCCATGAGCAAAACAACATCTTGAAAGTTAAGGATGACATCAGCTGTGCTAGAAAGTACGGCAGCTGAGTTGATGAGGATAAAGTACACGAGAAACAGGCCCGTAAAAATAAATAAGATAGTAAAAAAATGGTCATGGAACAAGGCACCTATTGCAGCAACAGGGCGGCTTCTCTGACTCTGCAAACAAACAGTAAACAGTTTCCAGCAACAAGTATAAAATATAGTTAAAATAAGATGCATGTCATTGTCAAAAGCCTAAGTTTTCCAAAACTGTCAAGCACTTTCTAACCCTTATGAAGCAATAAGGTCCAAACTGATACCATGCAAAGCAAAAAAAAAAAAAAAACAGTTTGTGTTGCTAAGGTACCAAATTACCAATATATGTACTAGCATGTAGTACATATTAGTTACATGATGCAGTAATGTTCAGTCCCAGATGAAAGGATTGCATAACTGAGGTTTGATCCAGGCCAAGTACGAATGAGGCTTAAGTTGAGGAGATGGCATTTTCCTAAATCTTCAAGGACAAGAAATTCATAGCCAATCTACCTGGACAAGCGATGAGTGGATGTAGAAATTTTGCGCCATTACATTTGCCCCTAGAAGAGCCATGAGAGAATAGGTGCTCTCACCACTTAACTTAGGAAACATAACATTCGCAGGTAAAGGGATCTTGGGCTGGTTAAATAGCACCCCAAGCACATAACCGAGCAAGGCATAAGCTGCAATGCCTGTGCAAATAGTTCTGCCCTTCGGTTTCTCCTGTATAAAAAATATTTTGTAATTTGTATTAAAAAAATGCATAAGAAAATTACAAATTGCTGGACAGCCAGAGTAAATCCAGTCTAAACTGCTGCAAAATTCCAAAGATGTGAAAAATGTGAAGTATCAAAGTTGGCCCTGCTACTACCATCCCCTCTAGGAAACTTCATTTTCCATTGCATATGACATTTCAAAAATTGCATCCCATACCCTCAGTCTACCACAAGGAAGAAACATCAAGTGGTATATGCAAAAATATTTGTGATGCAAAATCTAAAAGTGAATAAGCACTTTTTGTATCCAGAAATCTTTAAGTTTAATTTAGCATAAACCAAGTCTTATTTTATTCAGAGCATACTCTGATTTCTAGCTTCATTTTAATAGGAAAAGGTACTCTATTTAAAAAAGTTAGTATATAGTGTATTTAGTTGATCAAGTATACAAAACAATTACAGTGCAATGAAGTGTGTGCTGAATATTAAAAACAGTACTAAAGGAGTGAATTAAATTTGTGGCGACAAAACCTGCACTAAACAAGGCCAGATCAAATTTGACCTTAGCTCAATAATAAAAGAAAGGCAAGCATTACGACTCGTACCAAACTGGTGACAAAAAAAGGAAGTATATTAGAAGCAAGTGCAGTGACAATGATGCATGTGACGAGATCAAAACCAAGCAGCAGGTTGAATGATTGAGCAACACCAAGCACCTGAATCCAACATAATAACAATTGAATTTTCTGCAACTATCATAGGAACTTATATAATAATACTTAAAAGAATAGCCGTGCAGTATTCCAGTATATGCATATTAAATGAGGTACATGATTCACATAAAGAGTCAATTGTTCCCTGGAAAGTGGCATTGCTTTTTAAAACAATCACGATCACTTTAAATTCAATACAAGTAAGAATGAATCCAGTATAATTGCAGATTCGCATGATATGATATAAGAAGAACAAAAAGAAGAGAAAAACATTTAGTACCATAGTCAGCTTGGAGGTCAAAATGGACAACTCAGCTTGAACTCCCAATAAAATGCAAGTCGACTTGCTATACTCCTCTTGGCAAATCTTTTATTATGAAAATAACAAGTGTTTAGCCCAAGAAAAAGGCAATCAGTGAAGTAGAAATATAGTGGTGTTAACATTACAGAAATCATACATTTGCTTCCTGTTTCCTTAATTGAATACAGAAATCTGGTAAAGGGTTCCCGAACCAATTTAATGTGCAGCTCACAATACAAGGTATGATGTATACAATGCAAAGGATAAAACCATGCGTACCCACACAAAACATCGCAATATCCATGTACAGCTATGACAAGAAAATAATTTTGTACCATTTAATTAAACATTTTAATTCAAAATATTCCCAAACTGCCCCTTGTTTGGAATTTTGGAATAGAATTACGAGCTGACTGCTAAGTCACCTTCTACAGGGGCATAGAAATTTTTGTAATGTTATATTATGACATTTTTCCTATGGTTCACGTCTACAGAAAAATAGGTAACATTGCCAAGCTAATAGATATTTGGTCATATAAGTTCGAGCTCACTTTACAAAAGAAACGCTCAAGTTTTTAATGCAACACACTTCCGCTAATAGCATTCAACAATGCAATTACACTTTAAAACATTTACTTTTCTGAATATACACTCGATATTAAGACAAAAAAATTGATGTACCTCTGCGAGGTTCTTTCCAGTAGCAGTGCTGATACATGTTGCCAAATACTGACACAATATAGCGCAGAGGTTGAAAAACAGCAAAGGCAAGATAAGATCCGACCCAAACCGAGAACCCGCCTCTACAGCTGCAACCCACTTCCCCAGGTCAATATAACCCATTGAGATCATTAGTGCCGGCCCCAGGGAAGGGAAAAGGTTCATATTGTGGATAGCCGCCTCCATTTCGAATCACCAGTTGACGAAGCAGGGAAAAAAAACAAGAAGAAGAAGCGAGCTTTACACCAAAGATGTGAGTTTTATGTCAAATTAGGCACTGCTTAACAAGTTCCTAACGCATGGCTGTTGACTGAAAACAGACGGAATTGAACGATCTCTGGTTATTATGGATTGGTTTTGGGGTTCTGAAGCTTCCACATGTGGCTGGATCCTTACATGAGAGATACCTTCTCCTCAGTGCGTGAAGGAGCTCAGAAGAAAACTTCCCTACTTCTGGAGTGAATGTCTTAACTAGCAGTATCCTTACTTCAGTATGAAACATCAATCATTAAAACCTGAAATTAAAACATCAAAAGAGCTTTCCAAAATTAGAAGCTATCTAAAAAATAGTATATTCACTTTTACATAGGAAAGAAAAATTAGCAATAACTTTAGGAAAAGAGGACTAAAGCAAAGATCCAATCTAAGCCGAACAAAATATTTGGTCAAACAGGGTTTCACAACTAATTGCAACTCGAGATGGAGAATCCACTCTCAGAACAGTACCAAAGTGAGCCTCTGAGCTTACATACACCTCGGATCAAGTAAAAGCATTATCTCAGTGCAAAGGAAAGAGTGTGATTGGATTTGTAATAAAAGGGGAAGAAGGATTTACCTTTATCCAGTTTCGCTCTCTCACATATTAAATCGAAGCGACAGAGAACACAAAAGTGAGGTAGAGAGAGAGAGAGAGAGAGAGATGATTGGAAGTGGTTTTGTTACAAGTCCAATCTTTGGGAAAGAGAGAGAGCGAGGTGGAAGAAAGAGAGAGAGAGAGAGAGAGGAGAAAGAAAAATAGTGCTGAGCTATCTAATGGCCCTTTTTGCCTCGTTGCCTTCTTCTCGGCCCTTCCTTGATTAGTTTCAATTTTTTTAATGGATTCATTCATTCATACCCTTAAAGGTGTCATTATATCAAGTAGACGATTGCAAAACAGGAAAGAAAACGTAAAAAGGCAAATTTTATATTGTTATTATGCAGCAAGAGGGGGGTCAATGGTCCGTCGTTAGTCGTTACAGCTTTGAGAAAAACATTATCCATATTAAACAAGGGTAATTTTCTATAACTAGTTACTATTAGTATATTAGCTTTTATACAAAAATAACATGCAACTTTGCAATGTAAACGAAATAAACAGAATCACTGATTGGGTTACCTTTCACTTGATAAAAGTTTATTCCCAAATTAATCACTGATTGCATTTGTAACTACCACCCAGTTATTAAAAATATGCTGATTGATAGCAATGATTACTATTAGATTAACGTTCTAATAGGAACAAATAAAATTAGTCGGGATTTGAAATTGGAATTCTCATTCCTTAAAATTTTGTAATTGGAAGGAAAATGACGACGACGCTCGTCCCAAATTACCGGTCCGCCAGTGGAGACCGGCGATAAATGGTTTAGTGGAATTAGAAAACACAAAGAAATGCTAAATAGCAAAGAGGAACTCAAAGAGCCCAAAGGGAAATTTCATTAATTAATCAACTAAACTGTTTACAATGACAAGCACCCCTTTATATAGGAGGCGGCGCCTTGGACAACAAGTCAGTATATTTTCAGAAATAGTACCCTAAAAAGGGAAATTTGCAGAAAGAGAAAGAAAATATAAAATTACAAATATAGTAATGTCCTAAACTAAAGATAGTCCTCGTCAGATTCTGAGTTAGGTTCGGATGAGATTCAGTTCGCGTCGTGCTCGGATGTAACATCCCTAGGTATCCTCGGGAGAGGTCTTGGTGAGATACCCTCGGGTGAGGTTGAGGTCTCGGGTGAAGTACCCTCGGGTGAGAGATATCCTTTGGTGAGGTACCCTCTCGGGTTGAGTTCGCGTTATACTCGAAATCCCAAGATACTTCGGGAGATATGTAGCGCCCCGACATACTTCGGAATAATGACTCGTGTCTTGTTCGGATCGAACAATTCGAGTCACTCACGAGACTATCTACGAAGTTTCCTCAGATGAAGAGAAGGCCCACGAGGTTGATCTCAACTTGGGTCTAGTCATAATAAGCAAGAAAGATGCTTCCCGAAGTGATCTCACCTTCGAGCCCTTACCCTCTCCTTGTGTTACCTCAACCTCAACCTCGAAGACATGCAACATGGCCTTGAGGTCAGACTATAATGATCCATTCTTGCAGCTGAGCCCAAAAGCAGTGAAGCGTGATATCTCGAAAATGCTACGAACTCAGGTGACATCGCTGCCAGCTCAAGTGACTTCGTTGCGAGGTCCTCTCGACCCTCCTCCAACATATTGTGAGCTCATCGCCCGAGGACTTTTCAAGACTGAAACTTTGCACGATACTCGCAACACCACTTTAAAATCAGAGTACAGTGATCCATTTTTACAGCCGAACCCAAAAGTACTTAAGCGAGATCTCTTGAATAAATTGCAAGATCAAGTGACCGCGCTTGAGGTTCCGAGTGCAGCCGCATGAATAATCGCTCCTCGCGACTTGATCCTCCCTTTGTGATACACCAGCACATCACCCGAGGTCCTCTCGAGCGAGCTTATGTAATCTCTAGAACATTCTGCGAGCACATCACCCGAGGTCCTCTCGACCCACCTCCAACTAAAGACACGAGCTCTAACCCGAAAGACGCTTCTACGTATCATTGTCTCCTCCAGGATATCCAAGCTCAAGAGCGTCCGAACACAAAGATCCTCGAGCTCGAGTGGGTCTTCGCGAGTAAAGATCATGACCGGAGGTGTGATTACAACAAGTTTACTCATTGCAAGTTTCGACGAAACCCGAGCCTAGAGAAGTTCAATAAGGATGCCTACAGATTCGAGCTTTTCAGAGTCATGTACATCTCGAGCGTGTTCGCTGTTCGCCATTTCCATAAACGATTCAAAGAAAATGCAAGCTTGAGGTCAAGCTTTGCTCAACCCCGGGAGCTTGACGCAATACGAGAATTTATCCGAGGGTATCTCGGGGTATTTCATTCGAGATACCTCGTGGCAAGTCACCCAAGTTCATTCGGATCACTTAATCCGAACATTACGTGGGTACTTCACCCGAAGTACCTTAGGGGTTTTCCATTCACCTGAGATATCTCGGGGTGCATGATGCGGGTAATCACTCAAGGTCACTCGAATTGTTCAATCCGAACAAGACACGAGTCATTATTCCGAAGTATGTCGGGGCGCTACATATCTTCCGAAGTATCTTGGGATTTCGAGTATAACGCGAACTCAACTCGAGAGGGTACCTCACCAAAGGATATCTCTCACCCGAGGGTACTTCACCCGAGACCTCAACCTCACCCGAGGGTATCTCACCAAGACCTCTCCCGAGGATACCTAGGGATGTTACATCCGAGCACGACGCGAACTGAATCTCATCCGAACCTAACTCAGAATCTGACGAGGACTATCTTTAGTTTAGGACATTACTATATTTGTAATTTTATATTTTCTTTCTCTTTCTGCAAATTTCCCTTTTTATGGTACTATTTCTGAAAATATACTGACTTGTTGTCCAAGGCGCCGCCTCCTATATAAAGGGGTGCTTGTCATTGTAAACAGTTTAGTTGATTAATTAATGAAATTTCCCTTTGGGCTCTTTGAGTTCCTCTTTGATATTTAGCATTTCTTTGTGTTTTCTAATTCCACTAAACCATTTATCGCCGGCCTCCACTGGCGGACCGGTGATTTGGGACGAGCGTCGTCGTCAGAAAAGGTGATGGAGATGAGTTGGATTTAGCAGGAGTTTCAAGCAATAAATTTTCTATACAAAAATTTCTTTTAAGTGTTCAAATTTGACGGGATTTCATTTCTCCGTGGTTACATCCGTCTGATCGAAACGACAAAGATCAAGGATGGTATTTGAAATCAAATTTCTTTCTTTCTCCTCTCGGATTTGGCAGGAGTTTCGACCAATAAATTTTCCATACAAAAATTTCTTCCAAGTGTTCAAATTTAATGGGATTTCATTTCTCCGCAGCTACATTCGTCTAATCGAAGCGGCAAAAATCAATGATGATCTTTGAGGGTGCGTTTGGATATAGGAAGAAAGAAGAAAAAGAAGGAAGAAAAAAAATTATAAACAATTGAAATTCTTTACAAAATTACACACTTCTCAATATTTCTTTCCATTTCTTTCCTTCTTCCCACACCTATCCAAACGCACCCTGAAATCAAATTTCTTTCTTTCTCCTCTTAGATTTGGCAGGAGTTTTGAGCAATAAATTTTCAATACAAAAATTTCTTCCAAGTGTTTAAACTTAACGGGATTTCATTTCTCCACAGATAGACATCTATCTGATCGAAGCGGCACTGATCGACGATGATCTTTGAAATCAAATTTCTTTCTTTCCCCTTTTTGACGGGCTCTTTGATTTGATAAATCGAAATCGTCTCCTTCTGACTCCGCTGAAATTAAATCGTCTCTGTTCTTTCTTCCTTTCCGATTAGTGTAAGAAAGCACAAGATCTTAAGACGTCTCAAATATTAAATGAGAAATTTCATGAAATATATAATTTTCTAGATCTTGAAATAAAGTACCACCCTCTCTTAATTTTTCAACAAGCTATTTTAATTTATAGATTCTATAACTTTTCATTCCTTCCTATTTTTGAAATATTTTATAGCAACTATCAAGTTTATTGTTACTCTCTCGCCTCTCGGTCGGTTTTGATGTCATTTGAAACTTTACTAGTAGAATTGAACAACTTGAATAAGAAAGTATAAATATTATAAATTTTAATTTTTAGAAATAACATATGTTGTTGGCTAAATTTTAAAAACAGAATTGACGTATGATATTTGATACGTAACTATAAAACTGAGAAAATGTAAAATTTCAATTGGTCTCTATAAATTGAATATTTCCGAACTTTATATATCATGATAATCATATAATTAAATTTTTTTAACTATTTTTTGGGCGGTGAAACTAATTATTTTAATTTGCGACACATTCAACGTTAATCTCAAAATTTTCAAAGCATGCAATTCAAAAATTAAACAACTCTACGGACAAATTAATATGACTAAATTTTTATGGATCCCTAGGCATTTTTTTTTTTTTTTGTAATTCGCCCTACATTTAACTTAAACAAAATATATAGAACATTTTGGGACATAACCATGTAGGACCTTTAATAATTGATCTCCTATTTGGATAACTTGAATCTGCTTTTGAGTATATCATTTAATTTAATGTACTATCTCCATCATAAATCTAACCGTACTCCCAACTTTTTGTCCTCTCTACATTTGCAGATGGAGAAAAAGGTATAAAAATAGGAAGCATGAAATTGTTCAAAAGGATAGACGGTATATGTAATGTTTCGTTATGGGTACCTCTAAACTTTTCTTTTTTTGTGAGGACAAAATTATTATATGTTTATTATGGCATGCGTCACATGAAATTACCCCTAGCCTTTTTTTTAATATATAAGACCGCGACTCATGAGTAGACCTGGTTAACGTTCGAAACGGCAACGGAATGGGCCATTTCGTTTGCCGTTCCGTTCCAGAAACGGTATGCACTGAAACGATTCGTTATTCGTTCCGTTTGCAACGGAATGGACGGAACGTAGCGGAACGACTCAATTTACACTGTATTTCATACCAACGTATGCCGAAATTCGTTCCGTTTACCGTTCCGTTTAAAAAACGAATACCGAAATCTGTTCCGCCACTCGTTCCGTTTGGACGAAACGTGCACAGAACGAGTAGGACGGTATACCGTCGGCAGGCCTACTCATGAGGAGTGAGGCACTAATAAAGGACATGTGGGACCACCTGTCAGAATCCGAGGTCCACCCAAAGAGCAACACGAATGTGGGTTTCTATCCAAAGGAGCTGGCTCCACAATACAATACACGTTCCCACTAATCTATTCCAACTTGCAATTTTTTGTCTTTCCGTTAAAATATCTGTTTATGAACATTTCTTTGCGTGCATACCCCGGAATCAGAAGTTTTCAGATCAAAGTCAAAGATTCAAGATCATAAAAGACACTGCTTAATGAGAAATGGAGTTCAACGAATGTTAACTACGAAATTAATTGCTGCAGAATTTAATCTATCAAATTCATACAAATAATAAATCAACAGTTATCCAATTAAATGAAATATATTTATTTCCTTGTAGGTGTTTTATAGGATATAATGTATCTGACTATGTAAAGATTAGTACACGTGAAGAAAAATTTGCTTCGATCTCGATCTTTTAAGCATCTATCAAATTTTATTTAATCTTGAAATTATATACTCCTTGAGAAAATTTATTAAAATTGAATTATTAAATATTAAATTATTAATTGATATCTAATTAAATGTTTTAATTAAAAAATTGATACATATCATATTTAAAATATAGTGACAAATAATATATATATATATTTAAAATATGATATTAAATTTTATATATAGAGGAATGATATACTAAACTCTGGAGTATTGAGGTCTCATACACTGAACATTTCTGCCTTTCGATCGTTTTAAAATTCGTGCACCAGATTGAGACGAACGGATCGGATAGAGACGCTGATTTCTCCGAACTTCTTTATTTTTTTCGTTGAGCGCCTTTCTCCTCCCGTCAGCGCTGTTAAAGTGCTTTCTTCTCTTCTACTCCCGTTTGGACAAAAATCGATCACACCTTTCCCTGACTAAATTTGCAAAAAACCCTAGAAGCATCGCAACTCCGTTCTCCATCGACACACCTCTCTTCTCTGCTCCTCTTCCTCTCTCATTGCTCGTTGGTATTTGCTCCGTTCCTCTCCGATCTGGTTACAAAGGTGAGAGGCACTTTTGTTTTAAAATTTTCTCGCACTGTTCCTCTCTGATCTGGTTACTTCTGGCATTTTTCTTGCACGTTTTAAAATTAGCTCGTAGTACTTCTGTCTCACACGTTTTAAACAAAAAGTCTAAAACTTTAATGTCGTCCTTTTCTTGTGAAATTGTGGAGCCACTTTTATTCTGAAACTACAAGTGAAATTGTGAGAAATTGTGATGGTTCTTTGCTAAAATAATGACCAAAACCAAATTAGACCAAATTGTGATGGTTCCTTGCTTATTAGACTAGATTGCGAGAAAAATAGTAGCTAAATTCCGACCAAATAGTTGCACTGTGCTTTTTGCGATAACATACAGAATTACTCTACTATATTTTTTCTGGTAAAACAGTAGTCATGGAATACACTAATATAACAGTAGCCATGGAATAACTTGAAATTGGTTATGCTTAATTCAATGTATGGTTATGCCAAATTCTGTACTTGTTCTGTAAGCATTATAGAACTGATTTTTTAAAGAACAAACTTTTTGTACAATTTTATAGAAATTAGAAAATGGTGAGCATAAATGTGAGGAATGAAGGAGCTTCTTTTACAATTTCCAGGAACAATTTGTTTCATCTCTCTAAATCTGTATTTATGAATTAAATTAGTTGAATACGCCATAAGGACAGACAAATTGATATAAGCTCCTGGACACATACACTTTGTACTGTATAACTGGTGCATATCACTGATGCGTATCAGTGATGTTTTAATTATTTTTTCAGGTGAAGAACATGCGAAAAAAGGGCAGGAAAACACAAGAGGATGATGGCGTGGAGAGTGGACAAGGAGAAGAAGAAGTTATGTCATCAGATGGTTCATATGAACACTAGTCTACATGAATATTAAGCACATTTTGTTTAGAATTGAGAACTATTAAGCACATTTTGTTTAGACTTGGTGATAGAAATGGATAGACTTGATGACAAGTAAGCTAATTTTGTATAGACTTGGTGATAGAAATAGATATCGCGTATGAAATGGACAGACTTTTTTTATTAGAGCTATGTTTATTCTATATCTGATGCTATGTTTCCCAATTTTATGAAAAAAAATGTCGTGTTAATTGCAGCATTTCACAAGATCCCTACCTGGAATCGGTAACATTTTATATGATTTTTAGTGCTTAAACTATTACTGTGAAATACCAAGTGTAGTATTGTACTATGCAACAGAATTTATATCTGGAAGCACAATTGGCCTATATTTTAAAACTTGATGTTATTCTACAAGTCATACAAGGGCATAGATTATATCTGGAATCGTAATTTTAAATCTTGATGCTGCTACAAGTCGTACAAGAGCATGGATTACAAATTATACAAGCATCAGCATTGATTAAAACTACTACTACAAGTCATCTTTTACAAGCATTCTAATCATCCATTAATCACTTCCCTTGGTCGCCCTTCAATGTGATCGTCATACCAGCTACTATAAGTCATCTGTTACAAGAATTCTAATCATCCATTAATCACTTCCCTTGCTCGCCCTTCAATGCGATCATCGTACCAGCTAAATTATCGACATGCTGTTGATATCTACAAAATTAACAAATTAGATCTGAAAATACTTCCATTGTTAATGAAGCTAATGTAAGATTAAATAAGTGAAGCTATCAACTATTAACCAAAAGCATCGGTACTAAATGTCTTGAAATCGGATTGCCAGTTAATGAAATAGAAGTTAAACAAATTTACTCATCGACACTAACTTCTATTCTTTTTGCAATATCAAAATCAGAGTGTGACAAACTATTTCATGATTCAATCAGAATTTTTTTTTTCTGTTTTGCAACTTTTGGTACAGAGGTAGAAACCATGCGCGAGCCATAGGGCCACAGATTGGTTCAAAAAACAAATCTTTTATAAATGGATTTTTTTCCTAACTATTGACTGATTGCATACCCAAAATTCTGCCCAATTCTTCACAGATTGCTCCCAGAAAAAAATTATGGTGACGGAATGCATACCCAAAATTGGTAATTCTAATAACTTGGACAAAAGGCTTACTCAGGATGACGAACTAAAGATGGAAGGAGGAGTGCACAGTAGGACTAAACCAGGATCGATTTTTGCACTGTAAAATTGATCCAAAATGCTTGTTGTTGATCGAGCAGTTCAGGAGGTAGAGGTGGAGGGAGGAGGTAGCTGCAAGGTTGCCTAGGGTAGCTAGTTGAGGCGGATAGAGGAGACAGATCTGTGGAGACAGGAGTCGGCGAAGAGAGGCAGCGGCGGAGTCTAGGTTTTTTAAATTTTTTTCAGAAGGGGCCGTGCCTGTGGGGAGAGAGAGAAAGACCGAACGTTAGAGAATAAAAGAGACGGAAACTTTAAAGGAGAGACGGAAAGTTTTAAAACTGACGGAGAGTTCGGAGAAATCAGCGCCTCTATCCGATCCGCTCATCTCAATCTAGTGCACGAGTTTTAAAGGAATCCAAAGGCATATAAGTTCAGTGTATGAGGCCTCAATACTCCAGAGTGTAGTATATCATTCCTCTATATATATATATATATATATATATATATATATATATATATATATATATATATATATTGAGAGATCTGTGGCCCACAAAAACTTCTTGACTTGTTCGACATGATTATAGCAATGTTACATAATTACTTGGGCTAATTCTTTCTACGTGCGAGCAAACGAACGTTGATTTTGAAGCATGATTTTGTTGCAAGCAAAAAGAATTCTGGTGATCTGATCAAATAATTGGTTATGAAAGGACAGCAAAATATATATATCTCGTCTAGCGGCTAGCTGTTTAGAATTATCCAATAAGTACTTTGTTAAAAAATTATTTTAATGGTACTAGCTAGGTCATAAAAATACTAATTAGTTGAAACTTTCAGATAAGTAAATATAGAAACTTCTTCTAGATTCATAAATTAGTACATACAAGAGTATTTTATTGTTATTGCCTTCTTAATAGGGCTAATATATATAAGTACTTAAAAGTGCACCGTAATCTTGGTTGGCATTTCGGCATCAGAGAATGCTGTATATGCACAAAAAAAGTATATATTGGCAGTGGCGGATCCAGAAAATTTTTTAACCTAGGCACAATTATAATATAATAAAATATAAAAAATAAAAAATATAAAAAATAATAAATTTAACAAAAAAAAGTCATTCTAAACATATAAAATTGGAATATCACAAAATACATCATCTTTTTCATGATCTGTACTTCTCTATCAATCACTAAAAAAAAATTCTAATTCTAATTTTCTAATGCAAGTAACAGTCCTTTGCGCGACTTCATAGTTTGAAATCTTTGCATAATTGCTTCCCTTGGAACCTTTTTGAATACATCTCTTTCTATGTAGGTAACCAAATTATCATTCAAAAAATCATCACCCATTCGGCTTCTCAAACGAGTTTTAATAAGTTTCATGGCAGAAAATGCTCTTTCAACACTCGCCGTTGCAACCGGCAAAAGTAAGGCCAACTTGATCAATTTATATACCAAAGGATAAACAATATCTTTTCTTTTTTCAACCAACTTTTGAGAAAGATCACTCATCCCATCCAATTGTTGAAAGTCTTGATCGGTACGCAAATCTTCTATATAACAATCAAGTTGTGTCTCCAAGAAAGAAAGCTCACTCATTGAGAAATCATTTGGATAAAAACGAGCCAAGTCAATCAATTTCACCTTATCAAATGCACAAAAATTACTACGAGGATGTAAACATGACATACATTGAAGTAACTCGGTGTTTGCTTCTGTGAATCGATCATTAAGCTCTCGAAGTATCAAGTCAATCACAGAATAAAATAACTCAACACGATAGTAATGTTGATTTGTCATTCCATCCGATTTACGTTCGGACCGTTTAGTAATTTTTTTGTCTGCCATATTCAACACATCAATTTTATGCTTTAAACAAAAAGAGTGAACTTCATCCAACAAGGAGTTCCAACCATTATCTCTCATGTTTTGCAAACGACTTTTAGTAACTCCAACCAATTTAACAGCATTTATGATCTCTTGCTCACTTTTTTGCAAGGCTTGTGATAGTTCATGAGTTATGCTCAATATATTCTTCATGAAGATACAACTAAAAGCAAATTCAAAACTTGAAAGAGAATCTAACAATTTTGAAGCTTTACCCACTTGGCAGTCATCATCTGCATTCTCTATGATATCATCAAGTACAGCCATCACAGAACCAAAGAGAATGATTAAGTTAGTTAGAGACTTGTAATGTGAACTCCACCCTTGTGTCACATGATCGTGCAAGACCAATCTCTTGATTTAAACCTGTCCCAGTTAAAAAATCATCTTTTCCAAGAGCTTTTTGTACCTCAGCAGCACGACTCTCACGTAACTGGTCACGCCTTTTACATGAAGCCCCAACAGTAATTTGAGCATTAGAAATGTCTTCGAAAAGAGTAGCTATGCGCTTATGCTTTTTTGCAACTGCCATTAAAACTAGCTGAAGTTGATGTGCAAAGCAATGAACATAATATGCCGAGCTATTCTCATTCAAAATTAAAGCCTTCAACCCATTAAACTCGCCTCGCATATTACTAGTCCCATCATAACCTTGCCCGCGAAGACGAGAAAAACTCAACTTATGCTTACAAAAGAGTTCCTCAAGTGATTCCTTAAGTGAGATTGATGTTGTCTCCTTGACATGCACGACTGCTATGAACCTCTCAACAATGCTTCCTTTCTTGCTAACATATCTCAAGAGAACGACCATTTGTTGCTTGCAAGAAATATCACGAGACTCGTCAACCAATACAGAAAATAATTCATCTCCAAGTTCTTCCATGATTTTGTTGGTAGTCTCAACTGCATCCGCATGAATAATTTCTTTTTGGATTGGAGGTGCCACTAATTTGCAATTTCCAGGAGCATTTTGCAAAACAACACCATCAATTAGTACATTATGATCAGCCAAGAACCTAAGCAACTCCAAAAAGTTATCTGAATCCTCTGATTCATCATGTCCACGGAAAGCCATACCTTGCTTCAAGAGATGTCGAATGCAATCAACTGTAGCAGTCAATCTTAGTCGATATGCATTTTGAGAACGCTTGTTTTCTTCTTCTAAAATAGTTTGGATGTGTTGTTCTTGCTTCATGAGATCTTGGCATTTACTTACAGCAAGATTGTGAGCACTATTCAATCCACCAACATGCTCGTCAAGACTTTTCTTACTCTTCCAATTTCTAAATCCGATACTTGTAAAAGCATCTCTGGCGCTTTCTCGATTTTCTGGCTTGAAGAGATAACAACATAAACAATATGCAGCATCCTTTTGTATGCTATACTTTAACCAATAAGGATATTGTTTGTACCATTCCTTATTGAATCTCCTTTGCTTGTCGCCGAAGAGTGTTTGGGGAAAATCTTGTAACACAGGTTGTCTCGGACCAGCTTGTAAATATTGTCTTCTTATAAAATCATGATCATTTGGATCGTACTCGCTAATTGGCGGTCGAAGGCCCGGATCGGAAGGGATCTCAAAATCCGAGTTATGATCCAAACGTGCTCGCTTATGATTTGATGATGAGGTTGTTTTTTTAAAAAAACCTCTCCATATCTATGATAGCCAATAGAAGTATAGACGTGTTATTGATAGAATCAATCAAGTAATCAACCAATACAATAGTCAATGAATGATAAATCAATGATAATATAAAATTATAAAGACTGCTCCTAATAAAGCTATGCGAACCCTAAAAATAAATAAATAAAAGTATCAATTATCAAATACCAAGAGGTTGAGTCAGGATGACAACTAATTTGTCATTTGTGGTCCAATTTTGATGGGACGATGCCATCTGTCTATTTAATTGTAGGTATTACCATTTACCAATTTACCGTATTACAATTTATGAAACAAACAAACAATGAATAAAACAAAAAAGATGGGAATTAAGGAAAATTCTACCTTGCTAGTGAGGCGTAGGCGTTGATCAGCAGCCTATTAGCAAACAATGTTGAGGAAAACTGAGGGATTGAGATAGTTAGGCCAGGAGGAGAAGTGCAGAACGAAGAATGAAGAAAAATAGGAGATATACGGAGAACAGAGAAGGAAGAATTTTAGGGGTTACGAATAATATCGGAATTAAGAAAGTTATAGACTTGTTTTTTTTTTTGGAACCCGATAAGAAAATTGCAGACGAGAGGACACGCGCAGGCCCAAATCTTAGCCCAATCCAGGCACTGTTATTTTTTAAACCAAGACACCGATAAAATTTCACTACCCAGGTAATTGATTTTTGAAAATTGACCCCGGGCAAGTGCCTGGGATCCTCTGTACTTGGATCCGCCCCTGTATATTGGAATCTTTGACAGAAGAAAAGAAAACCTGACGAAAAATCGAGTGAAATGCAAACAGTAGATGTAATCATATTTCTATTATAGATTAATTATTTTTTTTTTTTTTGAAACGAAGAACCCCAAAAAGGGTGCCCAATATCATTAAACGAAAAAAAGAGGAACAGAGTCATGAGGCATGACTCCCAAGGTTTACAGAGACAAAATAAAAAAAAAATGAAAAACTAAATCCAACGTTCTAAGAAAAGGCGGAACCACCATAACAAATCAACAAGTTTAGATCCCTGAAACTAAAACTAAAATCAGAAGTTTCGTCTCTATCTTCTGTTATGTGTCCATTTTTTTTTGGACCTCGCTGAATGAAAACCCTATTGGCAGGAGGGATCACCTGACTCGAACCCCTCAAATATTGAGCCACACTTGCTTCCATACCCGTATTAAAGCATGTCCAAGAGGAATAAAGTTGCAATACAGTATAAATCAGTTTATGTAAAGAATAATCTGTACTATCGTTGAAAGCAATACTGTTTCTAGTAGTCCAAATTACCCAACAAACAATAGCAAGTTACCTACAAAAATTCTATCATGTTTACTTAAATCTTGAATATGCTGCCAACAATAGCCCAAATCTTGCCTACTTATCACAAAATTAACTGGATTGACCCTATCAAAAACATTCTAAAAATTCTGCACAAAAGGACACTGTAGAAAGAGATGATCAACACTTTCTTCATTATTACATAAATGACATTTACTAGGTCCTATCCAACCTCTCTTTGCTAAGTTATCCCGTGTCAAAATTTTATTATGCAAAACCATCCAAAAAAACAGTTTAATTTTGAGTGGAACCTTGAGTGACCAAACTGAATGTCTAATAGGAAACTTAACTCCACCAAAGTTAAGGAAATCATAAACAGATTTGATAGTATAATGACCCCTACTATCCCAAAGCCATAAGGCTGAATTAGGGGAGTCAGTTAGGTAGACATTATATAAAATGTCCTGAATAGCTTGTTTCTCTATTCTCAACTCTCTTGAAACCCCCCCCCTCTGAAGAAAAGTTTCATTTCATTCTTCCCCCAAACATCAAATAACGTAGCAGAAGGTTTTCTAGTTTTCCAAAAAGCCAAAGGAAACTCCTGAGCCAGTTTTACGTCATGTCAAGAATCATTCCAAAAGCTAATAAACTTTTCATCCTCTACTATATTATATATGTTAGAGTTATGTCCTAGAAGTCAATAATTTAATGACTTAATTATTAGTTTATGTTTTGGATGATATTTTATCATCTGTTCTTAGGTTTATTATTGACAGATCATTCAGGTTGAGAATCTGAATTGTGGATCTCTGTGGATCATTCTTTAGAATGACAATAATAAATCTAAATGGTCCATAATCTTGATAATTAACAAGGAACATTAATTATCATATAAGATTAGTATGCAAGTTAA
Organism: Rhynchospora pubera; assembly: GCA_028095005.1. Classification (NCBI taxonomy): domain Eukaryota; kingdom Viridiplantae; phylum Streptophyta; class Magnoliopsida; order Poales; family Cyperaceae; genus Rhynchospora; species Rhynchospora pubera. The sequence goes on from CM051459.1 coordinate 178,712,718, forward strand.
GTGATGATTAAGTTCTACAAATCATAGGTAAAGAGTTACCAACTTAATTGCATATGTATATGTTATGGAACATAGTACATGACTTGATCCAACGAAATAAACATATGGATTGTGTTATGTGTCATTGTTTATTTCGTTATGATTTTGGTTCTAAGTTTGATATGTTTATCTTTTCCACATGAGGATATGTTCAATAAATATTGTCTACCGCTGATTCCCGATAAGGGCTGCTATACGGACTTTATTTATGTTCTCTTAAATTGTGCGGGGAAAAGCTAATCATCAAGAAAACCGTATGTCCCTCATTAATTCACTTAGTGAGTGACGATATCTGTTTGGGCCCCTTGATGGAGTTGGATCGTATGCGCGCAACTAGGCGATCAACTCTAGATCAAGAAACGTATAATCTGCAAGAATGACACATTCCTATCTTGGATTATACGATGATATCGTGAGACATAAGAATCAAAATAGAGAAACATATTTATTCTCTTATGCAGGATTGAAATATTGTAGCAGTACACTATTTATGCGAATTGGGAATCATAACGTGTTGCTAGATATCGCTTATGATTATTGGAATTAAATAGCGATTTAATTCCATGTCCAACATAGCATAAATCCTCAAAGGGTCACACATAATAAGGTGTTTAACCATACGTGCATTATTTATTTATTTGCAATAGTGAGTATTGCAAAATATGATAAGTTGATTAATTAATTATATACCGTTGTGGACCGTTATAATTAATTAAGTCAAATGGATCATATTGAAATAAATTAATGCATAGTCTAATCTCTAAATAATTATTATTAAGTTAATAATTATTTATAAACAACACATTTGATTTATTGGGCTTTTATTTATTGGTAAATTAAATGTCCAATTAAATAGCAATTGATTGGGGCCTTTAATTAATAAAATTGAGGACCTATAGAGATGAGCTTGTGGCCCATCTAAGCCCATAAAGAGGCCGGCCATATGAGACTAGGGTTGAGTGGCAATGTGGTAATTAAAGGATAGGTGGTAGGTAGGATTTGTGCACTATTTAAGGAGGTGCATAGAAGCAAAATCCTACCCTCTCTCTTCCCTTGACCTAGCCGCCACTCTCCTTCTCTCTTAGGCGCCTCCCACTTTCTCTCTTCTTCCCATTCTATTGCTCATGTGTTGAGCTACCTCTTCCACAAATCAATTGGTGAATTATTTGCAAGAAGGAGAAAGCTTTGGGATTAGACTTGTTATTCTCATCGCTAGCACGATTCGAGAATAACTTGGTTAATACCTTAGTGGACTCGAGGCCAAACATGGAGGAGGCGAAGGAGAGCACCCCATCGACATCAATGCCTAGGTCGAGCCATCCAATTACGATATTGGATGAGGTATTGATTTTTCCACCTATCTCTTGTGTCGAATGGCTTTTGTGCACGATCCGTTGTGTGTGATGTTTAATTGGTTAATTAAATTGTAATTAGCACTAAAAAATTGAAAATTACACACTTCCTAACAATATAGACCTATTCTAATAATGGAAAATAAGGCATATATATCTTTCCAAAAAATGGAAACAGAACTACGACATTTTCCTTTGTATTTAAGTAAGCAAGCCTCTAACCAAAGGTTGTGCTGTTCTTTGTAAAAGAACTTCCAAACCAATTTTTCCATTAAGGCTTTATTCATACGAGAAAGATTTAAAATTCCCCAACCGTCATATTCTTTCTTCCTGCAGAGTTGGTCCCAAAATACTAGGTGATATTTCTTGGGCCCATTCCTTTGAGAATTACCCCAAAGAAAGGTCCTCCTAATTTTGTCTATTGTCAAAATTATCCATTTTGGACAAGTGAACATAGAAAAAAAGTAAATTGAAAGAGAAGGTAAGATCGAATTTAGCAAAACTAACATACCTCCTAAAGATAAAAAGTTACCTTTATAGATTAATTGTTGGAAATGTAGAAATTTAGTTTAGTTAGGTTGAACAATTGAAATCAATTTTTTCATGCATTCAAACTACGACAAACAATGAATTAGTAGTTGTTGTACTAAATGTATCTAGGTTTATCAATTATAAAACAATATCATTTGACTTTTAACAATTTTTTTTGAGTTTTTTTTTTATACAGGAATAAGATAAAAAATTGAAGATTTGGATCAAGATCAAATCTTTAAAGAGCTTGTAAGTTAGCTTAGACTAGGATGTAAGATATAATTGAGTTCTTACCCTAAAATGATCTAGATAGCATAAAACCTCGTTAAATATGTAAAATCTAATTTTCTGTATTCATGCATTACATAACGCATCATAGTGTCACACAACACATCAGCTAAGATTCCACCTTAATCAAAATATCAAAATATGTGGTTATGAGTTACACAACGCACCGTTGTGTAACGCATGGTCATGTGTTGTGCAACGCTTACTTGCATCGTGCAACGCTTACCAAATCAGCTGGTAAGATGCTAAGCTATTTTGCTTATGTGTTGTGTATTCATGTAACGTTTCTTTTAGTTACACAACGAAATGAGAAAATAGGGCCGTATAACGCTTTCCACATGTTGTACAATGTACACATTTTTGAGAAAAATGAATGTCACTGGCGTTCGTTATGATAATTGATCGAGGGTGTGAACCAAGGTCAAACAAATAATCATTGTACTCGACTAGACGTTTGTAGTAGAGTAAAGGTGTCGAACCCACAGAGATGGATATAAGTATTATTCTTATTATTTCTTTAAATCTAGACGGTAAAAATCGAGAAGATAATCGGTAACACAAATAAAACAAATTAAAGAAAAATAAGATAATGCAATTGCAAGTAACAAAAATTATGCAAGACAATAGAAATAAATATTTTTGGAGTTTTCTAACGGATTGAAATATGATAATAAAAGTGCCTTAGGGTTTTACTTCACTTACATCTGGTCACAGAGTCGCAAACCTTAGCACTGTCGTATCCGGACCGAATTCCACTGTGTAAATGTTGTGGTTTACTCTTTTGTTGATTTATTCAAGCCAAAGGTTCATTTAGCCAAACCTAACTCCCTAACCCTCCGCTTTCGCCTATTGGGTACGGTAATTGGAATGGGATCTAGTGTTGAATAACTTTCATCGAGTGTATTGCACCCCCAATTTTCGTTGTTCGGTGGACTTACTCGAGATTACCAATGGTTTTCTACGAGATATCTAGTTAGATTTTTGCCCAACTAGAAACGTTCACTTTTGGTTATTAATTGGTCGACTTTCGCCATTGACCTACCTCGAAATACTCGTACAGGACTCGATTAATAGAATGTAAGGAAGTTCCCAACAATTGCGCGCGTACAAAAGTCGAGCGATACAAGTAATAACCGGTCTAAACACAAGCAATTTCAATAAAAACCCCAAGGGTAATTAACTTCGTCCATCAACAAAACAAGTAAACCAAGCAAAACATAAATCTAAGCTACATCATTCCCTAAAGCAACGAGTTTTTTTAGCCTAACATGCTAATAGAAATCATGCAAATAATAGTATTTAAACCTAAACAATCCATAAATCCAGAAAATAGAGAAATAGTACTAGAAATACACAAATAAATCGAGTTTTTGGGACACAATTACTGCCAAATGCACAGGAGAAAGTAGGGAATCCGTCGAAGCAGCAAGCAATAGCTCTAAACTAGTCTCTGCCCCTCTCCCAGTCGCACAAGCCAAGAGAAAAGAGCCAAAAACCAGATCTGGATCTGCTGGAGAGAGAAAGGTGGAAAAAATAGAATGAAAGATGGCCCTCTCCCAAGATGGAAGGCGCCTATATCCTCTCCAACAGCTGTCATACACGTTTTCCTTGATTTCGGGCGGAAATAGAGGCTTCCAGATGGGAAAAACGCCTCTAGAACGCTGCCAGAACACCTTCCCTGAATAGCAATTCGGACCGAATTCAGGAGAATTCGGACCGAATTGGCCTCGCTGGAATTTCAGAATTTTGCCTGTGCAGGAATTCGGTCCGAATTCAGGAGAATTCCGTCCAAATTCAGGGAAATTCAGTCCGAATTGAAGGGTCTGGTTGAGAAACGGCACAGGAATTCGGTCCGAATTCAGGGGAATTCGGTCCGAATTGAAGGGTTTGGTTGAGAAACGCCTTGATTCGAGTGGGATTGCTTCATTGGGCTGAATCGGAACTTGGTCTAGGCTAGGTATGAGTCATCTAGCACCTGAATTGCTGCTTTCCTTGCTGCTTTCCTTGGATTCCTACAAATGAGAACAACGTGCAAAAGGCAGTGCCAAATCTGGCAAAGAAAGGCAAAAACAGCAATAAATCAAAGCTTTAGTCACAATTTCGATGTAAAGTCTGGTCAAAATAGCAATATAAATATGAGATATCAATAATGCACTGTAGCGTCATATTAACTAAAGTAGTTTTTTAAAAAAAATTAAGGATACTTTAGATTTATTATTGTTATTCTAACAAATGAAACACAAAAATCCACAATTCAGATCCTAAACCTGAATGATCTGTCAATAATAAACTCATAGAAAAAATGATCAAATAAAATTAATAACATAAATTAAAATAGTCATCAAAATGATTGGCTCATAGGACATAACTCCAACATGAAATTGGAGTATGGAGACGTTGTCGCACACCATAGAGAGTTTGCTCAGATCATAAAACGGATAACGAGTCGGATCTGTTTACAGACTAACATCCTCAATTTGCATCTCTTAAAGGGTGTGTTTGGATAGGCCGAGAATAGGAAATAGGAATATGGAATTTCGGTTTGCGTGCTTATTCTTATTCTTGTGCAACCCAAACAACACAAGAATATGAAATAACGGCCCTTATTCCTATACTAACAAAATCATGGTATAAAAATAAGGAATAAGAATAAGCACGCAAACCGAAATTTCTTATTCATATTCCCTATTTCCGGCTTATTCCGTTGCATCCAAATACACCCTTTATGAATAGATGCACGTGAGTATTTATAAACATTTATGAATAGATGCATGTGAGTATTTATAAACACTAGTCTCTAGTTTTTTTAGTTACCACTCAGAAGAGAGACATAAGTGTGAGACAATAAAGAAACCATATAATTTAAGATTTGTTCTTATTTTTGAGGATCAAACGTCATGAGAGAAATCCTCTCGTCTAGTCGAATTGAGGATTCCAATGATAAGAGAAGTCGAGTCTGACATTTGTACTGTGAATAGTGTGAGATTATTGTCAATCTCCATTGACGATAGTAGAAGTGGGAGCACAAGACGAGATGGTGTGGAGGAAACTTGAATAAAGGCTCTGTTTGGATAGGTGCGGGAAGAAGGGAAGAAGTATTGAGAAGTGTGTAATTTTGTGAAGAGTTTGGATTGTTTATAATTTATTTCTTTCCTTTTTTTTTCTTCCTACCTTTTTCTCAACGCATCCAAACGGTGCCAAAGAAAAGATCATGATATGTTTCTGTATTTGATATGATTGAGACTCATATTTATCAATTTTCTAACATAAACAACTATTGGTACTTGTACTTAGGATTAATTACATCCATAAAACACAGTTATTTAGAATCTAAGTTACAAGGCCTTTCAATTACCTTAATCAATGTTGATTAAACTCAGTGATATTTTCAATAAAGATAAATAACAAAAATTACTGACATGATGCAAAAAGGCCTATCTGCAGATGTATAGAAACGGGGAAATTTCACTTCCTTCCGAGGCAAACAAGCATATGTATCAATCGACAAAAATATTCATTTAGAGCAAGGTTCTAGTGCTATTATTTTTTGTCGCCACAAGTTGTCACAACTTATATTTTATCAATATTTAAAAATTTAAAATCCAAATGCCGAATTTAAACAGTTGATCTTGTTAAATATAACGAGCGATGTGTTTCTATATAAGTTTTATAAATTTTGGAGTTGATTTGGTATTCGATCAAGTGGTCAATAAATGAACGAATCTGATTAACTATGTCTGATTAATTCTAATACGTTCATTGTTTAATCACTTGATCGAGTATCAATCAATTCTACATTTTATAAATCTTATATGAAAACGCATCGCTCGTTAAATTGAACAAGATCAACGGCTTGAATTCGATGTTTGAATTTTAAAAATTTTAAATAATAATTAAATATGAAGTTTTGGTAACTTGTGGCAACCAAAAGTGATGGTACTAGAATCTTGCTCATGTATTTATTTATTATAATCAATCTGGAGGCCTGGATGATCAAACAAAAATGTTATGTTGTGTTTAGCAATAAAAAAGGAAGAGTGATGATGTAATAGAGGGATTCTGGCCATCACCTGCTATTTCACCTGGCGTGAGCGCTGTAATAGAATATTCAAGGATCGTTTGAGCTCTATCCCCTTCACTGCTCGTCAAATTCTGGAAGAATGGTGCATTTTAAATCCGGATTAGCTTTTCGGTTTTTTTTTTTCTTAATTGCTGTTTCTGTTGCCAGCTTTGCTACATTAAAAGTTTTTTTGTACGAGTTCCTAGCTTGGGAACTTAACTTTCTTTTTGTTTGCTTCTGTAACCTCTTTAATTTCAATGAAAAGGTTATGGGCCTCACCCCATACTTTTACTAAAAAAAAAAAAAAAAGGAAGAGTGATGTTGTCACTAATTACTAATTAGCAGATCAGGACTCCCCATCAACTGCTACAGGGATGATGGTAGCAGGGTGCCACACTTGGACACAAAAATATTTTGGACAAAAAAGTGATATTATTTTTTTATATAAATCGAAGTATTTTGAGAAAAATCAATTAAATTCGTCACATTTTACTAGAGACAACCTCTAAAATTAAAAGTTAAAGACAACATATTTATTTTTGTGGAATTGAAAATATATTTTATTTTGATTTCACCGAAGTTCAATACCGTACATTTAAGGTGATGGAAAGTGGGCGGCACCAATCAGCTTTTAATATAATCGTCTAATTAGTCAATTGGCGTTGTAGACTTGTGGTGGGTAGAAAGAAAAATAAAGCGAAACATAAGGTCATAAGGTGAAGGCGACGCAAGAAAAATAAATAAAATAAAAATTAAAAAAGGAATCCTCCCGTGATCTCGTCGATGGACGGTGGAGATTGCTTCTCTTTTTTCCTACTTTAAAAATTGGGACCCTCCGACTTCTGAATTTTATTAACTAATTAATTACGAAATAAATGGAGATGGCGATACATATCCATAACTTTTTCTTTAGCTGCGTGCCTTCAAATCATTCGAATTGACGTATATTCTCTTTTTTTCACGTGTAACCTTGTAAATATAAATTATTCCTGGATTCAGAGAGCTTCCAGACAGTTTTAAGTAAATTCATTGATAACGAAAGAAAGCTAGTACTATTAGTTAAAGACTTAAAATTGCGGGACTATTCAGCCTAATTGTAATTCATACATTATTTCATGATCAATTTTGACGTTTTTTTTTAACTGCTACCTTAAAGAGATTATAAGCACTTGCGATCAGAAAATTTTCCGAATGAGAGTTTCAAGGAATATCCTAAATAAGAGTAGGGTTTAAATTTTTTCTGTGTTTCCTTAGTAGGTGGGAATATTTTTTATTCAAAAATAAAAACATGTGAATAGCAAAAGACCCCTTTATCGATTTATCCTTGCAATTTTGAAATTTGAATTTCCAAAATTGTAAGGTTCCGGAGCTGCTAACGACTCACGTGAGAGTTTAAATTCAGTGTTTGCACTTTGCAGCAATCGTCCGCTTAATTAAGGAATCTTTTAGTTGCAAAATAATAATAATAATAATAATAGTAATGAGTCTTTATATTTCGTATTTTCGAAGGGCATAATTGCTCAATTTCATTTCAAAAGAATACAAAATGTCAATAAGATTAGTTGATTTTTGCCAGATGATTGGATCTCTTTCAGATTTAGTTTTGTTTGATTAATGATTGACTTTTTAAGAATCAAATGGGTCAAGGGAGCAAGCAGTGGAGGATCATGGCAATTGATCCACTCCAAACTTTCCGTGACCTGTGTTGTTATATATTACTTGCATCATGCACCATGCATTTTTTGTGTTCCGGGGCGGGACCATTGATTTCGGATCTCCTGCAAATCTTTTTGATAAGATTGGCTCTGTTAAAATTATATACTTTGGCTCCGTTTGGATGAGGTGTGAAAATAAGAAAATAAGAGAATAAATTTATTATAAACAATTCAAACTCTTCACAAAATTACACACTTCTCAATATTTCTTCCCACTTCTTCCCTTATTCCTCTTATTCTCACACCATCCAAACGGAGCCTTTAAGAAGGATCTCTTAAAATGATATTACCTATACCAAAATGTCTCTGAAAATAGCAAAAATTTTTAAAAGTAGGCTCTTTTTGAAGAGAGACAAAAGTTTGTATCATTTGTGGCGCTACGCTATCATGGTATTGGTATAGTGTACGTGAGTTATTTTAAAATTCATGTAATTGTTTGCTGAAATTTGCAACGAACTACTTTTATATGTATAAGACTATAATAAAATGTCGAAAACTATACGATTTGGCATATGTGAATTTATGAGCCATTGGACTTAGCTTGCTTCCTTGCCAGAAAGGCAGTATACAGATTTGCTCCACAAAATCCATAATCCATTTGCATTATTTTTCGAAAACCTGGACAGCAACTTTCAAGAATAATCCGATTTTTTGAAGATAAAGATGGCTCAAGCTGTCCAACTTTCGAACCCGCGATCTCTGCTAAGAAATTGTTGCTCTTTATCACTAGATCAAGAGCTGATTCTAAAAAATAATTCAATTGTATGTTTAATATTTATAAACTCGGAACAATTCCAGCATTTTAAATTTGATGTTCAATTATTATACTACAATACGTCTTCTGCTCTTCCATGTTCTGAATCTACTATCATTTAAGCATTTGAGAAAAGAATTTGTACCCAAAAGAGAACGTGAATTACAATTATGTTTGGCAAAATTTATTTCACTCTGAAACTGTTTGTTTTAGAATTAAGCAAGACATATCAAAATTGTAAGAAAATATAAGTTAGCATTCTGGTTAGAACTATGTTCGCAAGCCAGGCAAGATACTTGGATACATCAACTTTTCACCGTTACTTGAACAACGATTGGTTAGTTCTAAGAAATACGATGCTTACATCAACTTCGGCACGGTCTGGTTGGTTGCTAATTGCACTTGTATAGTTGTCAGTTGTTCGTAAAAGCCTGGAGCAGACTTCGGATTGGCATGGATTTGGAATTACTCGTAGTGAGATAATGTTATTTTTTTTTTCAGGCTTGATTTTATCTGCCAATTTTTTTTTCTACTTGGACTTTTTTTCTGTGATCTTTTGAATCCATTTCTTATCATTATTCTGGTGTGTGGTAGTTATCCTTTCATTTGCTATTGGAATAACTTTCTGTCTAAAAATGTTTAATCCTTCCACTGTCTAGCTTGTCCAAAAAAAAAAAAAATGTTTAATCCTTCATGTCAGTGTTACAGCGTTGATAAAATGATATATATTTTCACATAAATACTTGTTCTTCACTGTCATTTTGAATTCCGAACCTGACATTTTTTTTTTGTTTTTATGACTGCAAGAATCTAGTTAGAAAATAATTAGTTCTAAATCCAACTTTTTTTTTGTAAATAGTTTAAATTAAAAATTTTCATTCTGTCTCTTTTTTTCGAAAAAAAATATATTCTTGCTTCTTAGAAAAACACCAGTTCCGAGTTGCATTTCAAAAGAAAATAAAAGACCGCCGACGAATATGTCGCATGTCATCAGGATTAATGAGGAGGTGCTACACTTAACACATGGACTTGTCTTACAATTCCACCTCTTTCAAGGTTATATATACAAAAGTGACTAGTAAAAACTTTTATTAGATTCTGCTTGGATTCGGGACTTTGGGTGGATTAAGTCGGCGGGGGACATGTGACGGCCTGTTAAAAAAATGTTATAACAAAATAGCAAATTGCTAATAAGTAGTTAATTAAACAATATGGCCACAGCCCACAAGACATGGGAAATCTCTAGATATTAATATTTTAAAAACAAAATATCTTTTTAATTTATAGTTTATGAACATGACTTCAGTACCAGCTAGGGCTGTATACGAGCCGAGTTCGAGCGAGTTGGGACCAACTCAAACTCAACTCGGCTATAACTCGAGTTAGCTTAACTCGAGTTGGAAATACTTTCGAGTTGTTTAAGTTAACTCAAACTCAACTCGTCTCTAACTCGAGTTGGCTCATGACTCACGAGCCAACTTGACATGACTATATCTACTTTAAATTTTCATTTTTAAATTGATACATTATTTCAAAATTAAAATAATTGATATATACAATAATATAAAAAATAAAAGTTATTATCTATTTTATTCTTTTCCATTGATTTGAACAAAATATGTCTTGAAACTCAATATTATTACTCATAGATCATGTTAATAATCTTTAAAAATTTAAAATTTATTACGTCACGAGTCAGCTCACGAGTCAACGAGCTGAGTTGAGACTAACTCAAACTCGACTCGTCGATTAACCGAGTTGGTTCAACTCGAGTTATGCCAACTCGAGTTCTTTTAGCTCGAGTTATAAGTGAGCTTTTCACGAGTCGAGTTCGAGTAACTCACGAGTTACGAGCTTTTTGCTCACCCCTAGTACCAGCTGTTTTACGTTTGCTCAGTAGCGACTTACGCGGTCAAAGTTTTGAATAATCACTTCTCCTTTTGAGTTTACTGCAAATTTACGCAGTCACTTACACGGGGAAAATTTTTATAAAAGACAAAAATACTTTTCAGATTTTTAAAAAGAATAAAAGAGCACAGCTATAGCGACAATAGCATTGTCGTTATAGCTTTGTCTTAAAAAAAAATAAAAATTGTCTATATCGGCACTACTATCAACGCTATAGGACTTCGTTTTTTTTTTCTTTTGTCGGCTGATTTTTTTTTTCTTTTTTCGGTTTTTCTTTTTTGCTTTTAATTTTATCTTTTGTGTTTTTTTAATATTTTTACATTTTAATAAAGAGTAACGCTAGAATCAAACATATAAGACGTCAAACACGATCCAAACGTCGAACATTAAAATTTCAAACGGTCGATCTAAACCGCTCAATATGATCTCTATATTAAAATATCCTTGAAAATAACATTTTATATTTTTTCATATTTTCTAACTATTTTTTTCGAATTTTCAAAATTGGAGGGTTCAAAACTTTTTAGATTGAGCATATTAAAAAATTCCAAAAAAATAGTAAAAAAAATTGAAAAAATATAAAATTTGGTCTCCATGAAAATTTTATAATATAGAACAATTTGAGTGGTTTGGATCGACCATTCCAATTTTAAAAATTAAAATTTTATCGCGTTGGACAAATGTGCGTGTCCTATATATTTGACACTAGTCACTCCCTTTAATAAATTGTATAATATATAGTGTTCTAAATACGTGTCATGTCGTGTCGTGTCAAACATGTCGTGTCCGGATTATTTGTCGTGTCCGGATTATTTGTCGTGCCGTGCTGTGTCGTATTTAAATATTTCATGTGTTATGTCGTGCCATATCTAAATTCTAAACGATGAACATGACATGTCTAAGGACACGGCACGCCTCATGTTCCCGTGCCGTGTCATGTCGTATTTTATTTAATCGTATCATATCGTGTTTGAACATGTTTAAATTTCATAAAATATAGTTAAATACTTATGTTTATACATAATCGAACAATTTAAATAGAAATGACATACAAGTTGAAATTAATAATTTAAAAATATAAATGACATACATGTTAAATTGAACGATTTAAATAGAAATGACATAAAAGTTAAACATAACTATATAACTATATTTTATAAAATTTAAACATGTTCAAACACAACACGGAATGACACCATTAAAGAAAACACGACACGACACGGTACGAGGACACGAGTCATACCGTGTCTTTAGACGTGTCATGTTCATCTCTTAGAATTTAAACACAACACGACACGACACGTGAAATATTTAGACACGACACAACACGGCATGATAAATGATCCGGACACGATATGTTTGACACGACACGTATTTAGAACACTATATATTATACAATTTATTAAAATGTAAAAATATTAAAAAACACAAAGGATAAAATTAAAAGCAAAAGGGAAAACCGAAAAAAGAAAAAAGAAAAACCAGCCGACAAAAGAAAAAAAAATTAACAAAGTCCTATAGCGGTAATAGTAGTGCCGCTATAGACATTTTTTTTATTTTTAAGACAGAGTTATAGCGACAATGTTATTACCATTATAGTTGTGCTCATTTTAAAAATATTTGTGCTCTTTTGTCTTTTTTAAAAATCTGGAGGGTATTTTTGTCTTTGATAAAAATTTTCTCTTACACAGTTACGCCAAAATTACAACCAAACAACTTTTGGTAAATGCGGTGAAATCAAGATTAGAAATCCTAGAGTTTAATATATTGGACGGATGGGCTCCGTCTATACGATCGTTTTCATATTTTTAAATTTCAAATAACCAATCCAAACCGTTCAATATGTTCTCCATATTGAAAACTTATAAGAAACCAATTTTACATTTTTTTCGAATTTTTTTACTATCTTTTTGGTATTTTAGAAAATCGTTGTTATTGGACGATCCATAATGTTTATATCATGAATTTTCAAAATACCAAAAAAATAGTAAAATTTTTTAAAAAAAATGTAAAAATTAATTTTTTTTGTAAGTTTTCAATATTGAAAATATATTGAAGGATACGAATCGGTCATTTGAAATTTAAAAATGTGAAAACGATCGTATTAGACGGACTCATCTGTCCTATATATTGGACACTAATATTTCTCAATTGGATAGTAAACGTTCAAATTTATTTTCAAATTTTAATATTGATAAAGAATCTCTAGACAGTTTCGAATGCACGACCTTTGCTAATGAATCAACGGCTGATTCTAAAGAAAACAATAATGATGTATTTATCTTCTTAGTAATAAAAGTTCACTATCGCAATTTTTTACTGGGTCCTTCGTGAGGATGCAAAAAGGGGGAAAAAAAAAATTTGTCTTCGAGTTGCTCACCTCTGATGGTGCGTTTCTGTATAAATGATTCTCTACATTAATCTTGATTGATAAATACTCTTGTCTAATATATAGTACGGATGGATCTGTCTAATACAATCGTTTTCACATTTCTAAATTTTAAATGATCGATCCGAACCGTTCAATATATTCTCAATGTTGAAAACTCACAAGAAACCAATTTTTACTATCTTTTTGGTATTTTTGAAAATTCATGATATAAACATTATGGATCGTACAATAACAACGATTTTCTAAAATATCAAAAAAATAGTAAAAAATTTCAAAAAATTGTAAAAGTTGGTTTCTTATAAGTTTTCAATATGGAGAACATATTGAACAGTTTGGATCGATTATTTGGAATTTTAAAATATGAAAATAATTGTATTGGATGAAGTCCATCCGTCCAATATATTGGACTCTAGCATTTCTCATCTTAATTTCACCGCATTTACAAAATCACTATAAATGGAGGGTCCAAAATATTTTAGATTAAAATTTTTGTAAAATCTGAAAAATATAGTAAATTTTTTTAAAAAATGTAAAAATTTGTTTCTAAGAATATTTCAATATGAATTTGTATAATTTGAATCGGTCATTTGAATTATGAAATTTGAAAAACAACTCTAAAGATCCGTGCTTTAGAGTGTACCGTGATCATTCTCTCCCTACATATGTAAAAGTTCAAATAGTAGAAACAAATATTTTTGTTATATATACGTACCAACTACCGATTTGCAATTATTGCAAACTACGGTTGCTATATATGTATTTTATTTTGTTTGGGTGATACTTACTAAAATACAATAATTTAAAGTTTTGACACTTATACATGTTCAGCAGAGTCTACGATAGAACTCTACTTTTTCTAAAATCCGAAGGATGATGCTACTATATGCTGTACTAGTTGCCGACATAATGAACTTATTATAGAGTTTACCTAGCAAAACAGAAGAATATCTTTATGCAACCACATAATGATTAGCGACTTAATTAATATCTTATCCGAATGTCAAGATCATATTTTCTGTAGCATGCCTCAGACTTGTACTGAAAATACTTGACAAGTGACAACCACGATGACAGATGTCACATATTTATAATAGTTATATTATATAGTAGGTCAAACAAATTAATAAAATAAAGAAAAATAATTAATTAAACGAGCACGATAAAGTGTCAAATGTTAAATATTGATTATAATATTCAAACGAGATTCTAAATATTAGAAATAAACACCGTGGAATCATATTTTTTTTTGCTGTTATAATTCATTTAGATAAACAAATAGATCAACCTTCTCAATTTTAAATATTCACAAAAAGAAATTTCAGTCCGATTACGAATCACAACCTTAAATATTGAAGATATTTTGCCTTTACTACTCTATTAAATTCTTGTTCTTCATTAAAATAATATATTACAAAGGCAACAAAAAAATTGATATGACTTTTTTATCATTTTCATAACAAATTAGCAAGGGACGGATTTTATGAGTGTTTATTTTGGTTTTAAAGGAAGTGCTCCATGTAGGGAATCAAATTGCATTACGACTGTTTATTATTATTGGTAGTCTGAATAGCTTTATTTTACGCGACTTGTAACAGTATCAATTGTTTACAGAGTTGCCAAACTTTTTCTGGTATAAAGCGAAATCTTCACCCGAAAGGCCGAGATGAAGACGTACATGCTAAGTGCTGATTACTTACTTGGACACGTGGCTTGCTCGCCTAAACAAGTACACTATTTAATATACAAAATGGCTGAACAGGTACACTTGTTTATGAATAAAAGGATTTCATGGTCGGCTTGGCGTGGCACAGTTTCAAAGAACGGAACCATGTTGTTGTTGTTGAGCAACTTGATTAATGCGAGGTGATTAATTAGTTAAGGTCCATCTTAGCAAGTCAAACTCCTTTGTATAATTAAACTATACGTGGAGGATCAAACGCGCAAGAGCCGATATTCCAATGCTAACATGCTATTATGCTAATAATCATCAACCCATGTTTTGAAAACCGGACCAAACCAATTTGTCCTCTGAATTGCCTAATACTAGCATAACAACTTTACTTTTCTGGTTTAAATTCTGATTTGTGTCTAAAAATTGATTAGTGTCGATGAATGACCGATAAAACTGTTTAGCGTTGATGAATGACCGATAGGTTTTTATATTGATTATTAAAACATGTTAATGTACTCCAATTTCTAATTGACCAAGAGCTGGGATTGTTGTGCTCAGGACTGGTACCTACTCAATACTATACCGGCACCTCTACCGGTCCAGTGATCAAAATTCTGTATTTTTTGAAAATTTCCAATATTTTCTCTCACAGAACCAAATACTACTGTTTTGGTCACTGTTCTGGTACCAGAATTTTTCGATAACCGGTAGGGTATTGAAAACACTGTTAGTGATTGAAGAAACAGTATATAGGATTTGAACAAGGTGAATACCAGTAGCTTTAGGTGGCTATTTCAACTTTTTCTTTGAAAGAATCGATTTAAATAACAGCAAAAAGAAACAAATAATGAATCAATGAGGAGATTATTTTCAGTGCGAGGATAACAGCTAGCTAGCTAGCTAGCACTCAATTTTTGTATTTTAGATTTTATATATTTGGAGTAAAAGATGTTCAATAAATGAAAAGAGCATACTTGTGGGTACGTTGGAGGCGACATTAAAAAACAAATTAAGTGCATTTACAATTTTCTCTTTTCTGAAGTTATTTTCCCCACTATCTGGTAGCTCCATTATTACGAATTCTGGTTTAGTTTCAAAACATTTATAGGGAGCTATGAGAAAAAGCGACACTTCTCTTAGGAATAGGAGGAATTTTTTATTCCTAGACATAAAGTATTGAGAAATATGTAATTTTGTGAGGAGTTTGAATTATTTATAATAAATTTTGTCTAGAAATAAAAAATTCTTTAAATTCCCACTTGATTCAAATGACCCCTTGATTCTTACTTTCAAGACCAACTAAATGTTGGAAATATGCATCAGTGAGCCAGCCGACTCGGTGGGTTATACGCAGACCGAGTATCAGCACCGATCTAACAAGTATGTAAAGAATTAGTTGGTATGATCTTATATTATTTCTTTGTGTGAGGAAATAAAATTTAATAATTAATTATGTTAAAATTAAAATATGTGAACAATCTAAATTGCAATACTCAGCACCACAAGTCCACAACCACAGTGACGTAATTCCAATTTATTATTTTAAAAAAAAAATTGGCAGAAAGCTATCGAGCACTCTCTAGAGAAATTTATTTGTTGATATCTCAATTTGAATTGTGATGACCTATGTATACACAAAAAAAAAAGAAGAAAGTTACAACCTGATTTAAATTCATCCATCCGAAACATTTTTAGCCTAATTACTCGCTGAGCTTGCTAAGGCTCTCATCAAAATAATAATTTTTTACGCGAGATTTCATTTCATTTGAATTGATTTTTTAGATTTCGTTAGATCCAATAACATAAAAATACTAACCAAATTACATCAAATTCATTGATTTTGTTCAAAAAAAATTACGAGGGCGTAATTTTTTAAAAAGTCCGTTCATGTTACAAGTTGCAACAAATTCGCGAGTCGTCGCGCCGCACAGCCCGCACTCCCGTTGCACAGCAACGATTTTCACATTTCTTTTACCTTACTGGAAGAAGAGTAGAGACTAGAGACGCCATCAGGACCAGCATCCTCGACAGCCGTAAAAAGGACTGCTCCAAGCAGTCCTTTTTATTTTTTTTAATTTGTTTAAATTTTAAAATTCAAATGGAGAATCCAAACCGTTGATCTTGTTAAGTTTTATCGGCGATGCATTTCATATAAGTATTATAAAATTTGAAGTTGATTTGATACTTGATTAAGTGGTCAACAAATGAACGAACCTGGTTTGATTAATTCTAATACGTTCATAATTTAGTCACTTAATCAAGTATCAAATCAACTTCAAATTTTATAAAACTTATATGAAAATGCATCGCCGATAAAACTTAACAAGATCAACGGTTTGGATTCTCCATTTGAATTTTAAAATTTAAACAAATTAAAAAAAATAAAAAAAACTGCTCCAAGCAGTCCTTTTTATGTCTGTCGAGGATGCTGGTTTGACGCGATCATGCGAAGAGCCTCTCCATCCACACTACGATCGTTACTCCTCGCGCCAAATAATCTCTCCCCCAAACCCACTCCCTACACCACACCATACAAGTATAACCATTCCTCTTGCGTCATCACCTCTTTGTCTTCCCTTACTCAAAACCCTACACTCACTCAAATAAATTCTCTCATTTCGCCATGGTTGTGTGCCCATCCGACATATGTCCGGTTTTTGTCGACCTCCACAGAATGGTCACCCCAGCCGGGCTCAAGGAGGGACGAAAGAGATCATGCATCAGGTCGTATGCAATCTGTTTGTTGAAAAGCCTCTGTGGGCTTTGATGCCTGTGTTGTATCAATTATCATTTTGGATGATAATATATTATTAAATAGATCTATGATAATGATTTTGTGCGTTTAGAGTTTCAGTACGCTTTCTGATTGCTTTATTCTCATTTTCAGATGAGAAAGAGGATGAAGAGTTGGAGGAATGGGAAGAAGAGGAAGAAACTGATCCTGTGGTTCGTGTTAATCGTCTCATTACCTCTCTTGGTTATTTTAATTCTTTTTCTTCTTATGTTTTGGTGAATTGTGAATCGATCTCGGTACTTGTACGTTGGTTGAGTAGCAGCATATGCAAAATATCCAGGATTTGTTTCTAGCTTTTCTGGCTAGTTGTACTAATAGACGTGCATACAGAATTGCAGAGGCAATTCAAGCACAGATTACAACATTGTCAGATTTAATTACATTTTCATTAAATATTACTAAGGCTATGTTATTGATGCAAAGAATGCTGATTTTTAATGCATTGTCTCTTTGACTAACTGGCCTATTTGGACATATGCATTTAGATTGGGGATGGAGGAGATGGTGGTGGAATTGTGCTAAGAGATGTCAGCTGGGGTGAACGAGCTTTGACCGTTGCTCGTGAAGTTTTGTCAGAGCATTTTGGTGAAGATATAGCACTCTATGCATTCAAAGTGTCTCCGAAGGGTTATGTTTATGTACGTCTCGACAAGGTTACCACCAAGTAAGACCTTTTTTCTGTACCAACACAGGAAGCAATTTGATTTTAGTGTTACCTAACTGGTCAATCGGCCACGGGAAAGAAAAATTGTGTTAAACTGATGAGAATGAGTAATAGATAGTAGTATAATCGATTTTTAAACTTAACTGATGCCTAGCTAGTTTGGGCAAGGGTTCATTGAATCTGATGGCTCATTTGGTCAGCTGGTGTTGTAGTGGCATAATTCTTTATAAATCAGGCTCTATACCTGTTTGTATGTCTTCCATCATAGCTCATTCTGACAATCAACTATGTAAAAGCAGATATGGCTGCCCAGATATTGAGGAAATAGAAAGCTTTAATAACATTTACATGGAGAGGTTGGATGAGCTCGTAGCGAAGGGAGAAATACCAATTGATTTGGCTCTAGAGGTATGCATTTTATCTACCCAAATAATACAATTATGAAGGCTTAATCCAAGCCTGAGAATGAAATTCTGTTCATAAAAGCATCTTTCTTCTGGTTATGAACCAGACTGGTAAGATGATTTTATCTGCAGTTGATATTTCTGACCCTTTCACTATCAAAATTCAAAAGACCCAATCAAATAAAAAAACTAAACTCAAAGGATCTTTCAAAAGACAAAATAGCCTCAAAAAACAATAAATAATATTTAATGGCCTTGTTTTCTACCAATAGTAATCATGAACAGTGCAATAGATATATTTTTCTATCGGGCATACAATTAAGATTTCCCTTTTTCAGGTTTCATCTCCAGGGGCAGAGAGGCTTTTAAAAGTGCCAGAAGACTTGAATCGGTTTAAAGAAATGGCGATGTGGGTCCAGTATCTCGATCTAGCTGAAGATGGAACCATCAAACATATTTACGAAAAGGAGAAAGAAGGTATTTTCGTACTAGAGAGGATCGAACTTGAAACTAAGCACTGCATTTGGAAGCTTGCAGATGTTAAGGAGAACAGAGCTCTGGCTGGTAAGGGAAGGCCGCTGAGCAGGAAGCAAAAGGATTGGAGATTGCATGTACCATTTGATGCAATTAAAAGAGTAATGCTATACTTAGATTCCAGGCACTGAGTTGTTAGTTGTAGTTTAGTGGAACCTACTGTGCTGCTTCTACAAAGTAGTGATATGAGAGATGTATCCTGTGACAACTTTCCGGCTTCTTTTTTTTTATGTTGTATAATGTTGTTTCGGTTGATAATATCAGAACAGTTGTTAAAGAGTAATCGAATTTTAAATAAATATTTGGGTTAAATAAACTCAATTATACCTTAAGAGGTTAATTGTCGCTATCTTTCATCTTTTTTTTTTAATTTATAAACCTAATTCGAGCCATCATTTCTGGAGAGGCACCTTGTCAGAGATGGTTCCGACATGATTTTGCCTTTTTTTTTTTTTTTTTTTTTACTATTAACAACTGCCCAGTGGTGAAGTCTCTCTGATTGGCCGTAAGAAAGCTTTATTGACTTAAGTAGTCAAAACCAATAATTTCTATAAAACAAAAACAAAAGAAAAGAAAAGAAAGCTATGTTGACCGAAATTAATTAATATAAAAATTTATACACAAAAAATTTTAATATACAGAATTAATATTTTTTTTTTTAATAAGAAGAAAGTTCCAACGCGTTTCAGAAGCGAGTATTCGAATTCCCCTTCGTACGCGTTTATAAAACGCGCTCCAGGCCTTTCAACGCGTTTTATAAACGCGTACGAAGGGCGATAAATTCAGCCCTGCAGTTACGCCTTTTGAGGCGAGTCAGGCCTTCGTACGCGTTTATGAAACGCGTTCGGTGCCCTGGAGCGCGTTTCATAAACGCGTACGAAGGTCATCTCCTTCAAATTCGAGAAATAGCCGTTTCTATTTTTTTCGTTTAACTTCGTTCGGCAGAGAAAGAGAGAAAGAGAGAAAGAGAGAAGGAGAAAAGGAGAGAAGGAGAGAAGAGGAGAAGGAAAGAAAGGGAGAAAGAAAGAGAAATAGAGAAGCCAGCGGCAGCGGCAGCGAGGGAAAGAGAAGAGGAGAAGGCAGCGGCAGCGGCAACAGCAGCGGCGAACTTGCGACAGCGAGGTTTTTTTCAAAATTATTTTGTATTTTGTATTTGAAATAGTGATAATTGTTGATAATTAGGGGTTTAGGGTTTAGGGTTTAGTGATAATTGATGAAATTGTTGATAATTGATAATTGTGAAATTGTGGAAATTGTGAAAATTGTGGAAATTGTGGAAATTGTGGAAATTGAAATTGTGGAATTATGGAATTGTCCATATGTATGATTGATGATAATTAGTTAAATTTTATGATTGATGATAATTGTCCAAAATTGTGGAAATTGTGGAAATTGATATGTATGATTGATGATAATTAGTTAAATTTTATGTTGGATTTATTTTCTAGAAATGATGTATATTAAATTACTTATGAATATCGATGTAAATTTTTGTGAAAATTATTGTGAATATTGATATGTATGATTTGTGTAATTATTGTGAAAATTATGTATAAATGGAATTAGTTAGTAAATTGTTGAAATAAAAAGAAATTTATATAGAAAAATTATGATGCAAATTAACATAGTTTCAAATAACTGGAATTGTATATTGAAAATTATGTATAAATTTATTGGCGTAAATTATGGTGCATGAAAAATTTTAACATATTATGATAAAATTATTTCATTATTGATCAGTAATTATTGTGAAAATGTCAATTACATAGAAAAATAATTTTTGTTTTGTTCGTTTTGATTATTGAAAAAATATTAAATTCATTGTTGTTTTAAATTGTTGTTCTTATATTATTTGAATCAGATGAGTTCAGCAGAAGATGAGGCTGGTCCTTCTGGTGCTTCACCACCTCCCACCGAAGCACCTCCCACCGAAGCAGCCTCCACCCAGCCTCGGCCAAAAAGACGTAGGCGTCGCGCAGCCCGTCCGAGCGCGCAAAATGTCATTCCACCTGTGCAACAGGCCAACGCAGAAAACCAACAGGTTTTGTTTGTTACGGATAACGAGCATCTCGTTGGTTTGTCTTTTGAGGAGGTAATAGATTGTTTTATGTTAATTTATATTTTTTTGATTTAATAATTTAGATTTCTTAATAGACTTATAAATTGTATTAAATGTTTATTATAATTTGTAGTAAAATTTTAATCGAAAATGCTTATTATAAATTGTATTTATTTTAAATGCTTGTAAATACTTAAAAATTGTATTAAAAATTGCAGCGTGAAAAACATTTGGAGTTGAGATCGCACAAGCGAACAATTAAGGTGGACGAACGGATTGAGGGAAGGCTGATCAAACTGGGGCTCAGTTACATTATGAAGGTGAAGCATGTCAACATCGACATGCCATTACTGAAGGCAATGGTCGAGTTTTGGCGTCCAGAGACGCATACTTTCCATTTTCCCGTTGGAGAGATGACCGTTACTCTACAGGTAATTTATTTAAACTTGATATTAATTTTTTTTAATATAATTTTCGTATTAATTTTCACAATTAATTCTAACATATAATTTTCGTATTAATTTTCACAATTAATTGTAACATTAATTTAAACTTTATAATTTTCGTAATATTAACATGAAAATTAATTCTAACATATAATTTTCGTAATATTAACATTTTCACAATTAATTCTAACATATAATTTTCGTATTAATTTTCACAATTAATTATAAAATTAATTTAAACTTTATATTTAAAATTCAAATTTGCAATATTTACATGACATAAATTTAACGTATTTTGTAATTGTTACCAGGATGTTGCCTTCTTATATGGTTTGCGCTCGACGGGCATTCCAGTTAGATCGAATACGAGAGGGCCCTGGGAGGAAAAGATTCGTGCAAATCTTTATCCTCATGAAGATTTGGGAGAGTGGCACCGAGAAAGGAGTACCAGGGAGTAAGTGAAAAAAATAAGAATGCAATATTGATTTTGCATATTCAATATATGCATTGCTTACTTGTATTGATTATTTTAAATTTGTACAATGCAGGGGCAATGTTGTTGTGGGCAACAACATCAAGTTGAAATGGTTGCGGCAAAATTGCGGGATGGCGCCACAGGCAGATGCTCCTGGTGAGGAGTTAGACCGATACACGCGTGCAGTGGCCCTAGAGCTATTTGGGACGTTGATGTTTCCCGATATTTCTCAGAATTCCGTCCCAGCATACTTTTTAGAGCTCGTATCGGTATAATTTTCTTAACTTAAATAATATTTTTATTTGTTTACGAAAATAGTACAATTCAATGTTACAAATTCAATATTTTCATAATGAAGCTGACACATAATATTTTTTATTTTTATAATTTCGTTAACAGTCTAATTTTTAAGCAAAGATACTTTTGTTAAAACATATTAATACATCAGTTAGTATCGAAGATAAAGAAATTACCAATGACAAAAAAGAAAAAAAAATGTTGAAATTATTATTCAATGTTGCAATTTAATTTTGTTATTTTCAATGTTGAAATTATTTTTTTTTCAATGCGTTGTTTAATTTAAATGCAGGGCAATTTGAATGAAGTTCCGGACTTCAACTGGGGAGGAGCCACGCTTGCTTGTCTATATCGTGCTCTGGATCGTGCCTCCATGCGTTTCAAGGTTGTGACGGGACCTTGGATGCTACTATTGTTTTGGGCATGGTCATACCTCCCTGTTTGTCGCCCAGAGGTTGCTCCTATCGGTGGATTAGGACTGCCTAACCTAGATTCATGTGTGCCGTTTGGCAGGTAATAATTTATAATAATTTTCCAATAATTTTATGCAAATTACAACACATCAATCCTAACCTTCAAAATTTTCAGGAAATGGGGCGAAGCTCGGTCTTTCTCACGGAGCCAGCACCGCGGGGCAGTGGAGAACGCACGGGACTACCTAGCCGTGTTGAACGTTGAAGACGTCAACTGGTTTCCGTACGTACTCGACAGGGCTGTCATGCCACGGGTAGCACAGGAGGGTTCCATAGCGGAGCATGTTCGGTTGCCGCTGATTTTTTACCACATTGTTGCCTACTACTACCCCGACCGTTGTAGGCATCAGTTTGGACTGTACCAGTTTACTCCTCCTCCACTACCTGTGGTACGTTTGGTATATTTTTCCGATTTATCATACGATCAACTTCAATTTAATTAGAGTAAAGAACTAACGTCTTTATTTTAACAGAGTTGGGACGTGACATAGAACCTGCTGGGCTTCCAGCACGGTACCTATAGAGATCGCCCAGATTTTGCTACCATTTTTGCGAGTGCACATGCTGAGTGGACTGACGAGGCATTACAGGCACGCCAGCTGGAGACTCGATCCTGGAGTGCTACTGATACGCTGCGGTACTTCCGATGGTTTTGGCGATACGGTGCCTCCGAGAGACCCACGCCACGAGAGGATGCCGAGGCACGTCTCCAGCGCACTCAGCAGCTGCCTCTTGCTCAGAGGCAGTACACAAACATGGGGTCCAGACTTCGCAATACGGTACATTTTAATTTTTAAAATATGGAATGTATGATTGGTAAATGGAATTGTGCAATATGTCATTATTCTCGTAAATTGCAGGGCAACTCTGCGCTGAAGAATGCACTTCATGCATTGGGACTGGTTGTGAAGAAGGGGTGCAGAAGGGTGGGAAAGGCAATTCTCGCCAACTGTCGTTCGCAGTTGCATGATGCTTCCATCCCTCTGAGGTAATTTTAAATAATTTAATTTTTTGATTGCGTTTTTTGCATTTTCAATTCAATAATTTAAAAATTACAGGTTGGAGGATTTGTTGGAGCAGCGAGGACTTCCAACAAATATTGAGGATATACCAGATTCTGGGGATGAGTCTTCTTCTGCACGTCCGACTGTACCCACAGACCTTCAGGCGGAGGATCTGATGCATGCGGTTAGTATTCGTTCATATGCAAGTTTCAATTTTAGATACTAATTTATTTATATTGACATTGTTTTTTTTTAATATTATAGGATGGTCGACTGAATACCGGGCGATTAGATGACATTTTAGGACCACGCACGTTCTTTCCTACTCAGTTTCCAGCCTCAGGTCCTACTCCATCCATGCATAGTGCATCAGCATCGACCTCGCAGTTTGCTGGCATTTCTCAGGATCCCACTGGCATTTTCCAGCCTCAGGATCCTCCACCGTACTCCTTTGCACCATTTGGTATGCCTTCCTCTTTTCCTGCATTTACTGTTCCTCCATTTACTGTTCCGTCAGTGCCTACGCCTTCTTCTATTCCATCATTTGGCACTCCGTTGGGTAGTATGGGAGGGACAGACTCGTTCAGCACTTTACTGTGGACGGCCGGAGATGAGGAGGGTGATTATGTCCCTATAGCGACTCCTGAGGATGCTGGGCAGCCTGTTGAGTTTGGGCCCATACAGCAGGAGGCTCAGCAGGACCAGCAGGAGGACCAGCAGGAGGACCGCCAGGAGGAGGACGATGGGGAGTCGGACTCCACTGACTCGGGAGATGTTACTGCCCCGGGCATTCGAGATAGGCGTGTGGTGAGGGTGATTGACAGATTTTCACCTTCAGGACCTAGGAGGAGGCGGCGGCGTTAGTTATGATGATGGACTGATGATGACAGTTCTTTTTTTGTTTATGGACTGATGATGGACGGATCGTTTATTTTTCGTTTATGGACTTGTGATTGACTTGTGTATTACTGATGTTGATTGACTATTTTTCGTTTATGACTTATGATTGACTTCTGTATTTATTGGATTGTTTATTATGACTTGTGATGATTGACTTGTGTATTATTATGACTTGGAATTTCGGAGTGCAAAGCACTACTTGAAACATAAACGTTTATGTATTGAAACGCCAATAAATGAAATACTCCAAACCACAACTTTTAGTGCAAAGCACTACAAAAAATAAAGGAAAAAAAAACAACCATACAAATAAAACATTGCATTAACAATTCCAACTAAATTACATTAACAACCATAATAATAAAACACATAAATATTACAATGATATAAATATTTAGAGATTTTGACTATCTACATGTTGTAGAATTTCATCCCACCATGGTTGCTCATCTTCATCTTCGTTCCAAAAAGCCGCTTCGGTTTCTTCTTTTTCTATCTCTGCCATTCGGCTTGCCGCAATTTGTCGAAGTTCATCCCTCTTATTCATTTCTCTCAATTTTTGCTCTGATTTTTTGAGCCTTTTTTTCCTTGCCTCTTCTTCCCTAATTTTTTGTTTACGATCCATTTCTTCATTTCTTTCTTTAATAATCCTCTGCGTCTCTATGTCCCGAGCTCTTTGTTCATTCTCGTCGTGACGTTTGTGCTCATGGTAGTGGTCACGCAATATGTTTTCTTTGTAATTGAAAACTTGAGCACACCTTGTACAGGTCTCTGTGTGGTCTCCATTAAAGTTGTATATTTTCTCGTAAACAGTCCAGTGAGTTGGTTCAGACGAGAGGTAGGGTTTCGGTTGTTGTTGGGGGATGGGTTGAGGTTCTGTGTAATATTTTTTGTACCAGTCATATCGCCTTTGTCGGTTCAGATTCTTTTCGTGTTCCCGCCATCGCCGCTCCTGGTACTCCTTCTGTTCCCTTTCCGGCCCACCATTAATGTGCCATTGGTAGTGTATTTTTAACTCGAGCACGTCTCCCTCTTCAGTCGTGTCTTCATGGATGTTGTATTTCAAAATGCGATAACAAGAGCGACAAATTGCCTCGTATTCTCTGTTTTCTGGTTGATTTCTATTGGCAGGGTAATGGTAGAAAGTTGGCCAATACTCAATGCGGGTTGCTCTTCGATAGTTTGGAACATCATTATTTGAGTTAGAGCTATTTCCTTTGTCCATTGTACTGAAGGTTTTAACAAGAAGGAGGTAGTGGGTGTTTGTGCATTCTAATTCAACAATGGTTGCTTTTATAAATAATTTCAGTAGTTCAAAGATGACATTGTAAAATCAAATCTTGTCATGTCTTTTGCAGTCTTTATCAGAGCATGCTTGTACTTTTTTTTTAAAAATTAAATAATACACCTTAGAACGCGTTTATAAAGTGCGCTCCAAGGCTTTCAACGCGTTTTATAAACGCGTACGAAGCTCTGACAAACGAGAGGAAAGTGGACGGCATCTCTCCTTCGTACGCGTTTATAAAACGCATTCGGAGGGTTGGAGCGCGTTTTATAAACGCGTACGGAGGGGAATTCAAATACTCGCTTCTGAAACGCGTTCGAACTTTCTTCTTATTAAAAAAAAATAAAATAATTCTGTATATTAAAATTTTTTGTGTCCAAATTTTTATATTAATTAATTTCGGCTATGTTGAGCTGTTGGTTCGTTTTTTACAAGCTTCTCCATGAGGATAGGGACCGGGAGACGATCATATTTTGCCTACCAGAACATAGTTTGCAAAGTTTAGTTCGACTCTAAACTAATATGATCCACAATAAATTAATTCGATAGTTTGTACAATCTACAAAAATCGCTTTTAATTTTCACATTCAATATTAAATTCTCTATTATATGCATGTACCATACGTAATAAATAATAAAATTTGAAATAATTTTGATTGGTCATTAAACAACTTCAAATTTACAATAGACAATATTCTCAAATAAAATATTAAATAAAACTCAATTATATGAATTTGATACGCAATAATATAAATCACAATAATTGTTAAAACTGCAGAATTTTTTGGGTAAATGGATAACAATCCAATTAAAACAGAAAAAAAAATAAAACATCTCCTAATTTCAAGTTTTTTCTAATTTAATTCTGTTGAATCCATTAATTAATTATTTATAATTTTTATTTATTCATACAAGATACAATATAGTTTGAAATTAAATTGCACAATGCACTAACAAATTAAAAGTGTTGTCCCTAATTTAAAGTGTTGTTTAAAGATCACTCACGGGGAGTTGGTGAAGCTCTCCTTCCGCCTTCCGCCAACCAATCAGCCCTTGCGGAAGGAGGAGGAGCTCCATTTTTTCCCTGCCCCTTTTTTTTCCAGATCTCTAGTCTGGTAAAGTGCAGTGCTTTATATTGGTCCAAGCTGGAATTTACTAATTACTAGACCCTATCAAATACATTTGCAAAGGAGCCCAGAACTTTCTCAAAATTTTACATAATTTTAGAGTTGCTAATTGATCAATTTTTACCTAGTTATACACTTATACTTATATTGTGGGCTGAAGTCTCTTTAAAGTCAGGTAAGGCTATCTGCCTACCTCTTCCTCTATATCCCTAAAACAAAGTCAGATCACTTTAATTTAAAGTCAGGTAAGTCTCTTTTACGAAGAAGGAAATAGCCTTACATTGAACAATCGTTTTATTCTCTATTATATCTCAAAAATGCACTTCTTGTTTGGTTTGTCTTTCACCAGATTTTCATTTCTATTGAGTCGTTGCTTTGAATCCGAGTACAAAGAGTTAAGAGTCTGGGTCTAGAATTTCTATTCTTGCAAATTATCAGAGAATGTCTAGTTGTTTCAGGAAATAAATTAATTCATCTCTTTTTAAATGTCTCTGTTTGGATTGATTTCTTTGGCTGTGTTTGGATTGGAGTGGGAAGAAGAGAATAAGGAAAGAAGGACCCAATTTTATTATTAAACAATTCAAACTCTTCACAAAGTTACACACTTCCCAATACTTCTTCCCACTTCTTTCCTTCTTCCCACACCTCATCCAAACGAAGCCTTTGAGTTCATATTTAGTTCTAATTCGTCTAATGCATGACTTCATTCATACTACTAGTGCTACAAACAAAAAAAATTAATAAAATAAAATAAAATATTTTTTTTAATAAATTGGGTCCCGAAGGAAATACAAAATTTAAGGACCTATTTTTAGCTGGCGCGCGAATGAAAATAGCAAATGTGACTCGGTGATTCTCTCTCTAAAAGTAAGATCTCCGTTAAGATAACTAATCGTCACATCTTTGTCATGAATATGCTTATAACTTTTTTTTAAGATAAATTAGAGGTCGAATTTTTCAATTTATTTTAAAATTAAATGTCTATAAAAAATTTCCAATTAGATTTTGAACCTACTATCGTTCACTTAAGATGCATTAGAAGCTAGTTCTCGAATATGCTTATAAGTTATAACAGTACGCGCGTACGTAGAACTCTAGATGGTGCCAAATTGGATGGTCTATGGTAAGGAGTGTGAACACGAAATGTGGAAAAGGTTTTGAAATGTGTACCTAATTATAGGCGACCCATTCTTATCATACAGATATATGACACACGTTTTGTTTTTATTTAACTTGGATTATTTTTGTGGATCCCTGTTGTGTCTTCGGAGAAGCAACACATTACTGACGTCGCCTAAATATTTGAGGTATTATAACAACAATCATTGTGTCAATTGAATTACTATTTTATTGTTTTTAGTAATTGTGTCAATCCAGAATTTTTTCTTTGTATTTTTTTCCTGATCACAGAAAAGTATAGCTCATTAGCAATTCAAAGAAAATTGACTCCTGAGCAATGTTCAAGATGAAATGCCCTACACACTGATATTTGGTTTTCTTAATGACATTCACATTTGTGAATAATCGCGGGTAAATTGATAGAATTGGTGTTTTGAGGGAAAAAGGACTAGTAATTTTGCTTTCATTGGGTGCGTTTGGATAGGTGTGGGAAGAAAGGAAGAAGGAAAGAAGTATTGGAAAGTGTGTAACTTTGTGAAGAGTTTGGATTGTTTATAATTTTTTTTCTTCTTCTTCCTTCTTCTTCTTCTTTCTTCCAACAATCCAAACGCACCCATTGTTTTCAAATTGTGCACCATGTGATGCACTTTTGTGAAAATTATGCTTTTTGTCCTTGTGTCTTTTTCCCCAGTGGTATAGTTTTTTTGCGATACTTTAATTAATAGAGAGAGAGAGAGAGAGAGCATTATGTAGGTTGGGGGGTTACTTGTACATTTATGTGGAAACATAGATACCTATAGCACTAATATTATTGTACAATTTTGATGTTGACTCAGATGTTGCGGCTATTTGCTGGGAAAATTAGAGACCTTACCGGAATGAGTAGAACAAGGCCAAGGATTCCGAGAGAAGTACATGTTACTAGCGCTTTCACAGTGGCTTACGACGAAGCAGAGCTCAGTACGTCTGTTTAATTAATAATATATTTCTGTTGGTGTTCCTAACTTACTGAATTCTTTTTTGAGTCAGTTTTATGTTGAAACAAAAATAAATTGACGGGAAGGAGGATGAGGTAGAGCATTTTCCTTAATTGACTGCATCATTGCCTCTTCAAATAAAAAGAGAAACAACAAACGTAAAGAATTAAATATGTTTGCTTACATGTAATAATCTTGGGATGATTGTAAAAGTTTGTCAATGGCGATAATTTATGTGCTTTGATTAAAGACCTTGTTTAAAAGTTCTTTTTGGTAAGGATGTTCAGCAAGTAGATGTTACTATTTTTTTCAGTTATGCTATGTTATTTTTTCCATGTTGATTATTTTTTTTCAAACTTTGCAGGGGAGTTCCTCCGACTGCTTAAGTATGCTTGTATTGAAGGGGCGGTCTTAGGTCAAGTTATCCTCAGGTGTTTTTGTCCGTTCTGTTGGACTAACCTTAAAAGGTGCGAGGAACTCGGCATAAATGCTCCTTGTTATTACAAAAGATATCCTTGTTATCGACTGATAACAATTCAAATAAAAACATATCGAGTCTTTTAGTGCTGATGTATGGAGTCAAGTTACATAGTCTTCCAAAGCTCACTTGAGGCCGTTTGGATGGTATGAAAATAAGGAATGAATAAGGATTTTATGAAGGAAATATTGAAAAATGCGTAATTTTGAGAAGAATGGGAAGATGTTATTCCGGGAATAAGAAATATTGTTTGGATGGTGAGTTAGAAATAAACAAATTGATATTAATTTAAATCAATTATTAAAAATTATTATTTTAATATTAAATAAAATACTAATTAAAGAGTACATAAAATTTCATTTAGTAATTAGTATTTAGCTAATTTTGTTGAAATTATGTATATATAATTGTTGAAAGATGTTATACTTAGAAAGAAACTATTCCTATGAAGAAATTATTTTTCTCCTTATTCCTAACTTATTTGGATGTCTAGAAAAAAACTATTTTTCCTATTCCTAAACAATCCAAACGACCCCACGTTTTTTACATGAACTGATTTTATGTATGGAACCAATCATCAGCATGCCTGGTGAAATGAGTAAAATCAAATTTGCAACTTTTGTTAGAACTTCACGTGACAATTTTATGTTATTATTGTTAGACCTTCATGTGGCTATTTTCATATTTTGTATGTACAAGTTTTGCTAATATCTATTGTTTGGAGTTTGGACTATTAAGAAAAGATTTTTAATAAACGAGCCAATTTCATTGTTGGCTGACAAAAAAAATGTTGCGAAAATAGGAGATTGCAAGAGGACTAGTACCCTCAGAAATGTCCACCGCTAAAAAACCGCGTCACGCTTTGCTCATGTATAGTCAACTTTAATTTATTTCATTATTATTATTCCTTGCATTTGATGGTCATTGTGCTTTTTAAGTTTGTACATGCCTGAAATAATTACTCCTCCGTGGCAATTTTCAAACATCAATTTTAGAGTGACAATTTTTTTAATTTTCAAACTTTAAAGTGGCACACATTTAATTTTCTCTAATTTATTATTGTAATTTGTTAACCGGCAACGTGAATAAATCTTATTCACGTTTTGTTGTCAATACATTTTTGTTAATGGCAATAACCAAATTCTAATGGAACAAAGCTGATTTTTACAACTTTATACTAGCATAAAACTGCTTTTATTGTAGTATAAAACTATTTTTGAGGTAATAATTATTAATTTGGGGAACCATCTTTTGATCTAGTGACAAAGAACAATGCATTTCAAATGAGATCGCAGGTTTGAAACATGACTAGAGGGTCTTTATATACATTTAATTTAAAAATAAGTTGGGAGACTTAGACTCCCAATTTATCTTAAAAAAATTATTAATTTTAATATTTTTATGGTGACATTGTGACGCTTGGCATCTCGTAAATATTTCATCTCCAGGGGCAGAGAGACTTGAATCGGTTTAAAGAAATGGTGATGTGGGTCCAGTATCTCGATCTAGCTGAAGATGGAACCATCAAAAGTATTTACGAAAAGGAGAAATAAGGTATTTTCATACTAGAGAGGATCGAACTTGAAACTCAGCACCGCATTTGGAAGCTTGCAGATCTGTTAAGGAGAACATATCTCCTGCTGGTAAGGGAAGGCCGCTGAGCAGGAAACAAAAGGATTGGAGATTGCATGTACCATTCGATGCAATTAAAAGAGTAATGCTATACTTAGATTCTAGGCGCTGAGTTGTTAGTTGTAGCAAAATCTTTGATTTTTGTTGTATAATGTTGTTTCGGTTAATTATATCACGATAGACTTAGTTCTTGGGGTCGTTTGGATTGCTTAGGAATAGAAAGAATAGTTTTTTTTTTTAGGAATAGCATTTTTCTAGACATCCAAACAAGTTAGGAATAAGGAGAAAAATAGAGAGAAAAAAAAATCAAATTTAAAAAATGTAACAAAATTTTCTCTTAAAAGAAAAGAGAAATTTACCTTTGCAAAAAGTGCTGGAGAGATGATCTATACGAGATATTGACGCATAGGTGTCAGCCTAAAAGTGCAATAGTTTTTCTAAACAAGAGATTGTAAAGCAACACGTAAGTTTGTATGCTTGCCCCAGTTTGCATAATTAGGTAGTGTTGGAGCTTTGAAAGAAGGGAATCATTGCAAATTGATCCATATTAATTAGGTAGTATGGAATTTAACTTACAGCAAATTTGATTAAAAGTACTAACTTTAATCCTTGATGATCTCGCTCGTCTATAATCTATTGGAGTTATGAAATGTCCGTAAGTCAATATAGCCGTCGTACGGCCAACGAGAGAGACGTCACTAGTGGGTAGTATGGTCAATAGTTTTCTTTTAGACAAACTAGATAGAGACTATCTAGTGTAGTATGGTCAATAGTTAAATTTTTTTTTTTTTTTTGCAAAATCATGTCCTAACCAGCTCCAACAAGCTCCTCCTCAGGAATGATGGATCGAGTTATGCCTAGAGTTTAATAAAAAAAATTAAAGAAGAAAGGATGAAAGATAGGGACAATTAGGCAATGATCAAAATATTTTTTACGCAAGATTTCTTTTGTTTTCATTTTATTTCAATTCAATTGATTACATAAAAATTCTTAGGATTTATTTACATAAAAATTTCAACCAAGCAACACCAAATCCGTTCATTTTTATCACAAATTTCCCAACGAAATGAAATGAAATTCCATGTTAAAAAAATGGGATTTTGATCTATGCCTTAATTTCTTAAGGCGCAAAAGGCACAACTGAGTTTATTTAACCCAATCAATTTTTTTTTCTTTTTTGAAATTCAATTATTCTCTAAGGGGCCGTTTGTATGGCATGAGAATAAGAATTTTAGGAAGAAAATATTAGGAAGTGTGTAGCTTTGGGAAAAGTGGAAGATGTTATTCCGGAAATAAGAAATATTGTTTGGATGGTGAGTTAGGAATAAACAAATTTATATTAATTTAAATAAATTATAAAAATTATTATTTTAATATTAAATAAAATACTAATTAAAGAGCAAAATAAAATTTCATTTAGTTATTAGTATTTAGCTAATTTTGTTGAAATTATGTATATATAATTGTTGGAATATATTATGCCTAGGCTCTGTTTGGATGAGGTGTGGGAATAAGGAAATAAATTTATTATAAAGAATTCAAATTCTTCACAAAGTTACACACTTTCCAATACTTCTTTCCACTTCTTTCCTTATTCCTCTTATTCCCACACCATCCAACGGAGCCAAGAAGAAGTTATTCCTATAGATCTGGTGTTCATAAATTTTGTATGTACTTTCGATTTTTTAGCTGTGGATACATGTATAATGATATTTTTTCCAACCTTTTTTTCAGTTGTAATGATGTTTTGTAATCAACTTCAAAAAAACAATTTATCGTGCGAGCGCGTAACCATGGCTACTTCATTACAAAGTGCATCTATAAATCATATCGAATATTTATTATCTCTAATATAATTCGTTTTTCCAAATTTTCTTTCAATATCACTGAGTTTTTTATTAATAAATTTCTCAATACTTTTTTCTTCTCTAAAATTGTTCACAAATCAATTGATATTAAACAAAACAGAAATTCTCAATATTTTTCTTTTAACAAAACTAATTTCGAGAACCAAAACTTTCATAGACATTTAATTTAAAAATAAGTTGGGTGGCTTAGACCTCCAATTTTATCTTCAAAACAAAGCTAATTTCATTTTTTAGAAAGTAACAGTGTTCTCCATATGGAACGTTCTAACTAACTAATTTCTGACCATAAATCTCTATGCTGAGTCTACTGATTAATTACTCTCTGAGATCTGCATTGAAAATTAGATTTCACTTATAAAATTGTCTGCAACAAGAGAAACCAACACGAACACAAATCATGTATGCAATGATTATTTAGCATATATTTACATACCAATATACAACATCTCTCAGACCCCCAATCTGGTTCGTCTGTTAACAAATCTAGCAGGGGTAAAAGGCTTAAGATCAACTGTTGTTGATTTCCCCTCCAATATAAGCTCAGCCAAAGATGCACCGGTTGCAGGTCCATTCAGTATACCCCAGCAACTATGCCCAGTTGCCACATAACAATTCTTGACACCAGGTAACTCACCAATTACTGGTAACCCATCATCAGTGCAAGGGAGAAAACAAGCTTGTTCTGCAATCACCTCTGCCGCAGTGTCTCTCTTCAGGTGGCTTGATACCGTACCAGCGATTTTGTGTAGCATCTCAATAGATTCAGTCTCTCCAGTTATTGATTCTGGGTCTTCTGGCACCTCAGCATCCTTTGACATTCCACAAATGTATACTTCTCCTGTTATTGACAATAATATGAACAAAAAATAAATAGTTGATAGATGTGAATATGCAGCTTCATGATTTGGCATTGCCTTTTACTTTTCAATTTTTATGGTCTTTGCCTTGAATAAATAGTTAAATACAGTTGAACTTGTTAAAACGTTTTCAAACACAGGAATAATATATTCGCAAGACGAACTAAACGGTTTGTGATATACAAAAGACAGTATTATAAATACAAGTAGGGTCATGCGTAAAGCTGTATCATAAATTATCAAATAATCTTATCAGGTAAAACAATAGATGTTAATTACTTACCAGTTGGTCTAGGGTAAACCTCAGGGTCCAGCATCTTTGCCCCAGGAGCAGGCTGGTAACTCAAAAACAATGCATGTGGTGTGATTTTATCGGGCTCTGCAGGACGGAGAACAATACTATGGGCTTTCAGCCCGGATACACTAAACAGCTCAGATATTGGAGACAAGCGGTTTGACCACGGACCAAGTGCAAGCACCACTGCATCCGCTGGTATCACCTCCTTGTTTCCTTTAAGGACAACTCCAGTAGCATGCCCGTTTTCTACTATGATGGTTTCTACCTCGCCTTTGATGACTTTGGCTTCTGAGGCTGAGAGTAGAGTTTGTGTGAAGAGTCGAGGGTGTACCTTTTTTATATACCATTTCCACAACTTTAGCTTGGCAATATTGAAAAATAAACGCAAAGAAAACATGGTGCTTGGTAACAACTTCTCTTAGTATCAGTGTAACAACAAAATCAGTAAATTGGCTATATTTTACACATTCCAACAAAAATTATGTTAACAAGTAGCTTTTCTATTTGCAAAGCCAATCCCAAATTTGATCAAAACACAGAAAAGGCAAGAAAAAAAACACAGACTGTGTTGGTTTGAAAGCAATTAGAGATACCAGCTCAGTTGTACAAGTACCTGAGCAGTAGTCTCAGTTGTACCAATCTGCTTTGCCGGCCGAGCCGTCTCCCCATCAACCCAATCAGGCAACAGATTGGATCCTCTCAAAGAAGCAGAAGAAGAAGCTACCCTCTCCGACAGAACAGGCACAGAGAGTGTAGTGACAGCTCTGTACCCATACACCTCCTCCCCATTGAGCTTCTGAGAGAGCGACTTATGGAGCCTGAAGCTGGCACGAGCGAGACTGGACATGGGGCCCCCATCGCACCAGTCGAGGGCGAGAAAGCCGCCGGCCTTGCCTGAGGCAGGGCAGGCGGGAGAAGACTTCTCTACGACAGTTACGGAGGTTGGGGGTTTTTGATTTTGAGAGAGGAAGTAGGCGGTGCAGGCGCCGATCACGCCGCCTCCGCACACGACAATGTGTTTGGACCCTGATTGGAAGGGTAGGGGATGGGATGGGGATGCGGCCATTATGTTGAATCGCTGATTGGGAGGATATTGCCGCTTTGCGAATTGCGAGGGGATGATGATCGGATGAGATGATATGATACAGTAGCAGGTAAAAACTGGAAGCGTCTTGCTTTCTGGTGCGGTTTAATTAAGCAACTGATGTACTCCTAGGGCAAGAATTTTTATTTTAATCACACCTCTAATCTAGTAATTTAAGAATTAATTTCACACAATTTTAAACATAGAAACATTAATGTATTTCATTTTCTCTGAAATTTCTAGTTGTGAATATTCTTAGAAAGAAATTTTTTTTTTAAGATAAATCGGAGGTCTAAGCCACCCAACTTATTTTTAAATTAAATGTCTATGAAAGACTCCCTAACCGGATTTCGAACATGTGACCTTTCACTCAAAGAGTCAAGGTGCATTGTTTTTTGCCACTAGACTAAGAGCTGGTTCTCATAGAAAGAAATTTAAAAATATAGATGAGTAAAAAATCAACTAATGCTTTGGATCGATGAAAAATCACATTCTTTCATGAAAGCAGTCCTATTTCATTGTTGTAATAAACAAAGTTTTCTAAAAGGAAAACACAAAGTTAAGCCAACAACACAAGACTGATATTTTACAATAAAGCCAATGCTGTATGATACCATAGCAGAGCTGTCAAGCAAGATAATTGTATATTTGAGGATTATTTTTGTCTCTCTCTATGTATTCTCTGTCAATCAGGCTTTCTATTCTTTTCTTGATATCTGCCGGCTTTATGGGGAATTTGAGCTGAATAGCCAAAAAAAAAAAAGTCGGATTTAAATTCACAGGAAATATTCAGGGTATAAACCCATAGAAAAGAAAGTTCCCGTCATATACCTGCTGGAATAGCTCAGTGATTAAGAGCGTGTGACTGAGAACTTTCCTGGTCTTCATAATACGAACAATAGCTGCATCAACCTGAAACATACAAAAGTAAAATGAAATAATAAATCACAGTTTAACATTCCTTTTTTCTCAATTTTTGTTAGCAGCTTCATTATTGTCCTTGCAGAACCTTCTGACGTAGGTATCAATTATCAGGTATACAAATACCTCAATAGCTAGCATCCACAACAACAGTACATCTGGTCCATTATCCAATCTGAACTAAGTCAGATGATTCAAATTTGATAAAAACCCAACCCATCCAAAAAAAATATATGCAAAGCCAATTAACTGGACCATTTAATTAAACAGTCCAGATTGAATAATGGCATTGTGCAGCCACAATGACAGCAGCATACATGGACCCAACATGTGAAATCTTTAATACTTAGAAAGGACTTGAGACATATAATCCGGGTGCAACTTTTACTTTTTCCATAACTCTTCAACTCCAAACAAACAAATATATATTTTCATAACAACAAAAGAATAAGCTACAATGATTAACCTGGTATTGACGGTCCTGGAATACTCGCTCCGTTGTGCTCGTGTTTTCTTCCACAGTTTCCTTCATTTGGATAGCATTCACCTGAAAGATCCCAGGTAAGCCACCTTTTTCATATGATACAAAGGTTCAATATTTTCCAAAAACCTACCATAAGCACCAATTTCATCACACTAACCACACCATATACAAAAGTGCAAGTTTAACTGTCAGGTTGGCACTGATGCCCTACTGTTGGTTAAGTCTAAAAACTTCACAACATAAACAATGTCAGATGCTTTGAATACTTTTAGCAATATCAAGTTTGTAAACCTACATTTTTGGCTGGAATCCCAGTTCTGTTCCATTCCAAAAGGACAAAGTTTGGTCAAATCCACCTGAATGCTCATGTGCATCCATGGTTCAGTATTTCCTCCAACAGAAATCAGTTGCATTGCTTTGTTTACCAGTTTTTTCTTTTCAAGTTTTGACAAATCATCTTTTGAAATGGTGGTGAGTGGGATTTAAACCTGTGGACATTACCGATGAGATCCACACCCAACAGTGCTCAGAAGCTTTTTTAAACAGAGCACATGTATAATATATCAACACTACTCAAAAACAAGGTGAACCCAAAATGAAATTATTATTATATATTAAAACGCGTGGCTGCATTAGATTAGTTTTAATGCGGTCAAAAATAGGGTCAAATCTTACACTGTTATTTATATAACCCAATAATAAAAGACATACTTCTTAGCAAACCAACAATAACCTATTCGCACATATAAATGAAACATATTTAGCCATCAAATGGCGGCGAAGCCGCCTCCCTCCACCTAGTATATGTTACACCAGAATGCTCAACAAAATGGATCCACAGAACCTGATTAAAAACACCAGGAAGGCAGCTAAAAAAAAAGGATTTCTGTAAGCTTTTACCTTTATACGATACAAAGGAGCGCTAAACTCTTCATTAAAAACAAATGCGTCATCATCTTCTACATCCCTCCCTTTGGGAATCTAAAATCAAGAAACCAGTGGATGTTAAATTTCAGCTGAATAAAAAATGTCTAAATTGTAGATGGTGATGGCATTCCATAAAAAAGACATCAGTTACAGGGGCATGCTAGTTTTCAGCGAATATGTTTTTATACTTACTTTTCCAGAGTACTTGTGGGAAAATTATCAAAATACGAATTCAGTATTTGAAGCACAGAATTAAGTTTTATTTGCTTTCAATTTTCAGTAAGAAAAATAGCCCAAAGCAGGGAACTGTGACTTTCAATAAACAAGTTCGTGCCACAGTTGGGTACCACATCGGAGGGGCAATCATAAGCAGATCCAGGGGGGCAAGCTCTAGGCCCTTGTCCCTCCCACCCCTCCTTAATTTTAAATCTCTTGATATTTATATTTTTTTTTTTCAAAATCTAATGTATTAAGCCCGATAATTTAATTTTGCCTATGCTTAATTATTTAATAGATAAATTAAGTGCCTACTATTTATTTTGTGCCTATGCTTATCTGACTCTCTAGATCTTCCACTGGGACTAACCATATGCAAAAACCACAGGATAAACTAAATCGTCTGATTCTGCCAAAATAGAAAGGAAAAAGTAACACTTTATCTGCAGAATACAGCCATAAACCAGAGAAACAAATGTACCTTTTGAAGAACTCTAACTTTGCCACACGCAAGTGACTGTAAAGTTCTTCTCAATTCTTTATCCTCTATGCCAGTTGAATCCTTTATATCTTGAAAACTGAGCTTTTGCGCGTCGTTAAACAGCATCAGGACAACAGTCTATAACAAGACAAAACAAACCAGAAAAAAATAAAATGGAAGTTAATAAAGTAGCATGACAGAGAACTCGATTTGGCTAGTGCCTAGTCCACTCAAATTTGGATCTTTACACCCCTACCAAAACTGGCCACAATAATTCTGGTCTCCCATCTGGTAAAAGCCTGAATTTAAGCCATCCAACCAATGTTGCCACAGTTAACCATCTAGTGTCAAATTTAAACCCAATCCAAACCAAGTTATAATCAACTTAATTGTGCAACCAATATTTAACCCCTCAATATGCAATCAAAAGAGCAATTAAACCGAATAGTGCATGAATAAATAGCATGCAAGTATCAATCAAAGGACTTCCAAATATTTAAGTGTCAACTAAACACCAACAAAGTAAACTAAAACCCAAAAAGATCAATAATTGCTGAATTAATACCATCGCTACAACAGCATGCACAATAAATTCAAAATCGAAATCATTGATTAAGACTGACCTGAAACAGTGACACAGCTAGTTCTTTTTTCCCTTTTGGAAATTCGGCCTTCAGAACACACTGACCTAGAGAATTTTGCCACATCAGCCGCCTTCCACTGTACTTGCTCAAATAGAACTCTTTAAATATGTCCTACAATGTTTATAAAGTTCTAAGAAAAAAAAAAAGGAAGAATGAATTAACTAGAATCTTTTTCTATGATTTAGAACAGTAGCTGACCTGATAGACATTCAATTCATGAGGAAGCCGCACATCCATAGGTGGATATGTAGGCCAGTACCTGAAAAGCACACAGAGCAAAAAAATAAGGTTCAAGATACAAGAGGGTGACACGATATAGAGATCTTGTGGCTAGCCAACCAGGGAGTACTGAAGGGGCTGGTTGCTCAACCATACACCAATGGTACAATACAAAATGAAGTTAGGTCTTCGGATCGTTCTCAGATTATATCTATTCCTTCTAGGTAAACCCAAGGACCGCATAAAGACAATTGCAAAAGACATCAGAAGCACAAATTTTGTTACAATACATTATATAAGCTTGGAACTTAGCAGTAGATACCACAAACAGGCCCAGACTGGCATAGTACCACAACCAAGATTAAAATATTGCATAACACGACAAACATACATTTTTTTTTATGAGTTTCTTGAATTTCACGTCTATTGTGACGTGTTCTTGCTTATTTGATATTTCATTCAGGAGATAGCAATTTTATGTTCACAGTCCCTTGAACTAGTCATATTATATCATGCTAGTACTTGTATTTGGCACTATTAGCAATAGCATCACTAAGTATCAAATTCTCCATTAAATGTTATCCTTGTTGACAGCATATCCTTCCAAAATTAATAAAAAATACCACATACCCAGTTGTTAGCACATGAACACTCATCTCTATACCAGTTGGAAGTTTCGTCCTAGCCTGAGATGATTGCTTGAAGGATTCATTAATTTCTTTTGACAACTCAATGTCCTGAAAAGATTAGTTAAAGTTGGTTTAATTCATTGCAAACGAGACAATATATATTAACAACTATTAATTTTGACAACCGACATCAAAATTCAAAAGTAAATTACAGCTCTGTTTTATCATTAGATCAATGATCAATCAGTATTTAAAGTTGGGGCAGTTTGAAAATCATTTAGTTGTTGATAAAAAAGCTGACCAAAAAACCATCATATCACTTGATCGATGACTAATCGGTTTCGCATTGGATTTAATATAAAGCATGTCTAAATGACGGAAAATCTATCAACAATGTATTCTTTTCATTCGATAAAGGTTAAGTCAATTGTCACATAGATCTGTTTTCGTCTTGTCAATATAACCTATCAACAACAACAACAACTAAGCCTTTTGTCCCAAACAAGTTGGGGTAGGCTAGAAAAGAAACCCAACAAGAGAAATCATCCAAAACAAAATAATATATAAAAATAGATACTAATAATAGTAATAGCAATAATAATAATAATAATAATAATAATAATAATAATAATAATAATAATAATAGCAATAATAGCAATATAACCTATCACATTTTTAAATATCCACCCAGGGGACAAAGATTTTCAAATTTCTTTCTGTTTCTATTAATTCATGAGGAATCCCTAGTGCATCTTGTAATATACTAGTATGAAATCATAACGTACTGATAAGAAAGTGAAAGCATACCTTAAACATTCCTTCTAGTTTGTTGGTAAATTGACTCCCACACTCAGTTTTGAGCTGGAGAAAAACAATGCAGATACTTAGACATTTAAGTTTTAGTCGCAAAAATATTTATTTCAGCTCTCACAATAAGAATTCTAATCGTATTTGAATTACCTTAGAAATCATAGACTTCTCGGCATCAATTGATGCACTCTTTCCAAGCAGGAGCCGTTTTGCAAGATCCTTCTTGTAGAAGGCCTCAAACACGTCCTTTCCCTACAGAAATTGTAACTTTTAAAATATTCTCTTTATCTAAGAAAAACCATGAGCTGACTCAAACATGCTAAATTTCATGTTTTGGTCAGCCAGTACCCACATGATCTGAATGCAACAGTGCACTTGTCATGGTCCACAAGTTCACCATCTTAGTCCTATTTAGTGTATCTTTTATTTTCAGTTGTTCATTTTATAATAAGTTGAGGTTTGATTGAAGTTTGATCAAGGTATAGTTGAAACCAGAAGCTTTTTTTCCTGATAAAGATGGTACATTACCACTCTTTCCAATGAACTGCAAACAACGATTCATACAAGAGTAATTTTGAAATATCTGAGATAACCATTTATCCAAAATCTAATTAGAATAAAACCAAAATTTTGAAATATCTGGGATCACCGGTCATTCTTTTAAACGTACTTGGATAAATCTGAATAAAACCAAAACTCTGTCAAGTGTGCCCTCCAACTCCTCCTCTGAAGTGCCTTTATTTCCAGCACGAAGCTTCTCATCGAGGAACTTAGCAATAAGCTCAGCAGGTCTATTCTGTTCAGAGATATGTCAAGTGTCAACACATTAGTCATCAAAGAAACAAGCTGCAATATACATTAGTCATCAAAGAAACAAGCTCCAATATTGCAGCTTGTTCATGCAATGGTAAAATATTTATGGAGGTGCAATGAAATTTTACAATTATATGCAAACTTAAGCAAGGAAACCAAAATGCTGACACGGACTTCAGAAGATGAGGTGTGACTACAACTAGAGAGTTATTCAACAAGAACTAGAAAGTAAGTAAAGATAACTCTTTTATGCCCAGTGTCCAACTCCCATACTTCTACAACGCAAAGTGTTTCCAGTTGCCAATTTAATTGCTACTGTAATCAATAATTCAGTTCCAGTAGCATTGTGAGCCAATATGGTACAAGCTTGACAATTGGTTTGACCTCTTTTAGACCTCTGCACTTTCTTCTTGATTACCTATGAGTAAAGGCATATTCAAGTAAGTATCTATTCACCTGACGGAGATTGATGAGATGCTCAAAAGAATCCTTAATGGTATTCGAGAAGGCCTCGTTTTTAAAGAAACTCTGCTCCCAAATCATATCAAGAGAGGATTTAAATTCCAACAAGAAGGGGACCAACTCCTTGTCTTTCTCTTCATCCGTGATGATGCCTTGCCCTGTGCCCCTTATATATGAGCTCAATGCTTGCCTCAGCAACTCAAGTGCGTTCACCCTCTGGAAAAGAGTATACATCCTCTGGAGGTCACTAACTCGCTTTGCCTCCATAAGCATTACAAATCCCTGGTAAAAAGAAATTAAGCATGATTTAACGCACTGGAAAATAAGCAAATAGAAACAAGCCAAGATAGAAGCTGGTACATCTCTCTTGGACATCATACACTCATATTTCCACCATAATCATAGTGAATACATTTACTAGACAATTGGAGGAATAATTAAATAACTGATATCTACTAAGAAAACATTTTTGTAATAAAACACAGAAAAATTGCATACGCAACAGAACTCATAACCATAGTTGGTTCAAAATCCATACCAAGCTGGATAAGTAATTCCTATATCCACAATTATGAACTACTATACCAGCTATTATCAAGTTAACTTTTCAGATGGCATGGAAGTGAAACAAACGTAACCCTATGGAACAATCAATAGGGCATCACATGCAAAGTTAAAAGCAATCACGGTCCCAAAACTCCAGCAGAGTTATCCTATTTGAGTAAAAAAAAAATCAAAATAGAGTTTAATTAAACAGATAACCCTTAAAGTACAACTTGTTTATATAACATTAATCTTTACAGTTTCCACTTTGTATCAAGTTGGTCCTACCTTTACAAAAGTGATATTTTTATCCATCTCAGTGCCATTTAGCATAGCAATGTTGATGTAGTTGCAAGCAACAGAAATGACACGGACACTGATATCATTATTGACGCCACCACAACATCATGTAACAGCTGAATGGATAATATAGGACTGGCAAATGTATCACGGTAAATTAATTAAAAGGCATGTGCACGAGTCCTCTTGGATATTGTCATGATATAGATGCTTATGTGGACGATTTGTGTAATTCATTCAAAAGAAAACTACAAAAGGCACAAGAAAGAAATACCAGTACAGCAGTACTTGGCATGCTGTACAACAGTAGGACCCCTACTGAAACCCCAACAACAACAAAGCCTTTGGTCCCCAACAAGTTGGGGCAGGCTAGATATGAAAAACAACTAGAGGCATAACTATCACCTTTTCAAGGATTGCAGAAGTATGTCGTTCCAGAAGTTGCTTCTCAGCTGTTGCAATCAGTGGCTTCCTTGTGTTTGCCTCAAGGTAGAGAATACACCTCTCATGCTCTTCATGTAATCTCATCTGCATACATTCAGCAATCACTCATGAGTTGGACCAGACAACAGTTTATATCAATACTGCAACTATAATCTATGATAAGGACACACAACTTCTAAAATATATCTATAATGATAATTGTATCAGCATATGTGCGACATAGGTAAGTAGCACATCCATCAGAAATTTCAGAATGCTAACAGAAACTGAAACTCTTTACACTGCTATCCACCATGCATTGTAAAAATAAAAAGGGGCAAAAGGCGTAAGTGGAAACAGCATGCTAGAGAAAGGCATGACAGAGCTACCTCAACATGCTTTAAATAGTCAGGGATGTCAGACTGTTGCATATACTTGATGCCTTCGGTGGTGTAAAACTCAGAAGTGCACTCAAGGAATGGTTTTTCAAAGCTCTCAGTATAGATCCCAAGTGCTGTAAACATTTTTAATAGATGGCTAAGCAATGTCCTGTCAACCGCTTCGCCAAGCCTGCTCGCAGAAAAATGAGAATAGAGATTTGAAAATATAAAGTCAGAACACCTAACAGGCTTTAATATTTTTTGTCCAACTCTCTGCCCAGCATTTTCTTTTTTTCCCATTCCTCGGCCAATGTGGTGCTTAAATTCTGATATTCACTTGAGGGAAACTCTGTTAAATTCACATTAATTTGCAACAGTTCAGACAGATAGAGGATGGGTTTAGAACTTACAAATACTGCATTTGGTACAATTTCAATCAGGTTTGCAACCAGTATGTAATTATACCATTTGACCACTTTTGACCCTAGTTGGTTGTGCCAGCTCGCTCAGAGCTTAATTGCACATTTCTGGATAGACTTAAAGCTACAAAATGAACTAAGGCCTTATGGAAGTCTAACCTTATGAAAGTCTAACAATGCAAGTTAGGATGAATTGAGAGAATTCAATTAACCCGGTCATAAACTTGAAATCAAAGTGCCAGTACCTCTCAGCCTCAATTAATCTCAAGATACCAGTAACTGTCTTGTGTTCAACTTCTGGAGCGAGCGCCAGATGCTTTCTAAAGAGTTGCAATCCTAGGTCCCAAACCGAACACATATTCGGAGTCTGCTTCACATATTTACGATCAAGAATCAATGTAATGCCTCGAACTATCAGCATTTGGTCACAAAAATCCTGCCATGATTTCTGCACTAGAGACAGAAACACCGCCAAATCGGGGCTCTGGCCGACCAGTGCTGACAACTTTGCAGAA
Organism: Rhynchospora pubera; assembly: GCA_028095005.1. Taxonomy (NCBI): domain Eukaryota; kingdom Viridiplantae; phylum Streptophyta; class Magnoliopsida; order Poales; family Cyperaceae; genus Rhynchospora; species Rhynchospora pubera. Next base: position 178,757,390 of record CM051459.1, read on the forward strand.
ATGTGCACTTCACATTCATTCTTAATCCTCTCATACAGCTTTCCACTCATTCCTTGTATGAAAAGGTTATCCGTTGCCTAGCACCAAAGGCAAATCAATTGACAGAGGTCAAATTTTCAGAATAGTTTTCAAATATCTATTATTAGAATTATATGATTGAACTCACTAAACTTTAGGCCTAGTTTTTTTTTTAAAAAAAAAACTATATATCAGGACTTTATGATTAACCTCAAGCTTAGATTACAATGTAGGCATGAGTCTCGAGAAAACGAATGAATCAAAACAATCCAAAATTCCTGGCACAAAGCTTTACTTAACTGATCATGCCTCATACGATTATGTACCAATGAACTGTCAAATATCATTTTTTTTTAAAAAAAAAAACCTGGTAAAGATCTTCCTTCAAATATACTGAGGGTTTCTTCATAAAAATTGCTTCTATGGCGTCTTTTAGGGTTGCCCATGTGTTCTCCTCAAAGTCAGCCGGCACCTTTGGCTGACCTAAAATACAACAAATACATTTACGTTTTTTTATGGTATCAGATAAAATGGAGAAGGCTGAACAATATTACTGCTATTGCCTGTAATGGTCTAGTTTCTTTTTACGACCACATTTGTATTACCATAATATTGGTAGTAAAGCTTGTACTTCTACTATTACAGGCATGGATAGAGATAATCAATAAAGCTTGAGCATTTAAGAGTAATTGAATGAATGAACGAAATATACTGTAAAAAACTATACCAGCACATTATATATCACATACAGCATACTGATTGAAGGTACTGTAAAATACGTACCAAGCAACTAATCTTATCAAGTTTTTGATTGATTACTTAAAGAGCTATTCAAGTTGACAACTAGAAGCACTTTTTGGACTAGAAGAACTTTTTCAAAAGAGGAAAAAAGATTGCTACCTCATTGGAAAATTCATCATCAGGCTTACTATTTATCCTGCATACTCCTTGCTATGAATAATAATAAAATTGTACCATACTCCTTTTTATCAGCTATCTTTTATAAAAGGATTAATTCATGATTCTATCTTCAGAAGCTGCTTTAATTACCTTGCTCTCTTTTGTACCAGATCCAGCAATGTCATGTGAATTCTATCGTAATTCAATTCTAAATTGATTTGGACACCAGAATGCATTTTCATCTTTCTAATTGTGTAGACAGAGTATCTGAGTCTGTGTGTGGGAGTGAGATGTGGAGAGAGAGAGAGAGAGAGAGAGAGAGAGAGAGTATGCCTATTTTAATAACCAACTTCTTCTTAGAGCCAGTAGGCTGGGGAGGGGTGGCCTTCTTCCTAAACAGATTGGCCGCGACACCTGTGGTAGCCCCAGTGGTGGAGGCAAGCGCTTCCTGTTCGTCCACTAACATGGCGTCCTCCGCTGGCGCTGTGCCCACTGCAGGTGGGCCCCCCAGTGTCAGTCCATTCTTCTCCCCGCCACCACACTGCTGCGACTTGGATTTCTTGCTCATGGCAGTTCCCGAGGAGGAGGAGGCTGTGGCGCTGGAGCACGATAAGGGTCGCTTAGCGTGAGTCATCCAATTAGCAACCCAAGCGCATGGCGGAGGGTTCGGACGGGGAGAGAAGACAGAAGTAGCAGCTTCGAGACTCGAGAGAGGTAGATTGAGGTAGGAAGGAGGGGTGTGAAAAGAGGTGGCTCGATTCGATCGGGCCAACTTATGGCGAGAGCCAGATGCTCCGGGTACGAGAACTTCCACGGTTGAGTACGGACTCTGACGTGGCCTGATTTCGCTGGTTCTACGAGTCCGGAAAGGGCTTTTTGTATATTTTGCGTAGGAAACGACGCGTGATTAATTTTTTGAGGTTAAGGGAATGGATTTGGGTTGGGCTGACTCGCGCAAGGGAGAAAGGCCACTTAGGCCAGAGACATGGGCGCCTGCACTGAGGTTCGTCGGAGTCCGATATGTAGCTTTTTGGATTCAATATCTTGTGTCGGTGTTGATCGACTCCAGATATTATAACTGTGTGAATAAGAAGTGTTCAGTTAAATTCAGCTTAATAATAACTAGGGATGGTTGTCGCGCGTTGCGCGACCTATGTCTTTCCTCTCATCTATTGCGCGCTGAACTGTACTATTGTAATAATTTTATTTTTGTTTCATTTTAAGACATCTATGTAATATAGTTGTAATAAAAAAAATAAACTTGATATATAAGTTAAAAAGTAATATATATAAAACTATTTTTTATTTAATACTAAAAAAAATCACGGCATAATAAGTTATACTTGGCTTTTTTGGGGGGCTATGTGGTCATGTGGAGTGGTCTATATGAATTTCTCAGAAACTTTTACTGGGTCTTTTTTTTTTCCTACAGTTAGTATAAAATTGATATATATTTTTTTTAGCCATTTGTTGTGTTGTTTTCCTATCTAGTTAAGTGGTTAACTGGTTATAAAAGTTAGGTTATGGATGAATTTCTGAATAATAATCAAAATTATATACATTTTTTTTAATGTGCAATGTATTTTTTTTATTTTTGTTTTTATTAGATAACAAATTGTAATTTTTTATGATAAAAAAGAAGAAAAATTTTGTTTTTTTTTCGATATGTGAGTGAAATACGATTAATGCATATGATAAAAAATTAATAACTGAAAATTGATGTCATATATTAATATTACATAAAAAAAATGTCAAACAAATTTACAATAAACTGTAACAACTATACACAAAATAAGGTATTGATGTCAGTTTGTCCGTATGATTAACTGTAGTACCAACTTTGTATATGAGTAAAAAAGAAAGCATTATTTGGGACAAAAGATATCCATAACTGGGCATAAAACACGATTTGAAGCATGTACAAAATAAGCAGACTGTCAATTGCTTTCCTACTGCTGGCTCTTCTTCAATATTCATCAATTTACCAGTGTCCGCTATCTTAAAAATGTAGATATCCAAGTTTGTCTTTAACTTGAATTCTTGCAAACTACTGGGCAGTTGGGTATCCATGCCATGCCAGACCTCTTCTCCATGCATTGTTCGTCAACACATGTGCATCAGTGAGGGCTTCACTTTCACCATCGAGGAAGTTCTTTCATCATTGCTATAACTTGTGCCACATGTTGTATTGCATGCCAAGAAGGTAAATTGTCAATTTCTTTGCATGTTATTGCATTGACCAAACTTGTAAAATCAGAAAAATGATGTGTGACTATTTAAGGTTTGAGCTGTGTACTTAATCGCCTCAAGTAAGGCTATGGCTTCAGCATAGAAAGGAGATTCAGCCTGAAATTTTTGTGCCAGTATTGCTTTCAACCTTCCCACACCATTATAACTCAATAGTCCCAGTCCACTGCCTTTATTTTTATCCCAAGAGGCATCGATCAGCACTAATTTTGCCTCCTTCGGCACGACTACTGTTCCAATAACCCCTCCATTAGTTCTTTCCAACCATCAAATTCAGTTGTGAGAGCCACAGCCTCAGCTATTACAAAACTTAGCTTATATTACTGTTAGTTTAAGCGGCACTTGTTACTCAAACAAATAAAATTTAGTTTGCAGACCATAAGACAATTGGTGTAACAACCTTGTAAAATTGCTCATAAAACATAATAAGAAAAATATCAGACTTGCAGCAAATTCAATCAACCATTGATCCTAAAATATTGTGATCTTAATATAATAATAATCTATTTAGAACTCACATGGTTCCACTTACTCGAAATTTATAGGGAAGTACAATATATATATAAAAATTTATAAGGATGATTTTTGCTTTTCTCTCTACCCTGATAATGCCCAGATATATCAGGTCCTGAAATTTTTCCTTTATGCTGCATAAATTTTCAAAATTACCTCTTAATTGACCAGATGTTTAATTATCAATTAATGACAAAATTTAAACACCACTGATAATGATCATGTTCCTTTTATAATTAATCGACATTATTATACAAATTGTATTACATTCATTCATTCTATAAATAGGTCCTTTATATTAGATAAATAAATTCATAATTCAATATCTTTGTAAATCATAATAATCTCAGCACCTTTTGTTAGAGTTATGTCCTAGAAGTCAATAATTTAATGACTTAATTATTAGTTTATGTTTTGGATGAGATTTTATCATCTGTTCCTAGGTTTATTATTGACAGATCATTCAGGTTGAGGATCTGAATTGTAGATCTCTGTTGATCATTCTTTAGAATGACAATAATAAATCTAAACGGTCCATAATCTTGATAATTAACAAGGAACATTAATTATCATAAAAGATTAGTATGCAAGTTAAGTGATGATTAAGTTCTACTAATCATAGGTAAAGAGTTACCAACTTAGTTGCATATGTGTATGTTATGGAACATAGCACAGGACTTGACCCATCGAAATAAACATATGGATTGTGTTATGTGTCATTGTTTATTTCGTTGTGATTTTGGTTCTAAGTTTGAGATGTTTATCTTTTCCACATGAGGATAGGTTCAATAAATACTGTCTACCGCTGATTCCCGATAAGGGCTACTATACGGACTTTATTTATGTTCTCTTGAATTGTGCGGGGAAAAGTTAATCATCAAGAAAACCGTATGTCCCTCATTAATTCACTTAGTGAGTGACGATATCTGTTTGGGCCCCTTGATGGAGATAGATTGTTTGCATGCAACTTTATACAATTATCTCTAGATCAAGAAACGTATAATCTGCAAGAATGACACATTCCTATCTTGGATTGTACGATGATATCGTGCGACATAAGAATCAAAATAGAGAAACATATTTATTCTCTTATGCAGGATTGAAATATTGTAGCAGTACACTATTTATGCGAATTGGGAGTCATAATGTGTTGCTAGATACCGCTTATGATTATTGGAATTAAATAACGATTTAATTCCATGGCCAACATAGCATAAATCCTCAAAGGGTCACACAAATAGGACATTAATCACACAGTGCATTATTTATTTATTCACAGCAGTAGGTTCTGTGGAAATATGATAAGATTGATTAATTAATTATATACCGTTGCGAACCGTTATAATTAATTAAGTCAATGGATCATATAGAAATAAATTAATGCATTAACTAATCCTAAAATAATTATTAATGAGTTAATAATTAATTTAGTTCAACACTTATCAATATAAATGGTTATATTGATTAATTGGGCCGTTATTTAAATAGCAAATATATAGCCCAATTAAAGAGCAAAGTTGAGGGACCTTAATTATATGAATTAATGGTCCAAATGAAGGGGTTTAATGGCCCATAAAGGCCCATTTCGTGGCAGCCATTTATGGTGGTAGGTTGGATGGCATAGTTGTAATTATGCAAGAGGTCAATTAGGTTTTGTGCTCTATATAAGGACCACTTATGAAAGCCTCCACCTAGACTTTTCTCTCTCCTCTCTTCCTCCCATTCTAGGCCGCCACCTTCCTCTTCTCTCCCTCTCTTTTGCTCATGTGTTGAGCTATTTTCTCTCCACTAAATCAAGGTTGTTGATTGATGCAAGAGAGAAAACCATAGGGATTAGGCTTGTTCTTTGGGTATGCTAGCACGTACCTTGTAGAACGTGATTAATCCTCCTTGGTGGACTCGAGGGCGGTTACGAGACGTGGTGGAGACGGTGGAGAAGGCACGCCATCGATTCCCATGCCTTGGTCGAGCCCCGCGAATACGATTTCGCGGGAGGTATCGATTTCCCCTTTTTCTCGTGTGTTTGAATAGCTTGTGTACTAGATCTTGTGTGTGCTATATTTGCTTGGTTAATTAATTGGTAATTAGCATAAAAATGAAAATTAGCACACTTTCTAACAGTGGTATCAGAGCCAGGTTGTACTTAAGCTATTTTAACACTTAATTAAGAGAAATTGGCTAATTAATGGATTAGTAGAGATGATGCGTTTGTTTGCTGTCTGGAAATGGTATTTTCTGTGTTATTTCGCGTTTTTGGATGTGATAAGTTCTCTGGAAGATCTTTCCATCTACATGAAAGTTGTAGATCTGTGGATTGTGATTCTTTTGTCGTTGGATTCACATTTTTCTGAATTAGTATGGATTTACTGTGAATAAAACGGCGACAGTGCGCAGAACCAGTTTTTGCTTGCACTGTCCTGTTTGAATGGCTTGAAAGATTTATATTTTGAATATAAGTACCAGTGTTCTATGGCTAGAAATAAAGAGGACTTGAAGCTCTTTCTGAGCATGTATAACTTGTTGCATGACTCGGATTAATTAGTGGGTTTTCAAGTATGAAAAGGAAGATCTTGTCAGATCCAGTTTGTTGAGAAAATCGATTGTTCTAATAAACTGTACCAACTGAGAACTCCTTTAAAAATTTTGTTTAAATGGATTTGTTCTATTTTGAGTTAGGATTCCAGGAAAATTAATTTCGTAATTTTTCGTGGATGTTTGGACCTTCAACTAGGTTAAAACCTTTCGATTGACAGTCTGTCCCAGTACAGAATTTGTTGATTGTTTAGGCTGTAACTTAATATTATTGAACTAAACTTGGTTGTTTTCTTTTCATGAATGGATAGCCTGTAGTCTAAACAAGTTTTTCTATGTATATTGTATATATAAAAACTGGATAGAAGGTGGTCTAACAGACCAAATGGTTGAGAGGATAAGCTGAAAATCTCATAACGGTGTTTCGTGCACTTGTAAGAGATTTGTCTTTTTTGATTCTCCCAGATGGTTTAAGATCTCTTCTTGAATTTTTTACTGGTAGTCACAACTTTGATAAGGAGCTTAAGTAATTTATTTGAGAATTTTTGGGGACCGAAAACTGTTGTTTTTGTTGGATTCCATTAGTTACGTTTTTTGATAAATTACTGTTTTTCTAAGTATTCAAACTAGTTGAATTTAATTAGAAAACTCCTTGTTTGATCTCCTTTCTGTTATGGGATGTTGAAAGAACTTTCTAAATAAATTTAAACAAGTTTGGTTGTTTAAAATTGAGGATTTGTACACGGAATTTACTTATAGCAAACGATACGCAAAGATGCTTGAAAATCGTTAATTGGAAACAAAGTTCTTGTATGTGCTAACTTTGTTTTGTAGGTGGATAGTGGGTTTAGTATGGCTCAAGACTCAATGCCTTGTGGTTGTAAATGAATGCATGTGTGAATGTTTGTAATGCGGCCTTTGGTGCCATTAATTAATTTTTGATTAATTTTTGATGTAACTTGTGAGGCTTGCATGCCCCTAAGGATAGGAAGGGAATAGGATGTTTTCACATGTATTTTGCACCTTTATTTTATATAGGATTTAGATCCTTATAGAATTTAGTGGGAGGGCAAGGATTAGATTAGTTTTGCTCCATGGACGATGTGGCGAAACTAATGCAAGCGGGAGCCATACAAACCCACAACTATGAGATGCTTATATGTGATTGCTTGTGATTGCTATGAATTGTCATAGGCTAGGTATGGGTGTATGCTTACATGACCACCATACAAATGTCACTTAATTGATTGTCCCAAACAAAACATGATTAAGTTAAATCGCCCTCCTTCTCTCTATCCCCTTCTAACGTGTATGATCGTTCATTGATGCATTCTCGCCGACGCGGGACATCGTGTTCCATCATCCGTGTCGGGGTGTAAATCGGATTTACTAGGAGCAAATAGAGAAAGGTTACTTAACGATGTTTTCTAATCGGATTGGGCATCGGGGCAAAGTTTGTGGATATACATATGATATTTCACAAACCAAGAATCATATGGAATGATTGGTTGGAGAACCTACCTTATCTAGTTGTTTTGGTGTCACGCCGACGCTAGCACCATCTCAACGAAAATAGGGATCTTGGAAAACCTACTATATTAGGGACATTAAATAAATATAGTGGGAGTTTTATTTGTTATAATTAAAACAATTGCATAAACTAAATGACCGTAAATTAATTTTGTTATAGATGTTAAAATTGTTAATTTTGTTGCGATCAATCTTTGAAAAATGAACAAACTCGTTTCTAAAAGGTAGTTACTTGAAAGAAGTAATACCGATTCCTAAGACATGATCTTAGTGAAGAGAAATTTGAGTATGTCAATTCCCAAAACTTTCCTCAAACTATCCGAACGTAGCAACGCGATGATTGATTGACTTTTGGCGAAAAGTTATTTAATAAAGCGTATGGCTAATATCCTCATTTAAAATTTCTAGACCTTTGAATTAGAGAATTCATATGGACTAGATCTAACTCGTACGCTCTCATCCACTTACTCAAGAAAGTGTTCTTGGAGAAAGTAGATATTAACTCCATCATTTATGATCGAGTATAAAGAGTATGAGTTGACCAAGAGATTCTTCTTTTATAAAAGGATACATGAACGTTTTCATTGGCTTACAAATCGAAAGATTTAAGTAGCTAATTGATGACTAGAGATATTAATCTCCGATATCAAGGATTGTTGATATTGTCATACGATCTCTTTGGAATTATAAAGGATATAATGTTACCTTCTTCGCACAATTGTTGATGCAAAAAGGTAATTGGTTAAGTATTCAAGAAATACTTCACTAAGGTATGAGTTGAAATTTTCGAGACCCTCATTTATGACCATGTGTCACATGAGATGTTTCATTTGCCGTATAGGGAGGCATTTGAAAGGTTGTCCGAAGTACCATGATTGTGACGATTAGAAATATTCTAATCCTAAAGTGTATTTGTCGTTCAAACTATCTCACTATCTCTAATTTACACTAGTAACTTGATACTAGTTCATATGCTCGCATTTAACGAAATGTGTTGGCAATGAAGAATAAGAGAATGTTCGAGAGATATAAAGTAAACTCCGTATAGGAGATGACTTATTCATTTAAGTCATTACCATTGAATACGTAGAGTTATCTTTATTAAGAGTTTGTTTAGGAATTGAAGGTTGCATACCTTAATTCTAAAACCTCTCATAGCGTCTCCATTTCATATTTGATGATGGATAACTATGTTTAATAAAAGACAAGTTCTTTTATTATGAATTTGTTTATATGATTTCATGCATCTTGATGGAATTTGCTTGAAATAGATAAACAAGTTATGAATGACAAATAGGATGCGTAAGACTTGACATAAAGTATTTGACTTTCATGTTATATATAACCGCTTAGTCACATATATAAACGAGAATCGCATTATGAGAGTCTACGTAACGTAGAGCTCGAAATTCAATTCGATTTCAAATCGATTGATATGCGAATCATGTTTGTTAAATGACAAAAGCGCCTTTAACCTACAAAGGTTTAAGGACAAGTGACTTGATTAGGACTTATACATATCGATGTATAAAGACCAATAAGTACTTGTGCAATGAAAGGTTGTTGATACTTTACTACTTAACCAACGATCATTGTAGATATTAACATATCTATTTGATAAGGTATAAGTATGAACCTTTTGACTAGTTCAAAGGAGTTCAAGTGTGAAGTTAAAAAGACCGTTCAAGGAAAAAGAAAAGTCTTACAATTAATCGTGGCAAATAAGTAGTTAAGTCATATGATTTGAAGTATTATCTAAAGAGTATGAAAATAGTTTCATAACTCACTCCATGAGGAACATTATGGAATAATGTGTCCAAGAATGGAGGTATCGAACAATATTTTGTATAGTTCGATCGATAATAAATCAAATTGACTTATTCGACTCGTATTAGGGAATTATGTTTGTGGACAATATTGTTTACACTGAATGGTGTTCCATCAAAGTCTATTGAGGAAGGTTTCTTACGAGATTTTGATCTCTAAGTATAATACTTCTCGAGATTTGGTGTTGAGAAGCTTATTTCAAGTATTGTGGACTTGTAAGCTTAAACCAAATAAGACACTATATATTTGTAGGATGCTTTATATTAAAAGGCACTACTTCCACGAATATGATGAGAACAAAGTAGTTGTTGCTAATCATAATGTAGTCCTGATGAATTGAAATTCTCAAGAAGAAGTAGTGGGAGTAAAGTGAGCATTAAAGGAGTTTATGCGTCACTACAAGAAGTACTCTTATGGGAAACTTGTCACTCCATACATGGTGCTTAGTGGGAGTTGAGCGGAACTTCATTCACAAGTTGTTTTGAAAAGAAGTTTAATAGTACGCTCCTTCCAATGAGGACTCAACTATATCACGAGTTGATGATGATTCGAGAAACTCATGGAATATATGAGGAGTCAAGAACTCGTTCAACAATTCATTGTGGAAGTAGTTCATGAACCTCAAGTACCAGTCCTACAAAAGATCAACGAGAGTTGATTGCCTAAGCCGTTTGGTGCATTGGCTTCACGACATTCTCAAACTTAGCATATGAGAATCCGTTGATAAACAAGAAAAACGATGGAACGATCCGATTCCACATATATGGTTTGAATTCATATGATCTTTAAATAAAATCCATGTATAACAACAAGGTATAGACCTTGGTTGACGTTCATGAAGGAGCAATCCATCAAGAACGTTTTAGATCTTCAAAAGGAAAGATCGACATGGATAACAAATCGACTATGTACAAAGCGCGGCTTCTCGCTTGTAGCTATGTCTAAGTCGATGACTAGTTGACTACGTACAAAGCACAACCTCTTGCTTGTGGCTATGTAAAAGTCAATAAAGATCATTCTAGCAATAGTTGTATTTCATATATATTGATATATGGAAAAACACATAAAACCGCCTTCTTCGTATGAATGAAGGATGATGTTGTGCATTTGACACAAATCGAGGTTTTATGTATTGCTAAAAACATACGCATGCTTCAAGGATCCATAAATGGATTAAAGCAAGTGTTGTGGAGATTGGAATAAAAGTTTTGACAAGGAAGTCAAGGAGTTGAACTTCGTCAAAAGTATCTTGTATAAACAAGATATTCAGTGGGAGCATAATTGTATTACTTGTATTGTTCAAGATAACAATTCATTAAATTGGGAATAACATTAACATTAAGAAAATGAATATTGTCGAGATCTCTTTGGAGAATGCTTTCTCAAATGAGAACTTGGGCGAAATCACCTAATCCTAGGAAACAAAATCTATAAAGATAGATTATGATGGATGTTAGGTTTGAGCAAATATGCATATATTGACGAAGTGTTCTAGAAACACGAAAGTTACACTCCAAGAAAGGATGTCTAACTATACGTCACATGGCATGACTTGAGTGTTTTAACTCGGTCTATTGCAACTCGATTCGAGAAAGTGCATGAAATAGTTCAAGCATTCCTTCATTATGAGTTTCATTGTGTACGCCATATTTATGCATATGCCCCAATGTGTAGTATCCAAAAGATATGACAAACAGTTGTCGAATGGATACAAGAGAGACACATTAGGACGATAGTCAAGGATATCCTCGAGTACCTTATGAGAAAGAGTGATATAATGTTTCATCTCTTAAAAGGAGCTCGTGTAAGTTAATTACACTAATGCTAGTTTTTCGAAAGATTGATATAATCACAGTTGAACTACATATTTTGCTAAAAGGTGGTGTTGTAAATTTAGAAGGTGTTCTAAATGGAATATTACAACCGTTTCCGTCACCAAAGCAAAATACATAGCAACTTGTGAAGCAATAAAAGAAGTTTATTTCGGATCGATTTCTTAGTTGAGTTATTATGGTTCTAAGCATCTCGAACCATAACTTACTCCTAAGAGCCCAATGTTACATTGGAGATTCAAATATGATCTATAACGATATCACTTGATATCATATGATGGTGATCAAGAATATATATAGGAGTATATATATATATAGTCAAACAATTTTTGGATAGGTTCGCGAACACAGCGAACACTCTAGCACGACCTCTACCTTGAGCAGTATACGAGATGCAGTTATGCGTCCATACGTGGTGGACGTATGAGTAACTAGCTATAAGCGTATTATTTATTTTGAGGTCCGAGACATGTATATATGTAGATATATGACATTGTTCTCAATTCTTCGTTGGCTAGAAGTCACTACTGATTGACTCTAGGCCAAGTGGGAGATTGTTAGAGTTATGTCCTAGAAGTCAATAATTTAATGACTTAATTATTAGTTTATGTTTTGGATGAGATTTTATCATCTGTTCCTAGGTTTATTATTGACAGATCATTCAGGTTGAGGATCTGAATTGTAGATCTCTGTTGATCATTCTTTAGAATGACAATAATAAATCTAAACGGTCCATAATCTTGATAATTAACAAGGAACATTAATTATCATAAAAGATTAGTATGCAAGTTAAGTGATGATTAAGTTCTACTAATCATAGGTAAAGAGTTACCAACTTAGTTGCATATGTGTATGTTATGGAACATAGCACAGGACTTGACCCATCGAAATAAACATATGGATTGTGTTATGTGTCATTGTTTATTTCGTTGTGATTTTGGTTCTAAGTTTGAGATGTTTATCTTTTCCACATGAGGATAGGTTCAATAAATACTGTCTACCGCTGATTCCCGATAAGGGCTGCTATACGGACTTTATTTATGTTCTCTTGAATTGTGCGGGGAAAAGTTAATCATCAAGAAAACCGTATGTCCCTCATTAATTCACTTAGTGAGTGACGATATCTGTTTGGGCCCCTTGATGGAGATAGATTGTTTGCATGCAACTTTATACAATTATCTCTAGATCAAGAAACGTATAATCTGCAAGAATGACACATTCCTATCTTGGATTGTACGATGATATCGTGCGACATAAGAATCAAAATAGAGAAACATATTTATTCTCTTATGCAGGATTGAAATATTGTAGCAGTACACTATTTATGCGAATTGGGAGTCATAACGTGTTGCTAGATACCGCTTATGATTATTGGAATTAAATAACGATTTAATTCCATGGCCAACATAGCATAAATCCTCAAAGGGTCACACAAATAGGACATTAATCACACAGTGCATTATTTATTTATTCACAGCAGTAGGTTCTGTGGAAATATGATAAGATTGATTAATTAATTATATACCGTTGCGAACCGTTATAATTAATTAAGTCAATGGATCATATAGAAATAAATTAATGCATTAACTAATCCTAAAATAATTATTAATGAGTTAATAATTAATTTAGTTCAACACTTATCAATATAAATGGTTATATTGATTAATTGGGCCGTTATTTAAATAGCAAATATATAGCCCAATTAAAGAGCAAAGTTGAGGGACCTTAATTATATGAATTAATGGTCCAAATGAAGGGGTTTAATGGCCCATAAAGGCCCATTTCGTGGCAGCCATTTATGGTGGTAGGTTGGATGGCATAGTTGTAATTATGCAAGAGGTCAATTAGGTTTTGTGCTCTATATAAGGACCACTTATGAGAGCCTCCACCTAGACTTTTCTCTCTCCTCTCTTCCTCCCATTCTAGGCCGCCACCTTCCTCTTCTCTCCCTCTCTTTTGCTCATGTGTTGAGCTATTTTCTCTCCACTAAATCAAGGTTGTTGATTGATGCAAGAGAGAAAACCATAGGGATTAGGCTTGTTCTTTGGGTATGCTAGCACGTACCTTGTAGAACGTGATTAATCCTCCTTGGTGGACTCGAGGGCGGTTACGAGACGTGGTGGAGACGGTGGAGAAGGCACGCCATCGATTCCCATGCCTTGGTCGAGCCCCGCGAATACGATTTCGCGGGAGGTATCGATTTCCCCTTTTTCTCGTGTGTTTGAATAGCTTGTGTACTAGATCTTGTGTGTGCTATATTTGCTTGGTTAATTAATTGGTAATTAGCATAAAAATGAAAATTAGCACACTTTCTAACACCTTTCCATCATGATGCAAAAAAGTATAAATTATATCACCTTGTAATTGAGTGGCTGTTTAATTAGAAAATTTGGAATTTAACTAAAGGATAAGAAAAATTAAATTATGTTCCCATATATCATATATATAAATATATACCATACAAAAATACTCACAGGTACAAAAACAGCAAATGATAAATATAATATAACTTGAAATCAAAATGTATTAATCAATTTTGTTGCTCATTTCATTCCTGACATCAAAAGGCAAATGTTTCAAATATGAAATTGTTAAATACTACAATCAACTAACACATTCTGACACAAAATGATTTTAAGAATCAGGTTTCGAATAAAAGATATTGGTAGATGCATCAGTACCTTTGATCAATAAAAATAAAAAATATGGGGTGGCTGCAATGGAGAATCAGATTTGGACTGGAGCTCTTGGTCGCTCATTCAACTGATACGAATGGAGAAGAGGTGTTGGTGCTGACCTCAAATAGAAATCACCTAAGCATGTATTATATACCAAATAACTACCTGAATTCAAGAGAAAATATGCCTAAATGATATGATGTGAGAAATAATCATAAAGCATCCCCAAAATTTTGTCCTAATTAACAGTAGATAATTAGATATTGTATCGAGGAAGCCATTTTGGTGTATTTTATAATAAGCATGAAGAGAAAAGGGTGGAAAAAATTAATCTCTTGCAGAAAATATTGCATGTTCCATTAACAGTATAATCCAGAAACTTTCATTTGAAATGCCAAAAATTCTCCATTTTCTTTTTGGGTCACTAAGAATCTCAGGGCAGTTTGGTGCCCTCATTGGAAACTTTTGATCCTAAAAATGTGATCCTGAAACTAACACATTACATGAAACACCAAACGAATTGGCTGGGGGGCGGGGGGGAAACAACATCCTTTAATCTTTTTCTAAAATTGTTAGCGGGGAAACGAATTGCAGTTGCTAAAGGAAAGCATACAACTGTGGCCTTTAATCCCTTTTCTAACATAAAATAAATAAAAGCAAACTAATAACGCGCTCCGTGTGCTTATAGAAAATCCAAGCCCTTATTTCGAGTAAATTATCATCGGTGACTGAAAGAACGGACAGAGAATCCGGCATGATTGTTTCCTTGTTTATCTCAGAGGTTAGGAGCATGGGCGAGAGTGTTGTCTTCTTCTTCCCTTTCTTTCTCTCTCTAAATAGGCTACATATCTCCATTTTTCACCCCTTCCAAACCAAATCCAAGAGAAGGATCAGAGGCAATGAAGACAGAGATTTTGCAGGGGCTATCTCGCGATTGAAGTTCGATGAAGGTGGCACGGTCATTGTTGCGGCGGAAGCGGCCTATGGTACCGCTGTGGATGTGACCTGTGGTGAGAAACTCGAAGGAGAAGAGGATGCTAAGCGAGTGCGAGGTGGAGGCGGACGGGGGGAAGTCGGCGCAGGAGAGACGAAAAAAGGTGGATCTAGGTTATGTGTCCTCAGGATTTGGAGGAGGAGAAAAAGCCAGAAGTCCAAAAGGAATTTGGAGGAGAAAAGGAAGAGGCGGAGGGCTAGATACCAATAAAAAGAATATAGTCACAATGTAACGAATCACTTGCACAACTATCTTGATCATTATGATTCGGCACATAATAGGTTACAGACTTATTCTAAATATAAAATGAATATAAATAGCTTAAAGCAGAAGAATCGGACGGGGCTTAAGATGCCGTGTCGAGGTCTCTAAAATTTTTTGCATGCGGACTCCCACGGGTTTTTATTTATACTACTGATACTGATAAGTGTTCAGTTAAATTTATCATAGTCGCGCCAGAGTCAAAATCGCATGTGGGTCAAGGGGTGCGCTAGGAGGCAGAGATAGAGTTAGAAAAAATTTAATTTGAACCGGATCTGTTCATGACCCCCTTTTAATTTTTTCATGTATTTTTTGTCTGGTTCGTAACCCCTTCGCTTGATTTTTTTTCTTATAACAGTTATATTTTCTGTTGCAACTAACTGAACATTTATATTTAAATGACATAACATTTGTACTTATTAAAATGAACATTCGTACTTACTAAAGTAAACATTTATACAATAAAATAAATATTTTTGCTCATAACATTTATATTTTCTTATTGCAACTAACTGACATTTATACTTAAATAACATAGCATTCGTATTTATTAAATTGAACATTTAGATACGGCGAAAGTACGTTGGGTGATGGACCTTCGCCTCAGCACGATGACGCGGATGGTAATTAGTACGATGACACTAATCAATTTCCAATTGACTCGTTATAGTAGCGCTGTAGCCTGGGCTGTAGCGGTTCTTTAAAAGAATTTTGGATTAGTTTTTGGGATTTTACTATTCGGGGGCCAGATTTTCAGGAAGACCGGGGTAAAATCACATCAAATGCGTTTGGATTATTTGAGAATAAAATTAAGCTAACTATTTATCATTAAAATTATTATTTTTAGATAATAGAGAATAATTTTTTTCAAGTTAAAAGTGTGTTTTTTAAGTTGTTTTGAATTCGGAATAAACTTTTTTATTCCTGATGTATTTGAATTATTTTTTAATTCAGATTTCATATTGGTCCCACGCATTAGGAATAAATATTTATTTTGAATTTGCAATTCTTTCGAAATAACACTTTAAATCTAAAAAAAATACTCTCAACCATCTATTAATAATATTTTTAATTTTGCATAACTAATTCTAATTTTATTCTTTAGAGATCCAAAAGCGTCCAAAAAAGATAAGACATCGAGGCATGTGCGAATGCATCGTATTGGTGTTTGGCAATGAGAGCAAACAAGGGTGAATAAGCTTGTTCGAACAAGTCCTTGTTCTCGTAAAACGGGGGATAAGAATAAGGATGTGAACTAGGGGTCGTTTGGATGGTATAGGAATAAGGAATAATAGTTTTTTTCTAGACATCTAAACAAATTAGGAATAAGAAAAAGAATAGTTTCTTTCTAGGAATAGCTTTGTTAGAATTGTGTTCTAAAAGTTATCTTATAGTAATTACTTTTATATGTTATATTTATGAATTGGATGTTATTGCATTTTGTTCCATGAGTTTATATTCGTATTTGGAAGTGTTCAAGAACATGCTCTTGGTCTTGAACCGCAAAACTGTAAATAAAATGAATATATATATATCTAAAATGTTCACAGGTCTTGTATATTAGCAGGAACACTAATATACCATACAAGACTGTCGTGTTGATTAAAAGTACGTTGTAGTTCTGTAAACATTGATAAAGGATTATCATTTAATAACACGAGTATATGAAAAATTTTATATATTGAACAGAGCTAATTGATAAAAATATTATATGGATTGTGTTTGTGTCATTAATTCTAAGATTGATATGATATATTTTCACATAAGGAATATGCAACGTGATTATTATTTAAAGTCATTTGAAGCTTGTGGTGATGAAAGTAATTGTTTTTTGTATATAACTTGTGTAGGAGGGAAATATATATGTCAATAGCTAATTGTCATCCATGAATTGAGGAATGATATTATAAAGGGCCCCTTTGTAAAGTAAGATTATAAATGGATCTAATATAACTGAAGTGCAGTTATAATTATATAATCATACTTATTGGAGACCAAGAAAAGATTATAATACGAAAATGACACAACCATACTTTGTATAATAATTATAATATCATATGGCAAGGAATAGACACAAGTAATGTTAATAACATTACTATAAGGATGGCGTTTCGTAAAAGGATTTGCTAAACATCTATATTATCTGGGTAGCTGTAATGTATATTAGAGTACCGCTTACAGTTTATGGAATAAAATATTTATTCTATTGCCAACATAATTTAGATCCTCAATATAGGTCACACCAACTGAATGGGAAACAAGAAATATATTTTCTATATACAAGGTTTCATGTTGTATGAAATAAAGTACAAATAGAAAATTATATCACATGACGTGATTAACTAGCAAGAAATAAATTTATTGATATGTGAATATTATGAGTATAATATGTGTTTCACATGCTATAATAATCAAGCTTTTAAATTTCGGCGAAATAACGCCGTTTTTTCGGAAATTTCGGTATTTCGGACAAAAACGCACCGCCGTTACGGTTTCAAACCCAAAAAATTCGTAACGCGCTATTTTAAAAAAAACGCCGTTATTTCGGCGAAAATATTTCGTTTTTCGGTGAAAAAACGGAGATAATTTAATCATTTTGGTATTTGGTATTGTACTATTGTCGTATGGATTAGACTTTATCACTTTAGAGATTACTATTGTATTGTCGTATGAATTGTTGTTAAGTTGGATATTTGGATGTTAAGGATTAATTAATTAGTATTGTACTATTGTCGTATTGTTGAGCTTTAGAGGAATTATTTGTTTTACTACCTATATTTCTGGTAGGAAATAGAATGTGCAAGTTACAAAGAGAAGATCCAGTACCAATCGTATATAGATTATAATTAGATTATTAGCACATTAAAAATAATATAGAAGTTCGACTTGTAATATAGTATTTGACTATTTGTATAATATGAGTTTGACACATATGTTCGTATATGCACACCGTTTTTTCACCGAAATAACGCCGCACCGCTATATCAACTCCGGACCGTCATACCGAAAAAAACGAAATTTAAAAGCTTGATAATAATATATAAAAATATTATTATAGAGTGCATAAATTTATTTAAAGTCCAAGCCCAATTATTTTAACAAATGAAAAGAGAAAGAAGATTTTAAATTCGGGTCAGAATTTGAGCCAACTTTAAACTGAAAATTAGTATAGCAAATGATAATCAAATTGGACAAATGATATATGAATATTGTAGCCCTGGAAGTGTAGAATCCAATGGTTCAAGTTTCATGTCATTTGGAATTTTCTACAGAGAGTTATCTATATTTTAGTGCTGCAACGTCAGAAATTAAAGTGATGTTTTAATTTCTAGTTAGTTGCTTTAAATGCTATACGAATTTGAAAAGTTTATTTTGATATTTTAAAAGTAAAACAAATCAAAAAATTATAACACAAGTACTTCTTCATGTGTTTAAGCTTTATTCATCTATTCTTCTAAAAATTTGTTAAAATATTCTATCGATTAAGCAATCGATCAAGATACCGGTGGCGGAGCTAAGCGTTGACGGGGAGTTCACTAGCACGAATTCACCTGCCATTCTTGTTTCGGATTCAAGGTGAACCGATGAGAAATAAGGCTTCGTTAGAGACCATAGGTATGGCTCAACAATCTTTCTTGTAGGAATATGTGTGATTGTGATGCAAATATAATATAGGAAAGTTAGCGACAATAACAACGATCTTAGATGTTATCGGTTAATAAAATTTTTAAATTACCCGATTCGCATCATGAAATCCTTCATAGCTTATCCCAACAATTATATATACATAATTTCAACAAAATTAGCTAAATACTAATAGCTAAACGAAATTCTGTATGCTCTTTAATTAGTACTTTATTTAATATTAAAATAATAATTTATTTCAATTATTTAAATTATGTGTGCTCCCAGAATAACACTCTTCCCACTCATCTCAAAGTTGCACTCTTCTCAATGTTTTCTTCCTAAATTCCTTATTCCTTCTTTATTCCCATACCATCCAAATGAGCCCCTAGGTGTTTATTCGAACGAGGCTTATTCGTCCCATGTTTGGATCTTGCGCCCTCTCCTTTATTCGCGAACAACCTTATTCGTCCCACTGCCAAAAACGTAGCCAATTTATAGTAGGTTTTTACTACCACAAGTTTTGGATGTAACAAATGTCATGACTATCATGTTTTATTTTTATTTTAAATTTTTAAAATTCAAACTTTGAATTTAAATTGTCAATTGTGTTTTCGATTGATAAGTGATGCGTTTTTATATAATTTTTTTAGTTTATTCGATACTTGATCAAGAAGCTATAAACGAATGACTCTATTAACCAAAACATATTATTCTTATACATTCATGTTTTGAACTCATGACCGGTTATCAAATTAACTCACTTTATGAATATTATATAAAAATACATCGCTTTTAAAATTGAATAAGATCAACGGTTTGAATTCAAAATTTAAATTTTAAAGTATTAATGAAATAGAGAAGCTGTAGCATTTTTTGTGGCATCTAGAGTGGAACTGTTCTCATTTTATATATCGGATCGACCATAATTTTTGTTTTAATTTTTGCAACATGTGTTCTTATCTTTACAAAAAAATTCACATTTTCACTCTACATCTTATACAAACAATATTAAGATCTTATTTATTTGAGTTATTAAATTATATAGACATTTTTTTTATAAAAATATCCCAATCCAGGATACCTGCATCCATTAAGCATGCCAAAAGTCTTACAAAAGAAAAGTCACGCAGAAAGTGACTAAAACAATAAAGTAATCCTACCCCTCTCCTACACCATCTGTTAGCCAACAAAATAAAACCTTTCAGTGACAAGTTACAAACCAAAACAACCAACCAACACATAAAGAAAAAACTTAAAATTAGTCCAGAAGGTTGTCATCTTCAGTTGCTTCTTCTTGCTATGTGTCGTTTTACTGAAAATAGCTTCCAATCCAGGTTGTGAACCAGAAGCTCGAGAAATCACACTCAGTCCAGCAGATCTTCATCTACCTCAACAGCACCTGATCCTCCTTTACTTGAGTGAAATTATGCTCCATACCTGTCTTATGGTCTGTCCAAAAGTAGTATAGACTTAAAATAGTAATATAGATACTTGAAGTATGTATACTACCAATAATTCTATCATGTTGAAAAGTGAACTTATTTCTAAAATCCCACATTTTTCCCACATAAGCTGCTAGCAAAGGTTTAAAGAAATCTTGCCGTTCTTTTGTAAGAGAGCAACTATAGTGCCAAAGCTCTTTTACCGTGCCAGAAGTCACTAAAATTCCCTTGTTATTAGAACTATTAACAATTGGCAAAAAACGAAAAATTGCTGGACAATGTAAAAACAAGTGATTAGCTGACTCTGCTTGCCCGTATAAACAACAAGCTTTACTCCCTTGCCAACATCTTTTAAGCAAGATGTCCTTAGTTAAAATTTTCCCTTCCAATGCCAACTACATACACTTAGGCTGTGCTCCAAAACGCACAAGAGGAGAAGAGATGAGATGAGGAGAGGTGAAAGAGTAACTGACCATTGCTGCCCGACTAGTGTTTACTCAAGTTTACTCGCTCCACAATCTGGATGAGAGGGGATGAACACGGGATGAGAAGGAATAAACAAGACACATAGTTTATTCAGAATCTGTAATCCTCGATTTTGAGGGGAGCCTTATCTTGTCACCCCTCATTTCTTCTAATCTCCCTTTATTTCCGCTGATTTGTTTTTGGAGCACAACCTTGGTGTGTATGAAATGTCATTTTGAGCACTTGTTGAGTTTTTTAAACGATAGACGAGGGAAGAGAGAAAAGAGAAGAGAGATTGCTTGATTGTTTTAATATCTGATTACCTAATTAAGTAATTCCCGATACAAAATTACATTAAAATCTTTCTCATTCAAATTATTAAGCGATTTAAAACAAGGGAAAAAAGATCTCGATATGCAATTACGAAAGTACTAGTTAAACTCGTCTCTCCAATCTCCACTTTGAAGTTCGAGGGCAAATTGTCAATAATAATTTTAGTTTGTCCGATGGCTATTCTGCAAATTTCACCGAGGCATTTTGGCGGACAAAAACAACGAAAAAAATGATACACCTTTGAAATCTCGCGGGGTAAGCCAGGCCAAAACCCTCGTCGGATTCACACCAATCCGTCTCACTTAATAAGTTCAGAAACGAGAGAAAAGAAGCGCCGATGCAATGGTTTTTCTCCAGCGGAGCAACGCATCCAACCCCCGCAAGCGCGCCGCTACAGGTCCCCAGCCGGTGCCTCGTCAGGCTCCCTGCAATCCCGACGACCCGCTAGTGGACGCCATGACCTCTCTCCTCGCCGAGGCCGGATGTACGCTCCGCGTCCCCCGCGGTGCACCCCCGTCGCTCTCTCCCGACGATCCCCATAGGATCCCTCGCCACCTAGAGCACCGTTTTTGTTCTGACCCCGCTCTCGTCCCCAGCTTCCTCTCCGGTTTCAATTCTTATATCCAGTCCCAATCGGATCTCCACAGGTAAATCATGAAAGTTTCTCATTGGATTTTGGGTTCGCGTACTACTTTGATACTCGATCTGATAGGATCGTAGAGAAAAACAAACTTCAGTGCATCAGTAGGCAAAACATGTTTTCAACTGAAAATAAAGAAAAAGATTTTTGTTATCATGTAGGGTTTTGTTACCTATATCACAAAACAATCGGAGTCTGGCTCGGATCCTCCTATCTGTACCTGCAATCCAGCCTCAGATCCAACAAATGCTTCTCGAGAAGCTTCCAGAACATTTTAATGACACATCGACCCAAGAATCTCTATCACTGAAAGATGATGTGGCAAGGCTGATTATAAACCAGTTCCGTTGGCTTGATTTCCTTGTGGACCCCACTGGGTTTGCCGAGAAGCTCATGGAGGTCCTCTCAGTGGCACCATCTAGAATAAAAAGGGAGATTGTAGGGTTGTTGCCTGAGATTTTAGGTGACCAATGTCACTGTACCGTGCTCCCTGCACTCGAGGGGTTGTTAAATGAAGATTCTGAGTTGGTCGTATCAGTGCTGGATGCGCTATCTGACCTGAACCTGGACGAGGAGCTGCAAGAACAGGTAGATTGGAACAGGCATATTATTATTCTCTATATTTGATTTCAATTCGAAGGATTATGGTAGCAGTGATGTTGGGTTGTAGCTCCAGTCTCTGTATGAACTGTGTGGTTGCAGCGTGGCACCATACTATCGGGATTGTTATGTGCATGATTGCACAACTGAGGGTAATTGTGATTAAATTGGGTTATAGTTGGGCCTAATTGAAGTAGTAGCTTGTTTTAGTAAACAATAAAAATGAGCAGCTGAGCACCCTGCACTATACAGAACTACAAATCATGACCTTGAAATTCTTTTAACTGTGATATTATGGTTGGAATCTGTCTATAAGTGTTAGACATCAATTGAAGTTTTATATACTTATGTCTGTTGTCAAATTGCATATGTTAAATTTTATTGATTGGGCTTATTCAGGACACAACGAACTACAGAAAGAGTATGCAACAGGAAAGCTTGGAGAGTTGAGTCATTTGCATGATTTTGCATTTGTATTTTGCTTGTATGGAATAGCAAAAAAGTGAACTTGAGTCTATTCTGGAGTGTAGAAAAAGGCACTCTCCATCTAGTCCATCCCCAATGGAAAGATGGAGGGTTTGAATTGCAAAACGGAAGGGTTTGACTGCAAATTTTCATCTCAAGCCTACCTGTTCCACAATTTTATCTAATTCCAATCCTATCTAAAATTCTGATCCAATTCCTTGGAATATTCTCCCAAACAGGCCCATAAGATTATCTAGCTAATTCATGAACCAGAAAGTTGCAGGTGTTGGATTTTACATAATGGAAGTTGCTTTTCATATAATTTCAGGCCATTACAATTGCAATATCTTGTTTAAGAACTATTGACTTTGAGCACATGCCCCACCTTCTCCGGTTCCTACTTCTGTCTGCAAATCAAACAAATGTCAGAAGAATAATCTTGCAAATAAGGGATCACCTGAAGTTCACGGGCCCTACTGACCCCAGTTCACTTCTTAATAAGAAGCTCAAGGGCAAATGTGCAGTCAACAGCACTGATGCGGCTATACTCGACACTTTACGGTCTAATCTCCGATTTAAAAATGTATTTTTTCATCAATGTTCGTTTTGTAAAAATGCATTTAAGAAGTATTTTTTCCTTGAAAAAATCAAAATTAAGCACACGATACGAATCAAATACCATAATTTTACAAATATGCTTTCTAGTTTTCTTTTGTAACTGTTTAAAAAATTGCAAATACCAAAGTTATATGGACGAACTTGTTCTTGTCTAAACTTAGTTACCGAAATGACCCATAGTAATGCTGATTCAGAATATTAATCACACTTTTAAGAGGAGAAAATTGATGGTCGTCAACAAGTTGCATAAATTGTACCAGTGTTTCCAGACCAGCAACAGGAAATGCATGGTTACTTAGGGGAATTGCTCAGCTCACTCCCCTCTTGCTCATTCACTCCTGAAAATGACCAAAATACCCTCCTCTTCTGTTTTGATATTCTCAGATTTTAGCCCTGAAGAGAGGATATTATAATCATTTTTGGGAGTGGTGAGTAAGGTGGGAGTGCCCTGAGCAATTCCTGTTACTTAGGTTGTGTTCCATAATCAATTTGGCAGAGGGTAGAGGAGGGGAGGGTAGGTAAAATTTAGAGCGACCGATCTGACGAGGTGAGAATAGAAGTGAGAAAAGGTGAATGAACGGGTGACGAGGTGAACTCTGAGAGGAATTTCAATAAATTTTACTCTGACCTTTTAATCCTTGATTTTGGGGTGAGCTGGAACACAGCCTTAGGAACCATGCGTGTAACTTTATTTATTTATTTTTATCTAAGGCCATCTGTTAATGGGGTAAGACTTGGCATCTAAAGATGTCTGTCATATTTGCTTTTATTCTAAACCTAATAACTTTTTAGAAACTTCCTTATCCACCTAACAAAAGTCCCCTAAAACAGGCAGCACCCCTTTGTACCTTGTGGGATTTGAACCTGTTCTTTATGGAGCAACGGTGGTGTCTCTGACCATCTGTGCTGGAGACCTTGTTCATTAATTTTTTTTTTTGTGTTCCTCATTTTCTCTTTTCTTTAAAACTATGAATGTTGGTCTGATTTACTGTTGTTGCCCTTGTACAGATTCTGTGTGAGGCTATATTGAGGGAGTTGAAGTTGATTGACAAACCACAGTACCACAAGGCAATAGATGTTTGGTTTCTAATCCTTATTCACTCTATTGGTGGCACCTTGCAAAGGAGTGTAGAGAAAATGCTGAAAAAAAAAGTGGTTCGAGAGTGCCTTCAGGTGGCATTGTTCGACCAATGCATCCACAGTCACAGGGAGCTTGTTAAGGTTAGCCTTTTTTTAAGATTTATTAGCTGACTAGATTTTTGTCTAGCCTTCTGGAGAAGATACAAGTTGAGGATGGCACTGCTGGCTTTTGTACGGGTGAAGGATTTTCAATGTGAAACCTCTAGATTCTTAGCCAATATGATTTTTGCCATACCATTGTGGTATTGGTTTGTGAGTTTGTTTCATAAAAGAAAGCTCAAGTCTTGTCATGCTTTCAGTTTTGTACTTCACATCTTTTGGTTCAATTACCTTAGCCTTTTCAATTAAATCTGACTCAAGCTCAGATTGTACTCAGATTAAGCAAATGACACTCAGTTTCCTTGAAATATTTAAATTAAACATTGAAAAGTACGAAATGGAAGTGTAAGTTTTGACCAATTTAGTGTCATACACTGAGATGGGCTGCATTGCTATCTTAGGCCTAATCCTAATTTGTATATTAAGATGTGACATAAGCTAAATTGATGGATTGTCGAGAGTAAACAAGTAGAAATGGTGAAGTACAGATGAAAGAAGAAAAATATCTCATTTTTCACTGTCTTGATTGGTTCCCTACAAGAAGAGAGCATGTTGGGAATCATGTAATAGGATTATTAGTTGAGATTTGAGGGTTGCCAGTGCAAAAGTGTAAATCATATATCTCCTTTCACTATGATAATGAAATTATCTTTTCTCAATAGTGATTTGAACAAAAATATATCATTCTATGGGGAAGATACTAGGCCCATATATATATATTTTTGAGATTTAAATCGCCCGTAGGCTGATACTAGGCCCACATTCTATGGGGAAGACAGCTAAAGTAAAATGGATCAGGCCCAACCACAGTAAAGATAAAAGAAATGGTACTGAAATTGGAAATCGTAATACTCTGTACCATACTAATAATGTTAGGAAATTAGCGCAAAAAGGTTATCTAGCAACTAATATGTTCCCCTTATTCTATGGTTGTATGATTTAAAAATGGGTCTACGGATTACCTTATGGAGCAATTATTTGTTTCTATTGTTTATAATTAGGATCATTTCGCTTCATTTCTCTCAGTAACTGAGTACTTATTGTCATGCAAAGAAGACAAAGCTAGAGATTTTGCAATCCATTTGTTTATGGTATTGTTTGAGGAATTCTGTGATATTTATTCAAGGCAGGAGGTATGCATTGCTGTCTTCATATTCCAATTTAAGTTATATGAAGAAAGTCTTCTTTTCTTTCCCTTCTCTTATCAAGAATTTAAATGGCAGATATTGGGTATTTTGGTGACCCATATAGGATCTGGTGTTAGTCTTGAAGTCTGCTCTGCACTTGATACGATGGTTCTGCTTACATCTAAGCACTCGGAGGAGCTCGTACCTATATCTTCTCATATAAATGGTATTTCCCTTAGCTGAAATGTGACCATTGGAAAATCACACGGTAGATCTAAGATTTGGCTCTTGTGGCCTTGTGTACTCATACTATGAGATTTTAAAAATTTTTGGAGCTTTTAGCCCGAACTGACAAATGTACCCACCCAAATGGATGGATAAATTACAGATGAGAAAATTTTACATATGTATTCTATTTCAAAAATAAAAATAATTATTATTTTAATGAAGTTTTCCATATTTGTCATGCTCTCTTTCCAAACACAGTGCACAACCAATCCAGCAATAAATTTCTTTCTATTTTAATGAGTGCACAACCAATCAAGGGAAAAATTTCTTTCTATTAAAAGTGAAGAGCTTGTAAACCATTGCTAACATCCAGCCTTGATTTAAATGGTCAATGGATAAGATTGCATAGAGCAAAACAATTGTTTACATCCTTTGCCTAATTATTTTAGCCCTTGGATGCATGCTTTTATAAGTAGTAGGGATCAGATGCGCAAATTTAAGTTATATATTGTGGATTGAGAAAGAGATTTAGGTTAAAATTAGGGATTATGGCCTCTGTACAGAGGCTCCCTTTTTATATTAATCCAGAATCGTACTTTTACAAATAGGACCCTAGACTTCTACAAATAACATAAATAACATAAATACTATAAATAATATCATAACTAATATAACTCAACACTCCCCCTCAAGATGGGCGATAGATATCAATCATCCCCATCTTGTTACAAGAACTCTCAAACTGCTTACAACCCAAACCCTTAGTTAGACAATCAGCCAACTGGTCTTCTGATTTCACATAGTTCAACATCAGCACTCCATTATTCAATTGTTCTTTGATGAAGAAACGATCAATTTCCACATGTTTGGTGCGATCATGCTGAACTGGATTGTTTGCAATGTTGATTGCTGACTTGTTGTCACACTGAAGTTGTAAAGATTCTCCTCGAAACACGCGCAACTCAGATAGGAAATTCCTTACCCACATCAACTCACATAGGCTGAGTGCCATAGCCCTGTACTCAGCCTCAGCTGTAGATCTGGCCACCACATCTTGCTTCTTGCTTCGCCAAGACACAAGATTGCCTCCGACAAATACACAATATCCTGTGGTGGATCTACGGTCATCCACACAACCTGCCCAGTCAACATCACAATAGCCTTCAATTCTCAGATGCCCATGACTTCTGAACCACAGTCCTTTTCCAGGACTCCCCTTGATATATCTAAGGATCCTGTGAACAACATCCAAATGTTGCTCTCTCGGATTATGCATGTATCTACTCACCACACTCACTGCATGAGAAATATCAGGTCTAGTGTGGCATTGATAAATGAGCTTACCAACTAGCCTTTGGTATTGCTCCTTGTCCACTGAGTCACCTCCCTCAGCACACAGCTTCTGATTCGGCTCAATAGGAGTAGAGGCAACCCTACAACCTAGCATCCCTGTTTCTGAAAGAAGATCTAGTGCATACTTTCGCTGAGAAAGCACTATACCAGTCTTCGATCTGGCAATTTCAATTTCCAGAAAATACTTCAATTGTCCCAAATCCTTGACCTCAAATTCCTTTCCAAGATTTTCCTTTAGATGCATGATCTCCTCAACATCGTCTCCAGTAATCACAATATCATCAACATAAACAGCCAGGATGGTGATACGACCATGCCACAGACTGCAAGTCTGAACCTATCAAACCATGCTCTCGGAGACTGTTTCAGCCCATACAATGACTTCTTGAGTATGCATACCTTCCCAGCTGATTGTGGAGTAGCAAATCCTGGTGGAATCTCCATGTACACCTCTTCCTGGAGATCTCCATGCAAGAAAGCATTCTTAACATCCAACTGGTGTAATGGCCAATTGAAATTGGCAGCACACGACACCAACATTCTCACAGTGCTCATTTTTGCAACAGGGCAAAGGTCTCATCATAGTCGATACCATAAGTCTGACTGTATCCTTTTGCAACCAGTCGGGCTTTGTACCTATCAACCTTGCCTTCTGGAGTTTGCTTGACAGTGTACACCCATTTACATCCGACGGCACGCTTTCCAACTGGCAACGACACCAACTCCCATGTGTCATTTTTCTTCAATGCCTGAAGTTCTTCCTGCATGGCACCGAACCATCTAGGATCTTGCTTAGCTACCTGCCATGTGTTAGGTACAGGCACAGAATCTAGAGATGCAAGAAATGACTTATATGCAGGTGGAACAGATGCATATGAAATGTAATTTGCAATATCATTTTCCCAATTATCATATTTAACAGGAGGTTTCCCAGCATTAACCCTAGATGTTCTACGAAGTAGAATTTGAGGATAAATTGTTACCTATCAAGCTTGAGTGAGAATATGAGGGAGGACTTGGGGAGGAGCTACTTGGGACATTGGCATTTAAGGGAACAGGCTGCTCATGCTGCTCAGGTTGTTTTGACCTCCTCTTATACACTATTAGCTCCCCCTGTTTCTTATTTTTACCATTCACACTGTTATCATCATCACCATCTCCATCATTACTTAGATTACTATCACCACTCAGTCCCGACAAAGGACATGGATAATCACCAATTATAACTCCATTCTCCTTCTCCCCCTCTCTACCAGCACTGGTAGAGTCATCTTCAAACAATAAGTCCAACTCTGCCTTTTTTCCATAGTATGGTTCAGATTCTCGGAAAGTCACATCCATACTAACAAAGATCTTTCTTTCAATAAGACACCAACATCTGTATCCTTTTTGATTTGAGGGATAACCTATAAAGATGCACTTAACTGCCCGCGGGTCTAGCTTTCCTACTGTCAATCTGTGATCTCTCATATAGCACACGCATCCGAACACCTTGGGTGGAACAACGAAATCATTGGATCCAAATAGTACCTCACGCGGTGTCTTCATTCCTAACACTCTTGATGGCATCCTATTGATAAGATAGATTGCTGTCAAAACTGCCTCACTCCATAGGAACTTCGGTACGTTCATTCTCAACATTAGTGAACGTGTCACCTCCAATAGATGCCTATTCTTTCGCTCAGCCACTCCATTTTGTGCTGGAGTATCTGGACAGGTAGTTTGATGAAGAATCCCTTGCTCAGACACAAAATTGGCAAATTCTTTATTGACATACTCAGTTCCATTATCTGTTCGAAGAGCCTTCACCTGTATTCCAAATTGAGTTTTTACACAAGCACAGAAATCTTTAAAGCATTTGAGAACTTCAGATTTCTGTTTCATCATGTATACCCAAGTCATGCGTGAGTAACAATCAATAAAAGTAACAAACCATCTAAATCCACTAACAGAAGTAATAGGTTATGGTCCCCAAACATCAGAATGAACAAGTGCAAAAGGCTCCAAACTTCTTAAACCAATCATTTTATAACTAGAACGAGTATGTTTTCCAAGTTCACAAGCATCACAAAATAGCTTATTCCTATCTACTTTATTCATTAAATCAGGATCCAATTTATTCAGACTATCAAAAGATAAGTGCCCTAGTCTATTATGTTGCAACATAGCCTCTGCTTCTGCTCATTTTTCAATAGCAGCAACGAGCATAGCAGCCTCCTTATCCAGATACCAAAGTCCATTACGTCTGTTGCCATGCCCAAGTCTCCTCCCCGTTTTCTTTTCCTGAATCAAACATGTATTTTGATCAAAAAGAACAGTGCAATTCAATTGATCAATTAGTGAGCTAACAGAGAATAAGTTAACAGGAAAAGAAGGAACATGCGACACTGATGGTAGGGTAATAGAATAATTACAATAGACTGAACCAATACCCTTGACAGGTTGAGATGTACCATCAACAGTTTGGACTGTATCTGGTTGTATTTGTTGACTAGGACAATATTCCATAAATTCATTAGATGATCCTGTTATATGACTAGATGCACCTGAATCTATAATCCAATCTACATGAGATTTAGTGGATGCAAAAGCCTGTGCCTGAATACCTTTAGTCACATTTGCATAGTAACCAACATTACCAAAGTAGGCATTGTCATCACATTCCTCCGAGACCTTTCCCTTGCCTCTAGAGCTCTCAACTTGGGGGATTTGAATAGTCGCAGTTCTTCCAGCTCTGTCAGTTCTCCTCCAGTTGTTTCTGTTGCAGCCTGGGGTTCCTCTGTCGTGGCAAAGTGAGCGACACCTCGACCTCCACGTCCTCGGGTTCCTCGCCCTCTATAGCCATTTCCACGTCCACGACCACCATATCCACCTCTCTGTCCTCCACCCCTTCGGCCACCAATAGACTTGCGAGGCGCGGGACAATTGAAGCTAAGATGACCTTTCAGTCCACAATTAAAGCAGTCCCTGTCATCCCTGACTTGGGTTCCAGGCACCGCCATTGCTGAGCGAACAACGGACACGGCTTGAGATGTCATCACCTTTTGTCTGACCTCTTCTTCCTCCATCGAAGCAATAACCTCATTCAATGATGGAAGTGACGGCAAATGACATATTGCCGCTCGTCTTGTCTTAAATTTCGAGTTCAGACCTTTCAGGAAGCGAGCCACACGCCTCCGTTCAAGATACTGCATTCCACAAAGAACATCTGCTGGATCCTTCAGTGACAAGGGGTCATAGTGATCCAAATCAGCCCACAAACTGCGCAACTCTGCCGCATACACGAGAATTGATTTCTCTCCTTGGACAGTGGCATCGATCCTTTCTTCCACATCAAGCATCATCATCACACTCCCAGCTCTTGAGTACACCTTAGCCAGAGTATTCCAGATATCTGTTGCACTTCTAATCGATTCCACCATTCTAGCTATGGTCGGAGACACAGATGTCAACAACCAAGAAACCACCAAAGAATTCATGTGACTCCATTTTGTCCACTCAGCACCTGATTTGTCAATAGGTTCGATACAGTCTCCTTTCACATATCCTTCGAGTCCTTTCATGTGAAGGTTCAGCAACGCCCTCCGAGACCAACTCAGATAATTTCTCGTCCCCTCGAGTTTGATATCATTAGGCAACACTTCTATTTTTTGTATCATCTGTGACTCTGACACAGATCCAATCTTCTTACCAGACTCTTCAAACTTCACATTTAATAATTTGGCTATTCCTTCTATAACGGCCTGCAACTCTTTATTAGTCACAAATTCACCCATTTTCACAATTAGATCTATATCTCAAACACAATCACAACTAGAGGACGAGATCGATCACAATTCAACCACAAACCGTGCGGACGCACACGATCACGGTTTCAGCGTCTAACGAAAAAAACAGATCTAAAGATAGAGATAAATAACACCTGGAGACATCTCTGTTGTGTTGGTCTATGCGTGGTCCACACAACAACCATCTTCACTTAGTACTTGGTGTTTGCGCGGCTCACACAGATGAGGTGTCTCCTACTTTGGTCCACAGTCGCGGTGCACAGAAAGAGAGAGAAACTTTGGTCCACAATCGCGGCTCACGCGACACACGCGGTCTACAAGCCAGAGAAGAATACGGAAGAGAGAAGAGAGAGATTGAGCGGAGAAGAGATCGAGCACGGAGACGAAGGTCTGCGCAGTCAACCGGCTCTGATACCATGTGGATTGAGAAAGAGATTTAGGTTAAAATTAGGGATTATGGCCTCTGTATAGAGGCTCCCTTTTTATATTAATCCAGAATCGTACTTTTACAAATAGGACCCTAGACTTCTACAAATAACATAAATAACATAAATACTAGAAATAATATCATAACTAATATAACTCAACATATATAGTCATGCCATCAATAGGATAATTGATGTTTTTTTTGTGAGCTTCATTTGGTCCTTGCTGTTAATTGTAAAAATTGATACATATCTAGTATCTACGCATACTAGACTGTCATTTGTATATTTGTAATATTTTGGCAAAAGATTGTGGTTATCATTTTATCAATATTGATAACACGATAACAATTTAATTTTACATCATTCATACAGGAATATTGGATTACCTGGAGGGGTTTTGTGAGGATAACCTTCGAAAGGTTTGCTACTTTCTTTTTAGCACATCCTTTTTTGTGGAAGTGGTAAATTTTAATTTTGTAAATGAAAAATTAACTCGAGTTATCATCAGGTATATGACATATTCTGCCACTTGGCACTTTGCTGTAAGTCTACCAAGGACACTGGCACCTCTTCTATTGGAAACGAGCTGCTAATGATCGTGAGGAAGCAGGTGCAACATAAATTTTAAATTTTGACTGGATTTCATCCAACTAAGCTGCAATTTAGTCCAATTTTGGCTGTCAATTGTGCAAACTTAGTCTTCAAATCCAAACTGGTCTTAATTAAACTCTCACTACAAATAAGCCTCAATATATACAGTTGTTATACACAGATAGCAATGCCCTCATTTACCCTCATGTATACTCAACAATCAAATTGGTTTTGATATTTGTAGTGGTCAATTCTAATTTTGAAACTGGTTATACCACATTGTCTTTTTAGTTCAATATGCTGCATCCTTCTCTTATATAGGTGAGCAATCCAGATAAGAAATATAGGAAAATGGGAATAATTGGAACACTGAGAGTAGTACGTGCACTAGGAGATGCACATTCCTCTGGGAATTTCTCATCTCAGGTAAGTATCTTTAGTTCTCTATCTAAAGTGCCAAATTTCTAAATACCATTATGGCTCTCGGTCTCTGACAGTTCTAGTACCATATTATTGTTGCACAGTATATATATACTAAAATCACTTAAATAGACTGGCCTTTTGGTTGAACTATATTTTTTATTTCCAGAAATCAAACAGTGAGGAGGCACTAGAGCTTCTACGAATGGCAATAAACTCATGCAAGACAGATGTGCTTCCTTTGATCTTACTTTATGATGAATTGAGTGCCTTATTGGAGAGAGAGAGCCTTCAATCGACAATCCTTGACTGGTTTGTTGAATTTTTTACGCACAATGAATAACTTACAGCATGTATCTAGGGTGCTCTTTCTGATTAATTTAATGTTTTTTACCAGAGTCCATT
Organism: Rhynchospora pubera; assembly: GCA_028095005.1. NCBI lineage: Eukaryota > Viridiplantae > Streptophyta > Magnoliopsida > Poales > Cyperaceae > Rhynchospora > Rhynchospora pubera. Next base: position 178,790,491 of record CM051459.1, read on the forward strand.
TTAGTACAGTACATAAGCCCAGTTCAGGCTCAGGTAGAGAAGGGATTAAAATTTGGTGTGATCAATCGTGTAATTTAGATTATACTATCAGTTAGGTTTTTAGCTAGGGTTATGGCCATGGTTTTGGTTATCTCTAGGGAGGGGGGTAGGGGGTGGAGAGAGAGAGAGAGAGAGAGATGAGCACCTGTTTAGGGCTTCAAATATGATTCAAAATTTTCCCTCTATTGGTTCTAAATATGCTATTTTGCTTTTACAACACAACTTTATTTTTTTTAGGATTGGGATTCATGCTGGGGAATTTGAGTCTCTGTTTCTTGCTGATCTAGAGGAAGGCCAGTTAACAAGCAAGCACATCTCTGATGGCATAGAGGGTAAGTTCAACTTTTGCTTATCCATTTCAGTTGGAAGTTTTGACTTCCAGTTCAAACAAGTAGTTGTGCCTTCTATTCCATTTGGTCTTTCTTGCCTTATTTGGCATTAATTGGAAAATTTGCTAGTAAACTCCAGCTGACTTGGGCTGAAATGATGCACTTACCAGAAGAGGGTTGATACAATGTTGGGTTGAACTTATTCTGATTTCCATAAATGAGGATAACGAGGCTTAAAAATTTTCGAGTCAATTTAATTTCATTACCGGGGAATGCATACTGTTGGCTATTAATTTGATGGAAGGCTACCTCTTTCCCTTATCTGCAATTAGCTTTTGGAATGTTTGATGTTTGATCCACATTTGAGTGATAGCATGATAGTAATGATGACTATTATTCTGACCAAAGTGATTAGCATTTGCTCTATCTGATGTTAAAATACACATTCCAAGGGATAACATACTATTTACTATCAATTTAACCAAAGTTTTCCTCTCTCTCTTATTTCTAAGCAGCCATGTACTATTTGATGTTTAATTCCACTGTATGGGTAGGTTGAGCCTTTTAGCCATGCAATTTGAGTTTGTACTGAGATCAAGCTAAACATAATGGATGATGCTAGTTGAACGTACCTAGTAGTGTTTATTTGCAACTCTTTGTTTCATTATTCAGGTGAATTGTGGATGAACTTAGATGGTGATCTATCTCCTGTTTGCCTAAATATCTTACCTATTGTCGCTTCTTCCTTGGAACAGTAATATTCTATTCCTGTGGTCTGTTATTAGTTGCTTTAAGGCCTAGTAAATTTGCAGACACAAAATTGCCCATATGGTTCAGCATAGTTTGTATATTGCAACTGTTCAATGTGTTTTCTCCGAATGCAAAAATAAAAATAGTAAAACTAAAACACACTTCTTTTTATTATCTTACAGAAATCCATCATCATTGCAAGTTCTTCCATCTCAGTTTACCCTGCTTTCTGTTGTAAGTGGTTTTGTTTTTATCCTTGCTTACAAAACATCTGATAAATGGTAAAATTTGACATCCTTGTTTTATTTTACCTCTGGGATTAAAAGGTAGAGAGATCTACAAATCAAGGCTCTCTTGGTGGAATTGATGCACTGCTTGGGTGCCCCCTGCATCTTCCTTCCCCTAAGGTATATTTTTCATTTTGGAAAAAGGCCAAAGGCACTTTTATTATTAAGAAACAAAACTGCAGCCTTTCCCTAAGGTATGCAAAACAATGAATTATGAAATAACATAATGTCATTTGTCATTTTATTTTTGTGCCATTTTGAGGCTATGGTAGGGGTTAAAGTTGAGGTAGTTGCACAATTCAGATTATTTGAGATGATATTCAGTAAACTCTGGCCTTGCTTATACTGCTGAGGCAGTATGAGATTATTTAAAAAAATCAACCATATGCTTGATATTGGCCTGTTTTTGTTTTCTTTTTTTCATGAAAAATGTGCAATTCTGGTTGTTTTGATCAATTTTCCCTCTGCATGTGTTTTTTTTCTCTCTCATGGATGATATGAACTGTTTTGCATGCCTCAGAAAAGATCGCAAGTATTACATTATTTGACTTGTATGTATCTGGAACTGAAATTGAATAAACAATATCATCTATTGTGTTTTTCCTACCTGTAGTGCTTGGATGGGGTAAATTGGAGGAAGCTGTCAGAGAAACAGAGAAAGATAGTGTTCTTGTCATTTTACTATGCCATCAACTGGATAAGAGAGCTGGTATTTAATATTTTCCATACTAAATTGGCGCTGTACTGGAGTGAACCTGATGAGCTGATCAGTATATTACTAGCATTGAAATGACCAATTTAGGGCCTTTGGCTTTCTCTTGCCTGTTCAGTATTTAATTTCACAATGAGGAATGGGGGAGGCTAAATGGGTTTAATTGAGATGATGTTAGCTAGCTTGGCATCTGATCCCTAAATGAGCCAAGCAAGTAATAAAAGACTCTTTGAATTCCTATGTAGTCACAACTAAGTTTAAATAATGCATTTTTGGCTTATTTTGCCCTTAATCGACTAAATGCTTGTTTTGTTTACTTGCAACTAATTGGTTTGCATCAATTTGAAATAATGCTATCATAATTCTTTGTAAGTATTGTTTGCAGCTTAATGCTTTCAGCACACAAGTTGGTATGGTTGATTTTATAACTCAAAAGACTAAAAATGAGATGGCGGCAAAGCTTTTAAAGAGGTTAAGAAATTTAATGTGAGTATTGCCCCTATATCCACTGTTAATGGAATGACTTTCTTCCACCAATGAACTTAAATAATAAGATAAGGATTTTATTTAGGTAATATGATGTCAACTGCGAATTCCCAGGAAGCCTGTTATATTATCTCTTGTGGTCAACTTCAACCATTTTAACTTGATCGGTGTCTTGATTTCTAAAGCCTGTCCTCAATGTACCCTCAACTGTGAAGTGCAACTAAGCACCATGTCTGGAACAACTAATGGTACATTTTTTGTCATGTGAACAGTCAAGCACCTGAACTCTACTAGCCTGTGTATGTGTACCTGTATCTTTCCTTCCTTTGAGGTGCCAAAATTTAATGAAGGCGATCCAAACTAATTGCAGCTTATTGGAGGGTCTACTGGACAGAATTCTTCAATCTGATTCCTTAACTCTTCCTGAGCTTTCTTACTCATCAGGAAATTTTCATTCTAGAGGAAGATCTAAGTCCTTCAATCTAAATCCAAGAAAAAGAGGAAGAAAACCCAAATCACAAAATAACAAAGAAAAGGAGGTTTCTGATACACCTAACCCTGAAGGGATGTATTTAAAGCAACCAACCATAATGGATGCGTTCAAGAAGGCAGGTGTATCTGTGAGTCAGGAATTGCCTAATGGGAGCTCACCTCGTGTAGCATCAAGTAATGCATGTTCACCCGAACTTGAGGCAGAGGAAATTGAGATTGTAGACCTTTCTATGGTCCCTGTACAATTGGAATTGCAAAGGTGCAATTTCAGACCTCTTCTTGGGGGTTCATTCTCACTTCTTGCTTTCTCTGAGGTATGAAATTTGGAACAAATAGAAGCAATAATAAAGCATACTTCATTGAGGTACATGTTATCAGCAGGTTGGATCCACATATCCAGCCATAGTATTATTAAATGTTAGACATGACTGGTGGGATACAATGCATTTCTTTGTCAGCTGGTACTGTTCTAGACATGGCATGTCTACGCATGCTATGCAGCGTGTACTGAGCTACTTATTTGGACTTGATGACTGATTGTGTGAAGTGAGGCTCTATTCAGTAGAGGGTACTCCAGCCATAATTGAACTGGGCAGATTGATGTAACCATTTGTTGACGTAAAATCAATTTAAACATTTGGATTAATCTGACCTTATTTTGTTATTGCAGACTTGCTCATCATGCTGTTCAGATCCTCTAGCAGAGGTACTTTATAAGTTTTTTAAATACCCAAACAAAACCATATATTAAGTTAAAGGGCATGTATTTTGCTGCATTTGCAAAAGCATCGGTTACACGACCATTTCTTATCTTTCTGGTTAGGCAGAAATTTCTGTAGCACAACTCAATATACATAATAATACATTCCTAATTATTTGTAATGTAACAAGAGGCTAACTAATAATTAATAGTCACTGAAATCTCTAAAATATTGAGGTTGTGTAGAAGAAGAAACAATATTTGAAAATGAGATACAAATCAAGTGTTATTTGAAAGGGAATATTAAACTGATTTTAATTAGCTGGATACATAATTTATTTTTATTATTTTTTACTTTTTCAGTTGCCACTTTACTTGTATCTACTGCGGGACTTGAATATCAAGCTTGAGAAGACCCAATGCGAGCTTCTGATAAGCATTCGACCATTATTTGGCAGTTTCCGGAGGCTTGTAAACAATGCTTTTGCTATGCTTAGAGATGGTAATAAAATATATGATACTGTTGAAGTATTGTGCTAATTGCGTTATGGTACATGTGTTTCTTGTATTCTAATCCAATTCTATGATAATTTATCATTGATTTTTGATTGAACCTCAATCTAGGCACATCTCTTTAATTACCTCTGAATCATGCAATTGTGCTTGCTAAGTGCTAAGTTGACCGTAAGCTGTCCATTTAAACACAACTTAAAAGAGGATAAAAGAGAGGGTGAAAAAGGGCAATTTTGTCAACCTTGCAGTTGAGATGGTAATGCTATATAAGGGGAATCTAGATAATATAGATAGTAAATTCAACAGAATGTTAATGCTATATAAGGGGAATCATGGATTTATCCTTTTAAAGTTTTTCTACTTGTCTCTATTCTTTAATAATTTCCTATTATATAGGGTATGAAAGTTGTCCAGACCATTGGCAGAGTACTTCAACCTCTTCTGGAAATCCAGAGATACCTTATGTGGTGGTTTCAAAACTTCCAATTGCCAGTTTTCTATTCAAAGAAGTACTTCATTGCTATAGGAAGGTTATATATCAAATTTCACTTCTCATATACCTCCATTTCATAAAAAGCATTCTCTTGTACCTATATTAAAAATACGTACAAAATACAACAAAAATTATGTGCGCGCTTGGATACAAAAGGATGATTGCTTTACCTCCTGTGCTATATTCTTCTGGAATTTTTATTTTCCTTGGGTAAATTTTCAAGTTAAAGAAGAAAGCAGGGTGGGGACAATAAACCTTTTGCTCTTTTTAAAAAGGCTTACGGCTTACCTATATTATATGTTCTAGGTTTGAGATGGGCATGTGTGATGTATTTCCTTCACAGTACCACACCACAATCAACAACAAAACCAAAAAAAAGTGAAAAAAAGCTAACTTTGGTCAAACCTTCTCATTGGCCTACCATAACTGGAAACTTTTCAGTACTGGTGCATCTGTACTTTATGCTATTAATTTTATTGGAAAAGTTCACATGATGCCAAAAAGACTGAGCAGGTACACCTGTTTCTCTAATATGATTTCAGATGCTGAGTTTTCCTGATATATATCTTCAAACCAACTTGCCAATTCTAAGGGAAATGCTAGAGTCACTTCAACCTACTGAAGATATAGGATTGATTTTTTCTGAAATTCAGCCTTCTCGTATCCTGGAAAACCTAGATTACCTGTATGGTGGCACATATATTTTTCTCGAGACAATTATCGATGAAGGTATGCCCCTATATATATGTACCTTTAAGGACATTTCCATCTTTATGAATCCTAATATTTTTATTTCTACTTTAATGTGTAAATTTGAATTTGCAACTGACACACCAGTAAAGGAAAAAAAATTACTGTATGCTTTGTTGTAGCAAGTCTTAGTTATAATAATAAGTTTGTGGTTTACATCTACATATTATGTGTTATTTACATAGAGAAGGATGTAATTACAGTCATTTTTACATAAAATCATGACAATGGACAAAGTGATTAACTAAAGAAAAAAGTAAAAAATATTAAAATTGCAGTTTAGAAATTGTATTGTCGCTACCTATCAAGTACTGATAAAATTTAATTGTTAATTTTTCAAACCGCATAATGGGTGATCAATCAGTTTTCAAATTGCATCAAATCTGATACACAACCTATTTATAAGCTATATAAAACATGTAAGTAAGTTTACTTCTCTGATTTTGGATTTTGATAGCTGTTTGGTATGCTGTCACGGTTGTCAAATAAATTTGCTGTCAATATAATCTATCCAATTTATATAATCCCCTTCCAAACATGTTAATTCAATTAAAATAGGATACACAAAAAAAAAATCTCTTTTGATTTCTAAAATTCTTAAATGAATGAATTTAGCCAACTTATAGCTCGTGATGCTTATTATTCGTAAGGTTTTGTCATATTAAATCATAATAGATCCCTTTGGTATAACATATCTTATGGTATTCTTTCATTTGAATATCTTTTGTGTATCAGCTGAATATCTTACAAAGTTAAACGTTGGGTTTAAGTCTTCCATTTATTTTCATTTGATTCAATGGCACTGCAGCTTGCTCCCATTCATACCTGCTTGCATCGGAAATTATTGAAACAATGCAATCAGTAGTAAGCTCTGTGTCTACATTAGCGGAGAAACAATTTGGAGGAAATGAGAAGAACATCAATGCAGATTGCTCTCAAAACATTCTTCCCTTTTTGAGGAAAAGGCTTGGCGAATCAGCTCATAAGCTCTTATCTTATGATCTTAGTAATTGCAAAAATGGGGAAGATACTCTGCAAAATAAGGTAAAGAAGTGCTCTCAAAATATTCTTCCTTTTTGAGGAAAAGGTTTGGCGAATTAGCTCATTTACTCTTATTTTATGATCATAGAAATTGCAAAACATTGGGGAGACTCTGTGAAATAAGGTAAAAAATGTTGGGTTGATTGTTTGCAGATTTCTTTTAATAGGATTGATCAGTTTATAAGCCACCTAGTTACTGATCTGAAACCCTTTGTTGATACAATTGCAATGCACATTTGCTTATGTTTTATAAGTATTACTGTATTGGCATCATTTTACAATAAAGTTTCCTTTTATGTTATATGCCATATTTGTACCTACTGTAAGAAAAGGCCAATTTTGCATGTTGATGTTAGGTAAAATTCTGACAACCAAGTGTGCATTTTCTCTGTAGCATGGTGACGTTATACAGAAGATACTGAGAATATACCTTCAGAATTGTGAATCCACCTCTGACCTACTTGACCATCTAGCTGCCTCTGTGCTACCTCAGGTATTAATTTAAAAATGTTTGTATGTTCTACTAATATTTATTTCTGATTTAAAGCTTGCAAGCAATTAAACAATCAACTAGAATTTTTTTTTGTAATTGTTGATTTGCTAAAACTAGGATTGCTATTACCTGGCATTTATGGCATGCATATGAATGGGATGCTATCATTTTTTCATGGACAATTTTATCCCATAATATACCTAGTTTTTTATGCTGCAGTTCTGTATTCAGCTTTTATATAATCCTTATAGTTCACATTCTGCAATTCTGCAGTCCTTCCTGAATTATGTCCAATTTAGCTCCAGTATGCCATGCCACTGTTGATTTAAATTATAGAACCCATCATTGTGTAAATGAGTAGAAAAGTAATCCTGTTGATATTTTTATCTTAAACTTATTTAATAAGCGGTGACACAGTTAAGATCTTTATTGAATATATGCTCCAAAAAAGCATATTATTTCATTTTTTCTGTTTTCTCAGGTTCCTTCTGGTAAAACTATGGATACCCAAGAAATGCACCACGAGTTTCAAACACTGAGCCCAAGCATGTTTCTTACATGGTACCGTTCACTGGTATGTACTCAACTTTTGTTATTTCCTTTCCATTTTGAACTATCATTGATGACTGTTGAATAAAGAGTCTTTCATGCAGCATGAAGAGAATCATGGCACCTTAGTTAAGATGGTATGTAAGGAAAAATAAAACTTTTTTCTTCATTTTTTTTTGTTCGATCTCTCATCTGCAAATTACATCCCATACGTTTTTCCCTATTTGCAAAGAAAACAAAATGCTCAGAATTTGCCACACAATCTCTTTCTTTAAGTTCTTTTTTGTGTAAACCTCAAAAGTTTGATTAATTTTCAGTTCACAAGGTTAAGTGAACTGGGATGTGAAACAATTACAATTTAGTATGAACAATTTTTTGGCAAGTTACTTTATATTAGTGTTGGGTGTTGTTAGCAAATATGCAACTTGCAAGTACTGACAATGGTCTTTTCTTTTTAGGTCAAAGAAATGATTCCTAAAACCAGAGCTAATTCTAATGGGGAAGCTGTTAAAGGACTTCTAGAAGAGCTGCACAAGTTAGTTAATGTGCTAGTTTCTCTAGTTAACATCTGCCGAGTACATGACAAGGTGCTATTCCCTATTTCTTGATGTATCAGAAACATACAAACAGAAGGCTGGACAGACAAACAGCACAGGAATACTCACATATGTCTAGCCTTTATATATTATTGTGCCTTTCGGTCTACAGATTAGCCTAGTTGGTGGCTGTTCTGAAATACTGCGTTCTTAATTTTTATATTTCTTTGTATTTGAATTGTTAATAGGTTGCCGTTCATGCTATGGCAGTCAAATATGGTGGAAGATTTGTGGATACTTTTCTTAAAGGTAGATAAGTTTACTTGTAAGTTATCCTTGTTTAACAAATTAATTTGTACTGCTGATGTAAACTTTGCCTTGCAGCCTTTGGCTTCTTAAAATCACACTTTGAGAATAATAGCAACAAAATAATTGAGATGGTAATTTTCTTTATGCATTGCTAAATTTTTCTTTCATAATTTTGTATCTTTTGCATTGCTAAATTGGTTGGTTGTAGGTCAAGGGGCTCCAGAAGGCCACAAGATTAATACAAACCATTTGTTCTGAGGCAAAGGTAATATTGTAATATCAAATCTTTCAATCATATTAAATTGCAATGTAACATAGCGCTTAACTTCATTTTTCCTCTGAAAGGGGTCTAAAAGAACAATGATCACGACCAAGATACCAGCTACAAAGAAGACATTAGAACGTTTATTGTTTGAAGTGAAAGCTCTTCTCCATAATAACACAACTGGACGCACTTTCGAGCTTGGTGAGTCATTTTATTTTGGTATAATTTGCTTGCACAAACAGCTCTGTACTCGTTTGTTCACCTTTTATCCTTACATTACAGCCTGATTATCTTAGAATTATGCAAAACTAATCTGGCTTTGCATTTGAGTTTGCTGTACTGTCAGACTGTTTGTTAACTGCCTTTCTCAAGTTCTTATATTCAATCCATTCAATATCATACTGCCATCTCCAATCTATTTTCTATTACCATTGCACATAACATACCTTTGGCTGCTCCTGAATGATTTGTAAAAAGATCAGCAGTATCTGAGAGTTAATGGCATAGCAGTGGAAGAGATTTGCTTGGTGTTTGATTGCACCATGATATTAGTAAAAGTCTAATTAGGATTAATTTATGAGAAAATTGCATAACTGGAGCAAGGAGTATTGATGCCAGGTGCTAGCATAGACCTGCTAAAGTTTTGTTTTTGTTCTTACTTGGTTATACCTGTTACAGAAATTTTGCTTGTTTTGTCTCAGATCCTTATGCTGTATCAAGTTGCATCTATTGCTGCTTGTTAGAGCTTCTTATTCAACTAGTGTAATTGCGGTGGTGCATAATATGCTCCATGTTTCATTACAGGGATGTTGAAGCACAAAGACTTGAATGGTCAGGTGGTGAGCTCTCAGGTTTATAGCAATGGAGACGATGATAATGATGATGATAATGATGACCACCTTGAACTTGATGCAATCAACGAAGAGGATGGTATGGAGGTTGATCAGGATGCCAATGATTACAATAGCAACCAAGGAGATGACTAATAAGGCTGGGATCGATTAGTAACTGTACTATACATATAGAGAAATAGTTTGCTTGAAAATTGTCTTTAGTCAAAAACTCAGTTGTAAAGGTTATAATCCTGTTAACAGGCTTCAGATATTTTTCTTCTACACTGTCGGGTACTTAAGGTCCAGTCTTAAATTCACAATCACAGCTCCATTTAGCATCAACAAACTACAACAATGTAAATTTGCACACTCATATCAAATCGTTCTTTTAAATGCCATATATATAATCTTAGCAGCACAAGCAATTTGCATAGAATTCGTTGGCATTGTAATTATAGCCTTGACCACTTTTCATTCCATGTAAGAGAAAAAATATGCAAGGTACCAAAAGCCGGCATATATTTCAGATACTGCTATATAGTGGATGTTTTCTTCATACAAACCAGAACACTCTCATGAATAATAACAAGAAAAATGATAAAAAAAGAAAAAAGAAAAATCACATCTCAATCCTTACAAAGTAATATACTAGCTAGGGGGACAGTGAAAGGACTGCAAAAAAAAAACACAACCAAACCAAAGCTAAAAGAAAAATGGACAAAAATTATAAGGAAGCACGAATTGAGCATCGCATAAGAATCCGCATTACCAAATCACTCTCTGAAAGCAAACCTCGACAGCAGTAAGAGGCGACAGATCTAGAATAAAGTTACTGAGCGGATTGGGTTTGAGCTGGTGCGAGGAGGGGGGCATCGGGATCGTAGTTGGGGTCGAGCGCTTTGTCGATGGCGGCGCGGCCGCGCTCCAAGCAGGGCTTGCACGCCATCTCGATCGTGATCCAGCCCAGTACAACCGCCACGATCGCCACCACTGCCGTCGTTACCGCTGCCATTGATCACGCTCGCTCGCTCGTTCTGCGCTCCGATCCACTGAGAAAATCGACTTTTGAATTTCACCGGTGTTTTATTTATTTATATTAATTAAGGCGAGATTGCCAAAGCTGTCCTGTTGTACGGATATGATTGGAAGAGTTTCGGTGACACATCTTGACCGTCCAATTCTTGTTTGACATTAATTGGCATCGCATTTGATCACAGCTTGGTCTCGTTGGTATCTGATTGATATGGCCCATTACTATTAGCCATACTGAGTCTATTGGGCTTTTGGTCTTTCTTCGGTTCAATTTATGCGAGAGAGCCATTTTAAATTCTCTCATGCCAACTAGTGTTAGAAAACCCTCGGATATCCTATCTACCATCCTAACATTTTGACATCCTTGCCATCCTTATGGACTCAAGCTAGAAGGCCCATTAACTTCACCGTAGTCACGTGATGCACGTGAGATAATTATTTCTGATTTTTAAAATCACCTCTCAAACTTTTTCATAAATCCCATCTCTCTCACCTCTTTCCGATCAGATCTCTCTGGAGAATTTTTTTCTTTTCGTTCAAATTGAATCAATTCTCTCTCTAGTGGCCTTGCCATCAGTTTCTCTCGATCAGATCGGATCAAAATCTGCGTGAATCCTATTCTCCATCGAATTCTCGCATGGAAATCGATACTATGCCTTTGTCTCGGATCTTCTTTAGGTTAGTTTCTCCATATACTTGCTCCAATTTCGATTTATACTGTCATTTTTACGATTAATTTCTCTATTTCTCGAGTTTATTTTTTTCAGATTCAAATTAGGTTTTCGATTTCTTAGAAATTTGATACTTATTCCACCACACCTCAAGAGCTCCAATCATCCAACACTCACGTCTCTCTCTCTAATTTCTCATTCTTCTTAAAAGTTGGATCTAAGAGTGGTTATTTTAGGAAGGTGAAAAGGCAAGGAGATGCTCGTATACTGTCAAAATAAAAACAAGTTGTTCTTCTCCGAAGTACACCAGGGATGCTATCAGCATAGCTTTTGGCGATTGGTATCGCAATGAGGTACTGAAATCTTCCCTTGATTTATGTTTGATCTTGAATATGAAGATTTCCATTCGGTTAGTTTGATTTATTGAATAAAATTGGATGATTGAACCATGGTTATAGTTGTAGTTAGCTTCAATTTTTTAATTGGAGTGAAATTTTCCAATGGGTCAATGTTATCTTTGGATGCTATTGTTTTATTATAGAGTAACCTGTGGTTATATGGTTATAGATTGTTTTAGTTTGTCTCGCAAAGCTAATACCTAGGTGATTTTGTAACTGTATTGTGTAAATAAAAAATGAGCACATTTTCTTTAGAATAAGTGGCCTTTTGTTGTCATAACTTCCGAATTCTTAATTGTTATCATAGTTTTCTTGCCTTCAAACTATAGCAAGTGATCTAGACCATTCATTATGCATCTGCACAAATCTCAAAAGAGTCTTCTAACAAGCCACAATTGTGTGCCTTTGGTATGAATCACATGCGCCATTAAATTCCTGCATTGCATCTATAATCCTTGCATTGTAATGTATTACATATTTTCAATGTTAGTTTCTTTACCCAATAATACATAAATTTAGTATTAAATTTTGTAACAGTTTAGATGGTACTATAAGTATTTTATACTAAGGGAGTAAAATAAATTGTGGAAAGGAGTATATAATATAAAATAATAGATATTAGATGTTTTGCAATCTTCTATCTTGGTGTATTAATATAAGCTTAAGAGAGTAAATAATATCTAAGACGTGAGTACATATCAAGAACATTTATTGTTGAAAAGAGTATATAATATAGAATAAGAGGTATCTGTGTAGATAGCATTTGTAAGTGTTATGTAATAAAGGAGTAAAATTTATTGTTGAAAGGAGTATATAATATAGAATAAGAGACAAAATATGGAATAAGGGAGTAAATAATATGGAATAAGAGAGTAAATAATATCTAACAAGGGAGTACATATCAATAACCTGGCTGGTGTGTTTGGTATTTTAGTATAGGTTTAAAGGAGTACAGAACATGAGATAAGGGAGTAAATAATATCTAACAGCGGAGTACATATCAAGAACCTGGCAGGTGTGTTTGGTATTTTAGTATAGGTTTAAAGGAGTACAGAACATGGGATAAGGGAGTAAATAATATCTAACAGCGGAGTACATATCAAGAACCTGGCAGGTGTGTTTGGTAATTTAGCATAGGCTTAAAAGAGTACAAAACATACGATAAGAGAGTAAATAATATCTAACAACAGAGTACATATCAGGAACCTAACAGTTGTGTTTGGTATTTTATCATAATCTTAAATGAGTACAAAATATAGTATAAGAGAGTTAATAATATCTAACAAGGGAGTACATATCAAGAACCTGACCGGTGTGTTTGGTATTTTAGCATAGGCTTAAAGGAGTACAAAAATATATGATAAGGGAGTACATAATATCTAACAACGGAGTACATATTAAGAACCTGGCAGGTGTGTTTGGTATTTTAGCATAGGCTTAAAGGAGTACAGAACATAGGATAAGGGAGTAAATAATACTTAAGAAAGGAGTACATATCAAGAAGCTTTGTTGTTTGTTTGCTGTTTTAATATAGAATTAAAGGAGTACAAAATATAGGATAAGGGAGTACATATTATTAAACAATAGAGTACATAATATTTAACAAGGGAGTACATATCAAGAACCTGACAGGTGTGTTTGGTATTTTAGCATAATCTTAAAGGAGTACAAAATATAGTAAAAGAGAGTAAATAATATCTAACAAGGAAGTATATATCAAGAACCTGGCAGTTGTGTTTGGTATTTTAGCATAATCTTAAAGGAGTACAAAATATGAGATAAGGGAGTAAATAATATCTAACAAGGGAGTACATATCAATAACCTGGCTGGTGTGTTTGGTATTTTAGTATAGGCTTAAAGGAATACAAAACATGGATAAGAGAGTAAATAATATCTAATAACGAAGTACATATCAAGAACCTGGCAGGTGTGTTTGGTATTTTAGCATAGGCTTAAAGGAGTACAAAACATATGATAAGGGAGTAAATAATATCTAACAACGGAGTACATATCAAGAATCTGGCAGTTGTGTTTGTTCTAACATTGGACAATTCTATATTTTGCAGATTAATGTTAGTGATGATAAACGTGTTGTTGCTTACCGGCTACTACTAGATCCTATCAATAAGATGAAGCCGAAATTTAGATCTGCAAGTGAGTGTGTTCTCTTTGATCTTGAGGAAGAAAGCTGAACATGGTGGTTGAATGAGAAGATTACAAAACTTGGTCGTTGAGTATTTGGTGTTGTATGTTTTTTGTTGAGTGAATTTCGTTTGGGGAATAACTCTTATTTGAACATGGTTGGATGAAAAGTTTATACTCCCTTTTTAAGAATTATATACTCCGTTACTGTATTGAATTCTTATTCTTATTTGCACAATTTGTCTGCTTATTAAATGCTAATTTGGTAGTAAATATGTAGAAGTATATACTCCCTTATGGAGAAGTATTTACTTCCTTAATATTTTAATTTTTATTTGATTATTCTTATTTTCAAATTGAAATATTGAATGCTTATTTGAACGTTTTGACCAAAAATTATATAATCCCGTATGGAAAAAAATGTACTCATCTCAGAAGAAGTATATACTTAATATTTTCAATTCTTATTTGCATATTTTTTGTTTGTTTTTAAATGCTAATTCTGTATTCCATATGTAGATGTATATACTCCCATACGTAGAATTATTTACTCTCTTAATATTTCAATATTTATAGGAATATTCTTATTTTCAAATTAAAATTTGGTTTTACACATTTTTATCTGCTTTTTAAATGCTAATTTTGTATTCCATATGTAGATGTATATACTCCCTTACGGAAAATTATTTACTCCCTTAATAGTTCAATTTTTATATGATTATTCTTATTTTCAAATTCATATATTGAATGCTTATTTGAACGTTTTTACCAAACATTATATACTCCCCTGTGGAAAAGTATGTACTCCTTTCAGAAGAAGTATATACTTCCTTAATATTTTCAAATTTGATTTTGCACATTTTTTTGTCTGCTTTTTAAATACTAATTTTACATTCTATATGTAAAAGTATATACTCCCTTATGGAGAATTATTTACTTCCTTCTATTTCCAACTGTTAGCTCCAGATGGCAGAATTTGATATATTAATAATATATTAATTTTTTTAATTTTATTAGAAAACACATTTATATACTTCTTTACACTAATTTAAGTACTCCCATTTTTTTAGTGACGTCAGCATCGCTGAATCGCTCCTCTATTTTGGACCAGCGTACTTTTATTTGGGCCAGATTAGTGTGGGATGTCCTGGGATGTCATTTTCCTAGGATGTCCCATATCAGCTCTGGAAAACCCTCTCCAAAACCATTTGAATTCTGAATTCTCTGATGCAAGTCGTGAAATTTTTCCATGTACTGAAGGGCATGCCAACCCGGTCTAAGTAGGTCATACAAAGTATGCGTCATGTTTAATACCACTCGTACCATGCCAAATTCTCTCTTACTCTATGTTCAGTTTCAAATTCAATTTTCTAAAACACTTTAATTTTTCCAAATGATTTAAAATTATATATAACTTCAAATTTTTTGCCTAAAGTTCATATAAAATTTAAGCACTACTGAGCTGTGTTGTTAACACATATGCAGTCGTCTTTTTTACGTCGTTTTGAAGATTTTGAGCAATATCATATCGCACGGGCTGCATTTTTGGGTGCTTGGAAGCAATGCCTCTGGCGTAACATAATTCACATCACCTCCTTGTTTCCAATTGCTCACGTTGAAACAAATTTAATGAAAAAGTCGCACCTTGTCAATTTGCCAACTTTGGAATTTGTAATTGTTGAATTACTGCACAGCTACTTTTTCATCATAAATGAAAGCATGAGTCATTTTGCGATTTTTGTGACAAATGTCTAGGAGGATATTTTGGCAGTATTCTTTTAGTTCCTTAATTATGGCATGCAATGATACAAATACTAAAAGATAGTTGGTATTATATCCTAGTTGTGTGGATAAAGGAGAAAGTGATTGTATCATGATTTCATTGGGCCTTATTAATATGCATCTTTCTCTTGGATTTTTTTTCCTTTAAAGTATGTTCAAGCTTCTCACTTCTCAGTATCTCACCTTTTGAATTTAAATATCTACGAGAAAATTTAACCAAAATTAAAACATTTATTATTCAACATGCGTTGGCTTTGGCGGCTAATCTAAATGTCTTTTTTTTTTAAAAAAAAAAAACACTAACAACAGCCATTAACTGTCATATTAGACTTAGAAAAATGAATTATAGACCCTCAAAAAAGCAAAATGAATTATAGCATTATTAATCTAGTAACCACAACTTTCAAATACCATAACATAACCCTCAACTACATCATAACATCAATATCATCAGTAATGCACAAACCTTGTCTCGACTTCATCTGTACACATTTAGAACAACAAAACAACGACAAATTGCACGCAACAAACTATGATAACATGATCAAGATTCAAGATACATATGAAGAGTAGCCGTGCTTTCGTCCTTCCTTTTGTGAGCGTAATATTTCCAATTCTTCAAATAGAAAACATAAGAAAAAATAGTGCAAAATTGGCTGTTTGATTTTAGCATTCACCATAACCAAGTCCCGACGTACTATTAGTAGGGATGAAAACGGATCGGATACGGAGCAGATGTTGGTCTTTCGTCACTCTTTCCATATCCGCATTCATATTTCTTTTCATATACGAATACAAATACGAATGCGTTCGGATACAGATGCGGTTCGGATATCAAACGGATACGGATACGGTTCGTGTTGGAGTTATGTCCTAGAAGTTAATAATTTGATGACTTAAATATTAGTTTATGTTATGGATGATATTTTATCATCTGTTCCTAGGTTTATTATTGACAGATTATTCAGGTTGAGGATCTGAATTGTAGATCTCTGTGGATCATTCTTTAGAATGACAATAATAAATCTAAACGGTCTATAATCTTGATAATTAACAAAGGAACATTAATTATCATATAAGATTAGTATGCAAGTTAAGTGATGATTAAGTTCTACTAATCATAGGTAAAGAGTTACCAACTTAATTGCATATGTGTATGTTATGGAACATAGTACAGGACTTGACCCAACGAAATAAATATATGGATTGTGTCATGTGTCATTATTTATTTCGTTATGATTTTGGTTCTAAGTTTGAGATGTTTATCTTTTCCACATGAGGATAGGTTCAATAAATATTGTCTACCGCTGATTCCCGATAAGGGCTGCTATACGGACTTTATTTATGTTCTCTTGAATTGTGCGGGAAAAAGCTAATCATCAAGAAAATCGTATGTCCCTCATTAATTCACTTAGCGAGTGACGATATCTGTTTGGGCCCCTTGATGGAGTTGGATCGTATGCGCGCAACTAAGCGATCAACTCTAGATCAAGAAACGTATAATCTGCAAGAATGACACATTCCTATATTGGATTATACGATGATATCGTGAGAAATAAGAATCAAAATAGAGAAATACTTTTATTCTCTCATGTAGGATTTAAATACTGTAGCAGTACATTATTTATGCGAATTGGGAATCATAACGTGTTGCTAGATACCGCTTATGATTATTGGAATTAAATAGCGATTTAATTTCATGTCCAACATAGCATAAATCCTCAAAGGGTCACACATAATAAGATGTTTAACCATACGTGCATTATTTATTTATTTGCAACAGTGAGTATTGCAAAATATGATAAGTTGATTAATTAATTAAATAACGTTATGGACCGTTATAATTAATTAAATCAAATGGATCATATAGAAATAAATTAATGCATTGTCTAATCTCTAAATAATTACTATTAAGTTAATAATTATTTATAAACAACACACTTAATTTAATTAAGTTAATTGAGCTTTAATTTATTGGTAAATTAAATGTTCAATTTAAGTAACAATTGAATGTGCCTTTAATTAATTGAATTGAGGTACTAAAGAGATGAGTTTGTGGCCCATCAAAGTCCAATACAAGGCCGGCCCTATTAGGGTGGTAGGTGGGGTGGCACACTTGTAATTAGTGTGAACTTTGTGCTAGGATTTGGAGGCTATATAAGGACCTATATGGAGGCTCTTTGGATGTCTCTCTCTTCCTCTCCTAGCCGCCACTCTCCCCCCATGGACGCCGCCCCTCTTCCTCTCATCTCTCCACACAATTGCTCATGTGTTGAGCTCTCCCTTCCACAAATTAATTGGTGAATTGATTGAAGAAAGGGAAAGCTTTGGGATTAGACTTGTTATTCTCATCGCTAGCACGATTCGAGAATAACTTGGTTAATACCTTAGTGGATTCGAGGCGTTTCGAATTGGAGGAGTTTGGAGAGCACCCCATCGATTTCTAAGCCATAGGATCGAGCCTCTTGATTACAATATCAAGAGAGGTACAAATTTCCCACCTATCTCTTGTGTTGGATTGAATTTAAGCACTAGATCTACTTTGCTCTTTGTTTAATGGGATTAATTAAGTGTAATTAGTCACAAAATTAAAATTGAATAATTTCCTAACAGTTCGAATATTTTCGGATACGGTTCGGATATTTTCGGATACGGAGTCGAATACAAATATATTTTGTCGGATACGGATAACATTCTAATCTTTTTTATTTGTTCACAATAGTAAATATAATGTTATTCAATATACTCAATGTTTATATTAGTACTTCGTCAAGATCAGTAGTTATACATGCAAATAAATATCTATTATTTTTCATAATTTGAGACAAATGAGTATTTCTTTAAAATATGAAAGTTAATTTTAATAACATTGCCTTCGATTACAATGTACAACTTTAGAAGTGAACTTCTTTAAAATCAAAGTAAGCAAATTTATATGTTGGGTTCCAGCTTTCAACACATAAATGAAAGGCTAAAAGTGAAAGCAAATAAGAGACCTTCTAAAATTGTAAGCACCGCATAATTACAAATCTAATAGGATTGATCAATAAATTCAGTCTTTCCGCATTTTGAATTCTAACAGTATATTTAATTATTCAATGTCAAATCATATCATGTTACCTTAAATATTATCATACATTAAAATAGTATAATAATCATATGTAATCATCATGATTAGAGAAAAAAAATAATTTTAGTGTTGTTATCATATATAATTCTCTCAATAATAGAAAATAAAAATAATTTTATGTTACTAGTCCAAATGAAAATATTATTATCAGAGAATTTATCTAATAAAAATTAAGTATTATCTAATTAAAAGTATTCTCTAATGTAGATAAGTAATTATATTAATCATCTTATGCTGTTAAAGATACGGATAAACGGATTAATATCTATCAGATACAGATAATATCCATGTCGGATACGAATACGGATCAGATAGTGTCAAAAAACTCAAAACCATATCCGCATCCACATTTTTTTTTGGCGGATACGAATACGAATACAAATACGAATATGTTCGGATACGGATACAGATCGGATGTTACGCGTATTTTTCGGATTCGAATACGGATCGGAGCGAATAAAATCCGCTCCGTTTTCATCCATTACTATTAGGCCCTGATCAAAATAAATTTTTTTATGTGAGATTTCATTTCAATTGAATTGATTTAGTGAAATTTCGTTGGATCTGATTATATGGAAATTTCGATCAAATGACATCAAACCAGTTCATATTTGATGAATTTTATATAATTGTTTTTTTTTCTATTTATTTTTTTCTGTACAGATGCAACGAAGTACATATTTATTTATAGCATGTTCTATCAATTGAACGTTGTTTAATTTCCTAATTTGTCTAATTACATATATTGACTATCTTTATGAATATTGTACATATTCTCTAAAAATTTAATTTAACATTCTTATTCTTTGTTGTCTATTCTGGATCACTTGTTGTTTTGTCTTGATCGATGATGAATATATCTTATGGGTTCATATTATTCTCAATACTCTCCTTAAGTTGGGTTTAAATAATTGATTAATCCCAACTTGAACAAGATCTATTGGAACGTCTTCATGTTTAAGTTGTTCACGACTTCGTACAAATGGTGTTATTATGTCACCCTTTTCCACCACCTCTCAAATGAAATGATATTCAATCTCAATATGCGTTGTTCTTTCGTAGAATACTAGATTTGATGCAATATAGAGAGCTATTTGATGCAATATAGAGAGCTGCTTGATTATCACAGTACATCTTCATTTGTTCAGCATGTGGGAGTTTCATATAATTTAGTAGTTGTTTGGTCCAAATTAATTTGCTTGTGGTACATGCTATTAATCGAGTCCCAAGGCTACTAACCAGATTAGTGCTAGTGTTATGGGTCAAAATTAAATCCTCGTGACTATCGATTTGAATCGTTACTAGTACAACTCGAGGGTCGAATCATAGAGATAAAACTATTCATTTCTAAGTTATCTAATTAACTCGACTAAAACCTTAGTTGAACAAATGATTTTTGTTGTTTTAATTAGTAATTATAAATTCTAAAACTGAAAATAAGGATACAGATTGTGTTCAAGTCCTAAAGTGCTCTAATTCCATACTTAACTCAAAGAAATAGATCAATTTAATTAAAATAGGAGTTTGATTTTGAGCACATTCACCTCTTTCAAAATTAAGAACGGGCTGTTCTAGCTATGGAACAGTCTGGTCTGACTTTTGTTAACCCTTGGAACTATTCATTCAAACTCTGGAACTACCCTCTCAAGCGATCCGTTCTAGTATTAGACCCGTCCGTTTCAAGCGTTAATGTTTAGTTTCTAATTAATTATTTATGCAAGTTTTGGTAATTCTTATTAGGAGTGGCTTAACTCCAACTCTCGTTCAAATCAAGTCTATAAGTTTAATTATCTAACTTCTAAAACTCCTAAATTTCAACTTTCGTTTCTTGATTTAGGAATTTTTTTTTTATTTTGTTGGATCTAATGGCAAATTTAATCTCTCGACTAAGGTAATGTCTCAAACTCTTGACGACTTGGTCTATTCTCTCGGATTTTAACCTACCAATATGTTTTATTGCTATGCTATAATTCAAGTTGATTGTTTTAATATCTTAACTATTAAACGTGACCATTCGTCTAACGAGATAATCAATTGACAAGTATCAAACACAACAACAATTTTAGACAATTCAATCACAAGAAATAAAACATAAAATACTTAAATTAAAAACTAAACAAACATGTCAAACTAAATAACTAAGTGAAAGGTTCTCAATCATAGCCCCTAAATAAAACTACTCAAACAATATCATCATACAAGACATGCAGTCATCAATTAAGCAACACATAGAGATAGAAATTAAAGTTACAACAATTTTGGATCAAAATCTTCTATAATCTCTGCTATGTCCCGTCTAGAACGGCTCTCCTTGTCGTTGGAACGGGTCGGTCCAAGTAGGTTGAGTCGTCTCTGGTGACAACTGCTCCTTGGTCGAGTTTGGAAAGGTGGCAAATCTTAGAAATCTGAACACTTTGGTATTGGACAGAGTATGACTTAAATAGGCTTTGGAAATAACCAACTTGAAGTGGAGAATACATCTAGAGTTGTCTTGTAGTGAAGGAAAACACATAGCAAAAACTTAACAAAATCAGTCTCGCTGTTTATGGAAGGTTTGGAGAACTTGGAATGGTCCGTTATGGATCTGGGATGATCCGTTCCAAGTGAGTCATGATATTCTATTAGTTATTCAGTTGTCTTCCTTCATTGGTCTGGACTGGTCCATCCCGCCTTTAGGTTAGTCTGTTCCATGCCTTAGAAATTCTACTTTTAAGTCGATTCGTCGTGCTGCTTCGGTGATGATCCTTTAAGTATATGTGATTTTAAATTGTTTGTGGGATCAAAATATTTGTAACGTTTTTTTGGAGACGAATACCTTATAAGAAAATAATTTTGATAGATCATTTGTCATGTTTGTCATTAGGTTGTGTGTGGAGAAAAGAGGTACACCCAATTTTAAGATGCCCAAGATTTGGTTTCTTCTATGAAGAATTTCAAAAGGACTTTTGTTTTCTTAGTTAGGACTAGGTAATCAGTTGATTAAATAAATAATTTTCGATCCTTTTTTGATTTGATTGATTTCTTGTTTGATGTTATGTTAATGGACAAAATTACGGGCTTGGTCAAACCTTTGTCTGACATTTTTTCCAAATTTATTGGCTTGATTCATAGAAATAAAAAATCTTGACTAATTTCAAAGTTCATTGTGGTAAGTAGCCAAGTCATAACTTGGATATCTTTTCGAATCCATTTTGGGTTGGTTGTATGCTGACTTTGAGATTTTTCTACAATTGTACCAATACTTTCTTTTGCTTTATCTGTTTATATTGAATTAGATGTTGGTTGTTTGGTTTTTGTTATAATCGAATTAGGGGATCTTGTGAGATGATGTTTTTATCTTTACCGGCAAGACTCATAAAAACATCTCTGGCCTATGATGTGTAGTTTGTGTCGTTGAGTGGCGGCGTCATAGACTTTACCACAGTGAACATCTCTCCATCGAGTATGCCTGTTTCCTGTGGTGTGGTCTGTCATGTCTGCTGCTCCGATGACAACATAATCTTGCTGCGATAGACAAAACTGAGGCTTCCAGAACTTGGTTCTGATACCATGATGAATGTTCTAAAATGAAATTGTTTTTATTGATTTCTATTTTTTTATATAGATACAATGAAGTACATAGCTATTTATAGCTTATTCTGTCAATTGAACGATATCTCAATGCCTAATTTGCCTAATTACATATATTGACTATTTTTATGAATATTGTACAGATTCCCTAAATATTTACTCGAAAGTTCTTATTTTTTATTGCCTATTCTGGATCACTTATCGTTTTGTCTTGATCGATGGAATATGTCTTCTGAGATCATATTATTCTCAAACAATATTGATAAAAAATTTTCTAATGAAATAAAATTCCGCTTTAAAAAAGAAAGATTTTGATAAGGCCTTACATTTTGATGTTGTAGCTATCACATATAATTCATTAAATTCAGATCAAATTAAGATAAACAAATATGAAGTGATCTTCGGAAATTTTCTAAAAATCCGAATTAAATTTAAATTTAACGTCTTATATTACCATTTATAATTATTATGATCCTGTTACAACTGTAATAGAGAACGTATTGATACGGAGTGGGGGTTTTCATTATTCGGCACCATCTTAGCTAAAACTGGGTGCACTAGTGGTTTCGAACAGATATACGGGATATTTCTTTTTAAATAATTGACTAGTGTGATTATCTTATTGCCTAATTTTTTTTTATCTCAGTTGGACCTTCTAACACAGAGGAAGACGCGTGTCAATTTCCTTTACGGTCTGTTTGGTTTTCGGGAAATCGAAGGAAAATAGCGCAGGGGAAGGGAAATATGAAAATTACTCCGTTTGGATGGCAATTTGTCGGAAGGAAAAAGACGCGAGGGAAGGAAATATATTTCCTTCGCCAATTTACTTTCTGTACAAAAATCTTCCCCTCCGATTCGGGGTGTACAAGACGGGAAGAAAATCAGAAGAAAATCGAAGCTTTTCCACTGGACCACGATGCCCTCGCGATTTTCTTTTTTGGCGCGATTTGTGACAAAATCTCTCGGCAATTTTGGGGTGATTTCTTTGCGCGTGAGAAATTTTCGTCAAACTCCTAATCTTTCTGGTCTTCGCACCCTCTAGGGTTTCTTCGATCTTCAACTTCTACTGTTGGGTACTTTTCTATTTCTTTCTTTTTCCCCAATTTTGTCCTCATCAGTACCTAATTTCATCTCTGCAACACTAATCATTTCAATATGTATGGTTAAAGAAAGCATTATTTAAATCAGTCAAACTTTATTTCTGTACTATGAAAGCCAGCTGTTTCAATTGTTTCAATACTACCTTTGATTGGTTCAGTGTAATAATGAGAGCACAAAAATTAAAAAAAGAAGTTATGAAATGAAGCAAAAAACCTACTGCGCAGGTCAGAGATTCTGAATAGAGCATGTTCCTTTTTTTACTTGGTCAAATGCGAGGTTCAAAACGAGTTTCAGTGCTAGCGCAAGCAGAGAAGTTGGAGCACTTTTTTTTTGAAGTTTTAAGTTCAACCATAAAGGTTCAGTAGACTATAGGACTGGTTTTTGTGCTGGTACAAGTAGCAAACAATTTATTACTGGTGAATGTTGTGCTATACTGTAGGCCATGTGTTCCAACAAAACTGTATGTAATTGGACTTATTGAATTATATAGATCAATTATGTATGTTGTGCTTTTTCAAGTTCGAAGTTTCGTTTTTTCATGTTATTGTATGTATATATAGATTCGTTTCAAGTTAGTAGTTTCATTTTCCATTCCAAATTATTGTTGCGTAGAAAGTATTTTTTTTTCTCTTTCTTTAATATGCTGAATGTATTAATAGTTTATGTAATAAGATGTTTGAGTTTGGTCTGAACAAGCTAAAAGAATCCAAGGTCGTAATGGTCATTTATTATTTAATAGCCAATTTTTACCTCTATTTAATTAACACATCCAAACGGGGAAAAAGCTTAGAAGAGAATTTTTTTTTCTTTCCTTTCATTAATAAACCAAACAGATGATGTAAATAAATTTCCATTCCATCCTATTTCCATTCCCTTCCTTTTTATAATTTTCCTTCCTTTCAATTATTTTACTCAAAACCAAACAGACTGTTAGAGGTAATGTAGGTGATATTTTTGACACGTAATCTTTCAATCAGATACTTTTTAAGTCTGGAGTACTCTCCCATGTTCTTGCCGCAGTGGTGGAACCCTTTGCCGAAATGCGTTAATGTACGGGACTTAGTCTAATGATTTTAATTATTTTCATTCAATATTTAAATGGTTGGTTCAGTCTATTTGTAATATATACACTTAAAAGTTTTTTCGAAAAACTACTAGATAGTGGCTATAATAATATCAAAGTTCGTTTTTTTTTTATTTTCATGATTTTGTTTTTTTTTTCGGATTTTTAAAGGATGACCTGAAATAGTAGAAAATTATAGAACTTTTGGTAGATAGAAAATAATAATCTTTGAAAAAATTTAACTAAGATAAAACTTATTTTCAATGAAATTTAAATATGTACATTGAGTGGTTTAGACCAGTTTTTAAACTGTTAGTAATTAAGGTAAAAATGTTAACGTTTAAACCTCTAAATTTGAGCACACCAACTTAAAAAGACAAATTCAACCATTAAAGAGTTAATTATAAATGATCTACTTTGAATTAAGAGACAAATCAGTATTCAGTATTATAAATAAATATGCGTGGGAGTCTGTTTAAAAAATTTTAATCAAAAGCGGACACGGCAACATTTCTGTTAATGGGAGATATCTGGGATTAACAACATTGGATTATTTGAAACGGAAACTGTGTATGAGATTGTGTTTTCCGACAATTGTTGTCAATATTATGACCCGTTTTTAAGAAGCGGCAGTGAATGGCAACGCAAGAAATCAATACATTCGGTCCTTTTATATTTTTTCTTTAGTCTTTGGTCTCAGACAAAAGAAACACAAATTCCTATTTTACATTTCCCTTCTCTTATTCCTCTCAATAATCGGTGATCGCCTTCGATGGAATCCGCCCTCCCCGAGCCATTCAACAACCGTCGCCGCGTGTAAGAGGAAGTCGAGTAAACAAAATCCAGCCCCTGCCGCCGCTTCACATCGGCGACTGTGGTGCGAATCAGATCAAGTGGTTGGAGATTATTGATCAGATATTTGATTGTAGTAATTGTTGACAGCATAAAAAAACATGATAACCAGGACTTGGCATTTTTATTTTAATTTTTCCTTTTTCTCTCGCTTTATTTCAATATTTTCCTCTTATTTTAACTTGGTTTGTTGAAATTCTTTTGGAGCATATATGATTTTTGGTACTTCCTTAGGTTTTGATCGTTGAGTCATAATATAACAAACAGGTTGTCAGCAGTGATATCATTTAATATATTAAGCCCCGCAACTTCACCCGGATCCGAAATAACCGTGGATAAACAATTGTTGGAACAGTAATCAAATCCTGGCCGTTGATTTTTCGCTCTGTATCGGACGGCTAAGAAATTCCTGCTCCGTCTGTCCGAATCAAATACTCCGTACAATCCTCAAGCCGACTGAAAATCAAACCCTACACTTCTCTCCCTCCCCCCTTCTCTCTCGCATTAGTGTCTCTTCAGTGTCTCTCGAAGAGATCGAAGAGAGCTTCACCCCTCCGATCTCCTCCTCCACTTGATCTTCTCCTCCACTACTCGATCCTCCTGCGCAGTCAATCTTTTCCTCTCTACTGGTAGCCATGGAAGCAAGACAGGAAAAGAAAGGGACAGTGCGAGATAGAAAGAGGAAGACTGGTGCAGCCGAGTGCGTATATGTACAGGCTATGCGAGGGATTTCAGGGTTGTGCTGATGTTGGACGGCTGTCGACAAAATTTTCGGAATCTCTTTTCTTGAGGTATTCAGATCATGAATAAAGATTTTTTCCTTCATGTTCTTTTTTTTTCCCTCTTCAATTTTGCATTTTTGTTTGATCTTGGACTGATTTTACCTTCTGTTGCTTTGGGTTGTGTGATTTGTGTGTTATTGCGCATTTTCATTTAGGGTGGCCGGATGCACTTTTCCTTGCCGCTCTTGCTGAACTCGCTCCCTCCATGGTTATACTTCATAGCGCAGGACTGGAAATAGAGGATGAAGACAATTTCGCTTATGATTCCCTCAGCCTCTTCAATTTGGTACTGATTCTTTATCCCTTTTTCCTTTAATTCAGTATCATTTCCTATTTCAGTTTAGTCTTGGACTGATCGAAACTACTGTGGGTAAACAGTGGGTAAACAGTTGTTCTCAATAATAGCTATTGAGCGATCTGTTCGAATTGACTCGGGATTGGGATCGAAAATGGTCTGGAAGGGAGGTGATAATGAACTAAAAAGGTCAGACTAGAAAAAGGGTCAAATTTTCACATTTTTAGTGGTAAATTATTTATTTATTTATTAGCTATGTCTATTAGTTATTTTTATTGTATATAAACTCAGGTATATTTGATCTCTGAGCCATTGTTGGTACTGTTTGCGTACAAAAATTATAAAGATTATGATACTTGCTAATGCATTTTAGGAGGTTGATTATATGTGATTGAATTTTTCAGTATTCTTAACAAGTGATGCCATGGTTACTGGTCATTTCTGTTACATGTATAGTATCAGTGTGTGCCAATACATTAATCAAAATGTGAAAATTTTGTTCTATTTAAATCTTCATTTTCTCAATGTACATAAAAAATATATTGTACCTACAGTGAGTTTTGTTTTGGTTTTTTCTCCTTCTAGATTATTTTAAAAAACCGACTCGACAAAAATAACATGGCGGTGCATTTCCATCACAAGGATAAGGTACAAGCAATTATTAGTATGATCCCTCTCAATTTTGTCAGATCGTATTTGATAATAACCGTTTTAGTGATTATAGTAAGCTTAAATTGACTTTATTGGTAATGCATAAAATACATCTTTTATTTTGAGCAAAATATTATATGATGGTACTTTTTTGTTTTGATGATTTGATGTAGTCACTTGCATCCAGTTGAGGACCAATACTTCATAAGTGGGCCTCTTCATGAGAAGCTACTCATCTGAAGCATCCCTCACCATCAGATTGTAGATTGGACAGATTTGCATGAAATCGTCAGTGCGGCCTGCTATACCCCTGATGGACAGGTTCTGAAATATTCTCTAAAAGTTGTCAATTTTTGTGTTCAAAATTTCTTCTTGACGACTCTATTTTGTGATTTCTCTTTCAAATCTGTGATTATTTTCTTCTTTTGCTGATGAACTGCTATCATAGCCTCTATTTTTGCTTCAATCTGTCATTTTCTCTTCTTAATTTCTTCTTTGTGCCTTTATTTCTCTTCCCCTCCCTTCTGCAACAGCTCAGCAGGAATCGTGTTGCTCACAGGTTACTTGGACAAATTAGGGAGAGACAGATGGGACACAGTGTACCAGGTAGTCTATATTCTCTTTCCCTCTTCTTTATGCCTTTATTTTTATAATGTCATGGCATTGATTTCCTTTATTTTATTTTTGCCTCTATTCAAGTGCATTATAGGTGTTTAGGAAATGTCATGTTCACCAACCAAAATAGTGAAAGGAAGACGGGACACAGTATACCAGGTAACCAATTGGTGGAAAAAAAAATGAGTTGTTGTTGTGCTTGATTATGGTAAGAGAGATGGCATTTTGTTTTCCTCAGATTTTTTATATTTTTCATGTATTTTCATGATTTTTGGTATATATGATCTCTCTCTCATTTCTATGTTGTATATTGGTGAAGCATGCATCTCTCATCGCCTCAAATTTCATATTTACATTCCATCCTTTCTCCTTTGTAGCTTGCACACTTCAAAATTTGATGCTTTTGGAGGCTGTTGCGAGTGTGTTCTAGAAACCTGTCATTTATGTTTACATGGATTCTTGGCTGCATCCCTCCTCAGGTCAGATCTGTTTCTGGTATCTATTCCTGATGTGCAAAGTAATTGTGAGATTAAATAATGATGAGCCTTCAATTGTCTCAGTTACTTCTCAAAGGCTGCAACTTTAGTGCGTTGGACCATACAATAAATTTTCTTATACTTAATTTTTATTATTCTATTTAATATTTTTTTCCTGTAAAGAATGATCTTGATATTTAACAACCGGCAAAAAAGTATCATTGCAATATGTTAAAGTTTGAAGAATGCAAGAAAAATAAATTGAGCTTTCATTGTCTGGTTGAATTTAACAAAGAAACAATTTCGTTTAATTTTGTTCAGAGCCCGCTGTGCACGAAGATTTTTTTATGCTTTTTCGGATTGATGTGCGATTCTTTTTGTATAGCCCAGGTTAAACTTTTTCCTTCCGTCTCTTCAAAACTCAATTGTAAAAATGTGATCTTATATATTTTGGTGCTTTCATCTGATCTTGCTAGACTAATATTGGTTTCTTTAAGGATTTAGGACATGTAGCGACAAGTTATTCAAGGTGATGTATGGAGTCGAATAATCCGAGCACAATTTTCTCACGGTAATTGACGTTTCTTAAATTTAGTTTCTTTTTTTGTTTTGTACAACTAAGTACCAGTATGAAAGTTTGAAACCGGTACTGCTTATTATTTATCAGTTCCAATAATGTTATATGGTATTATTATAAAAACTGCGTTCTGAAATTTGTTAGGCCCTTCTTGGTTCCTGGAATGGTCAGTTCAAACCCTTTAATTGGGATTTCATCAGGAAGAAACGACAGGTACTATCAGATTCTTTCTTTGATATTTTTTATAGTTCGTATAAATGTGCCAAAATTTAACTTTTTTAATAAAAAATACCTTTCGTATAGGTGAAACATACAATTTCAGAGCACGCCAGATGTAATATTGAAGGTATAAGATGTATAATTGTTAGGTCCACAGGATTTTTATGCTCGATATTTGATCTTTTTTCACACGAAAGCCCTCTTTTCATCGAGTTTTGTTCAGTGCTTGCAATTTTGAGCTTTTGTGCTTTTTTTTTTTTGAGGGATTAGATTTTATCTCATTTTGATTGACAAATTCAGAAATATCTACAATTGTTATTCACCTTAGAAGAGACTATTATTTAAAAAAAAATTCTTATTTATCTTTTATTTTTCGTCTCAATTACAGAGGTATAAGGAGGTCTGCTGGAAGCATGGCAAATGAAGAATACCAATCACTGTACAGTAAGGCTTCCATTAATAAGCTTCATTTTATATGTTGCCTTTCTGGTGAAAGAAAAAAGAAATTTTATATGTTGGCAAGTAGTTTCACATGTTATGCTTACCCAATTTCTGCTGTGGGTTCAATCTACATATATGGTCTCTGTCAATCAACTTATATTGCTTTATCGGTGGTAGGTTTTAATTTTATTCGATACATATTTTATTTGTTGAGCTGGTCATGAATTCTAAGTATGCTCTTTAGTTTTTGACCATTCTCACAACCTTCAATTTATGTGTTTGGTTAATGACTGATCAAATTTGATTCCAACATATACAGAGAATAATCATAGGTTAATTTTTAGTACCTTTTTCTTTGATTTTTTTCTTTCTGCCGATGGATCTCTTGCAAAAACTGTTTCCATAGTTTTTTTTTTATTCCTTTTGACCTTATTCAGCCTACATAGTTATGAATTAAATTCACGAAATTCAATTCGGTTTAGATTTTTTGCTCTTTTCCTCATCGTATTTTTACTATTAATAAGAATATAAAAAAAACATGGATAAAAAAATAGGTCGCGCCACGCGCGACGCACCCACTAGTGCTAATGAGGCTCCGTTAGTATTGGCCTGTTGGGTGTACTGACTAGAAGATGAGTTGGTACCAAAAATAACACATGATTTAGGTTAGAAGGGCAATTGGCCATGGATTGACTTTATTTCATGGGGTCTCTGACAATATGAGTTGGTACCCTAAGAAAATAATTGGTACCAGCTAAGCTAAAGTTAGGTTTGTTGAATATGAATATTATGGCATTAAATAAGGATGTGAAGTCACAGTATATATCTTGACATATTCTAAGCTAGGACCAGAAGTGGTAAAAGACATATATCAGATCGAAAAAAATAATTAACATAAATGCGGTGTTGTAAAAATTTGTTTTTAGTACCATAAAAGTTAAGATGAAACAAAAAACTAGATTTCAGATAGGTTAACTTTCAGATATTTAATGAGAGCATCATAATTTTTCCTAAAATTTCGTTAACAAAGAATAAGAATTTGTATATATACAGATAGAATAAGAATTTGTAATTATTTTATGTTTTATATTTAATCCCTGCTTTTAAAATGTGACTAATTGCAATTAATTTCATTTCATTTTTTTCCCCAACGGACAGATAATATGAAAGTTGACATATTAACTTCCAATAAATACTGAGTTAAATACATTATTCCTCCTTTGTAACATTCCATCAGATATTGACTTCATTTATGCAAATTCAAACTGTAAAAAAAATCTGAAAATTTTGAATATTAACTTCATATAAATAGTGGGCAACTCTCCATCAGAAATTGTCAATTCCATCATACACAAAATTATTTTCTCATCCTTCTTAACACTCCATGAGAAATTGTCAATTCTATCGGCATACCTCATTTTGTCTCATGTCTGGTGTTGATCTATAATTACGGTAAATATCTATCTGTGATTTAACTATGGTTTGTACCCGAAAACGCACAACGCATAACGGTGGATCAAAGTTATAACAATACTTCTACTGAAATAGATGAATTCAGTAAATTATTATGAATTTAAATTTAGTATGCTATACTGTTATACGTAGCACTGCTTTAAATTATATGTGGCACGGATGTATCGATTCTGCTATATTCTTTCATATTCCAAATGTTTTGATATAATTTATATATATCATCCAATTTACAGCTGCAGCCGATTTTAAAGATTCTTCCGAACCATCTTCCACTACTGTACAAGCAAACAACCAATATAAAACTTTGGTATCTTAAATTATTAACGGTATTAAATATTTATTATAAAATCTTCAAGTTATAAATTAAGTTTCTGGAATTAAAGACTTATTATTTTTGGTGTTTATGTAAACCGATGTTATCATTAGTAATTTAAAATTAATATGATTATAGTTCGTCCTGTTTTTTCAACATAAAAAGATACTGGTATCTGTTATGCAGCAACGCTTGGTCCTCGAAAACGCACAATGCAAACTTTCTGGATCAACTTCTAGCAATACTTCTACTGATGAAATATGTATGTTATTATTAATATATATTTTCTATACTCCTCTATGTAGAAAAGCTTTTTAAATAAAACTATATGTTTTAAATTTCTAACTTGACAAACTTTGTTTACCTCTTCCGATTAACAACTGCAGCGAATATTAATGAATCTGCTACACAACCTTCCTCTATTAATATTTTTTAATATAATTGTATATTTATACAACTCCAAAAATTACAATTTTTTTAATTTACATCGTCATTTGGAGATTTACAAAAAAAAAATAATTTCATAATTATATATAAACAATTTATAAAATTATTATATAAAAAATATAAATTTTTTTCTACTTTGTCAAATATCGAGCGAAGCTCGATTAATCCCCCTAGTAAATAGTAAAGACGACGCATTCCTATATTTGACAAGGTAATGTTTTATATTCAGGATCGTGAAATTGTACCACGCATAAGGTCAATTTATTTGGGTCTTTACGGCTCCGTTTGGATGGTGTGGGAATAAGAGGAATAAGGGAAGAAGTATTGGGAAATGTGTAACTTTGTGAAGAGTTTAGATTGTTTATAATAAATTTAGGAGTAGGAAAAAGCTATTCCCTTATTCTTGCTCCCATCCAATCGGAGCCTACAAGAAGAGAGTCCATGTTATTCAGATTTTTTAAAATAATTGCTTTTAAACTATCCATATAATTGTTTGGATCTATAAATTTTTAAATATATAAAAATAGTAAAAAAAATTAGAAAAATGTAAAACTAGGTTCTCTAGTGAATTTCATTACAAAGAACACACAATGATTGGATCGATCATTTGAAACTCAAAATCCAAAAACAAGCAAATTGGACAGACTTCCTTCTGTTCACTGCTTTTTATGAAATGCAAAATTACAACAAATTTCCTATATTTTGTTATAATATCCATTTTTTAATTTATTTGTTCATAAATTTGGGTAATTTTCCAGATAGAAAAAGGGTAAAGAAGAGGTTCTAACATGTCTAGGCTTTGTTGACATGTACAATTAAGTACGGTAACGCGTCTTTCAGTAAACCTTTCAAGCGGCCACAACATAATATGTATGATTTCTAACTGACAATCTGACATCGTCGTATAACATGACACGTATAGTGATGGCACAACACTTCATAACGCTCTGGTAACAGGTTTGCTACAGCCTACGGGCCCTTTTTCAAAAAAAAAAAAAAAAAAAGCAACAGGCTTGCTGGGTGACGACTGGGTCTGGCCGACTGGCCAGTTTAATATATAAATTGTTAAGGCACGCGAATCTTTTTTATTTGAAAAGACTTCTTCCTTGCTAGATTGTGTGAAAGGAACATATTATTTAAAATATTAGAAAGAGCAATTAAAAGACGGAATTTCAGACGTGTGAAGTCTAGGTGTCATGATATACTTGATCTGGGAATTCGAGGTAGTTATGTCTACCTAAATTAATTGTTATGAAATAAAATACTTCAAAATTCGCTTTTGAACAAAACACAGTAGAAATGAACACCAAAGCAGATGAGCGAATGGGCTTCATGTGCACTAATTCTCAACTTTCACAAGAGTCCATGCTGTTAGGTCATCTTGATTTTAATTATATATGTGATCATTCCATTGAGAGAGAGCAGGGAACATATAACGGTACCTCCTTAGCAATACCAAGGGGTACCGTCGTAAGAGTTAGTTTTGTGCTTCATAACGTCAGTGGGTGCGTCATCTCATTTTTTTTTTCGCTTATGTTTTGAGAGAACAATTCTTTTTACTTGATCGTGTGTGCACGAGCTGTGACAGTTGTAGTAGGCAACCGCAGCAAATATAAATACAATTTCCATTGTCAATATATATTAGGATTAATTAGATTTATGCTACTGTGAAAATTTAAAATTAGTAAAATGCCATTAGAAAATTTAATTTATAGTTTTCTTCAGAAATTTGGTCCGTACTTATTTCTATCCAAGTAGTATTGCTCATGGTTTGCCAATCTTATTGGGCTTCCATTTTTTTTTTTGGTACTGTGCTGTTTTTAG
Source organism: Rhynchospora pubera (assembly GCA_028095005.1). Taxonomy (NCBI): domain Eukaryota; kingdom Viridiplantae; phylum Streptophyta; class Magnoliopsida; order Poales; family Cyperaceae; genus Rhynchospora; species Rhynchospora pubera. Next base: position 178,823,923 of record CM051459.1, read on the forward strand.
CTTTGTCAATTTAATTAGACTTCCAATTGCTTGTCTTTCAGCGTGGAAATGCTTCTTTCAGCTTTCCCTTCGACCCAGACATGCTTGTCGTGTATTTTTTTCCCTCCTCTACCTCTGCCTCCGGTCCACAGAATAATTCTCCTTTTTTTTTTGAGAATTTAGAAATTCACCTGTCGATGGAATCAATGGTGATGAACAGCAACAAATAGAAGTAACGTGTGGGAATTTTTAGTATTTTTTTAAAACGTAATCGGTAGGGTTTATTAAAAGGGCAATTTGAGAATTTTTTAAAATAATGAGAGATTTTAGAATGTCATTTTTAGTATTTAATCATTTTAGGAATAAGATAATGGCATCTATCTAATTTACACAATTTGATAATGGCATAAATCTAATTATAAATTTAACAGTGGCATATCAATTAACTATTTTTTCATAGTGGCATAAAACCAATTAATCCTATATATATATATATGTATGATTGCTAAAATTCTATGCATAGCACAGATGATCTTCGCACTATGAATTCGTTCTTAAATTTCATATTTCAAACAATCGATCTAAACTGTTCATTATGTTCTTGATATCTCATATTTATATGTGCTTTTTGACCGGACTTTACACTTAAATGGTTACTCAAACCCCTATATTCATTGTGCTTCGTGCTATATTTGTTTAGAATTAGGTACTGTTGTGGTTTTTGTATTGAATTGCAGGAACTCGGTGGATCAAACTCAATTAATACATAAAATGGTGGATTTAAGAGAAACAATTGGTCAAATGGAATCAATAGCATTGAAGGGCTCATCCTAAACTTTCCAACGCCTATTGAATCGCCTCAATCGGAGTTCGGGTGAAGGAATTATGGCCGAAATACTACCTCTCCTCGGTCTGGAGGCAACTCGGTCCGAGTTGGATCCATCTCGGTCCGAGTTGAAAGTCAGAAAACTGCTAAATTGCCATCTCGGTCCGAGTTGGAGCCAACTCGGTCCGAGTTGAGAGCCGACATAGTGCATTTGGCAAGTTTTCAAGCATGGAAACTCAATATTTTGGTATGAATTCTTGCCATGACGCCCTAGCCTCCTTTCCAAGTTCAGAATATCACTATTTATGCTCCCCTAGGCCAGAGGAAAAAGGGGGAAGCCACCATACACGAAATTCCACCTCCTACCACGTTTTGGCACCTTTCCACCACAGTTCTCACGCCGAAAGGCGTGGGATTCCACCTCTTTCATCATAACACGACCATGACATCATCTTTGGAGCAATTCTAGGCGCGACGGCGACAGAATCAACCCAACCACGGCTCTGGACGTTCGGTATCTTGAGTTAGAAGCGATATTTGGTTTATTTCTTCCATTCTCTTGATATTTTGATTTGATGGAGCTTGTATCTTATTTTGCTTTCATGTTAGGCTAGATTTATGTTGTCTTAGGAGTAGGGAAGTAACTTAGGTTTCGATGTGTTGTGATTTGACTCAATATGATATGATATGTTTTGTTGATTTGTTTTGTTGAGAATTATGTTAATTGCTTGTTTTAATTACTTGGTTAAAGTCTAATTAACTTCTAGATGTACGGCCGCATTTAGTTAAGTTCTAAAGTTAGGTTAATCAAGATAATTTAGATAAGTATTAGGGATAAATCGTAGATCCGAAAGGGGAGATTAGTTGACACCAAAAGTGTAACTTTTAGACAAGTCCGAAAGACCTCTAGATATCCTTATGAACTCTAACAAACAAGTTTAAGTTGATTGAATTCTATACCAAAAGTTGTGAACCAATCGAGTTAATTAGGTTAGGTTGTGATTAAACCAGTTTCTAGTCCAACAAGCGATAGCTGAGGTTTAGAATATCTAGGTTTGACCAACAAACCCTAGCACAAAGCTTAAAATATCATAAAAGGTCAAAACCACACACTTTCACCCTCTGTTCGGACCAAACAGATCCTTGTTCGGACCGAACAGAGAAGTGAACGCTTGAAAAACATAGTTTGATGCACGAAAGTGATAAGTTCTGTGTTCTAGAGTCCAAAGGAAGGTGAAACCTGAACCCTAAGACGCTTTTTATACTGTTTGAAAATTCAAAAACTTTACTTTAGTTGTTTACATTATTTTAATAGACAAAATAACAAAAAATATTTATTTACTTGCACCTTTAGATTTAATCAACCAAAAACTCCATAAAAATGTAATTGTCTAGCTTTCGTGAGGAAGTAAAGTCCGGTACTCATTAATCCGTCCCTTGTGTTCGACCCTAAAGCTTAACTAAAACGACTAGTGAGGTTAGCTCTAGGTTTATAAATTTATTTGATTCCTAGGTTTTAAGCCTTCATCGAATTGGCGCCGTTGCCGGGGACGGTGTTGATATTAGAATTTATTTTAGTAACGAGAGACTAGATATTGTATCTTTCATTTATTATTATTATTATCATTATTATTATTATTATTATTATTATTATTATTATTATCATCAAAAAAAAAGAAAAAAAAACTGATGGTTGGTTTGGATTTTATTGTTGAAAATACAGGTTTTGACTGATTGTGGATGTCCTACATGCAACTCGCGCTAGAGCACCACGGGTCAAGCAACAAAAAAACACACGACCCACACACAACCTCATGTGAGTTGCATGCCACAAGAAAACTTGTCCCGTTGCTACCTCTAAACTCCTACATTACTGCCACGATTTACTCACGCTGAAGCGCTGCTGCCCCACGCCAAATAGAGACGAATTCATATGGAAATTCATGCCTTGATTTGGAAAATTTTGAGGAACAAATGAAGAAAGATGCGATTCGTGCTAGAGCACCATGGGTTACGTGAACCAACTAAACCCGATCGACCTCATACGAATTGCACAACAACTCAAAGAAAGGAGTAGAGCCATCTTGGAAATCGAGAGAACAAACTAGGAGCAAATCGAAATGGTGGAAGCAAAAATTGGCTAAGTTCTCTTTTCCTCCTATTTACTTTTCTTTGTGATTGAATGCATTGAGGACAATGTTTGATTTAAGTTTGGGGGGAGGGAATAGGAGAAAAATCGAACTTTTGATTGAAATTGCTCATTTTTTTGCACTATTCATGCCTAGTTTTTGTTTGGAAATTGATTGGATGTGCCTAGTCTCTCTCGATTTGAATTTTAAATGATAAATTCACACAGTTTAAACTGTTTTGAAGTCAAATAAAATTTTTTCTCGATGGACCCTAGAATGTTTTGATATCTCTTGTTGATTTTTGCGCCAATGGGCCGAATTGAAATATTTTGCAAAAATAGAACTCGAATTTGGATGCTTGAAATTGTCAAAACACTCTAAGTCGATTCTCAAAAGTTTTTGCCGAGTGAACAAATTTGTATTTGACAAATTTTTGTTTAAAAAGGATTTTATGAACTTTGGAAATTAAAAGATGAACCTTGTCTTGTTGAAAATGCTTTTAATCGCTTGAATCACCAACAAGCAAACTTAATTGGAAAATAAATCAAAATAGCTGTGAAAACGAGGACGCACTGAGGCCTTTTTCCACCAACTTAGCCACAAATTGGAGGGTATTGGGTTAAGCATGAATTGTTAGGAATTACAACTCAAAGAAAGCGAGAAATAATTGGATAGTTCATGCTTAATTCTACCGGACCCGGTGCGAAAGCATTGGTAAAGGAGTTGTTGAGTATTATGGCCCAAGTGTACCGTGGCCATAGTCGAGCAACACCCGTCTAACCTCCCTAGCGCGACATGTGCTAGTAGCAAACTCAAAACCGATGATACCGCATTATCCTCTAGGGTGTAAAGCTCCACGGCTCGACTTGCACGAACAAATTGGTGAAAATTGAAATTGTTCTTAAGAAGGGTTCATTATAGACTTTTCAATTTTGATAAAATTCTTTACAAACTTTTGTGAAATATGGAAAAGAACGGGTAATTGAATTTGAGATCGCATTTGAATTGACAAAGTGAAGCTAGAGTTCTTGAATTTGAGAAAAGATTTCATTAGGACCAAGAGATGCATGAATTAATTTGTAAAACACTAAACTTGGTTCTTGAAATTAAATTTTTGTTTGACTTATTTGATTGAAGTGTGAAAACTTAAGGCGTAGCAATTGGTTTCATGACATTTCTTGGTTTGAGATGCAACTCGATGTTTAAGGTTTAAGTACAGTCCAAAATTATGAACTTAGGGCGTTGCTTGAGGACAAGCAAAGTTTAAGTTTGGGGGGATTTGATATCTCATATTTATATGTGCTTTTTGACCGGACTTTACACTTAAATGGTTACTCAAACCCTATATTCATTGTGCTTCGTGCTATATTTGTCTATAATTAGGTACTGTTGTGGTTTTTGTATTGAATTGCAGGAACTCGGTGGATCAAACTCAATTAATGCATAAAATGGTGGATTTAAGAGAAACAATTGGTCAAATGGAATCAATAGCATTGAAGGGCTCATCCTAAGCTTTCCAACGCCTATTGAATCGCCTCAATCAGAGTTCGGGTGAAGGAATTATGGCCCAAATACTACCTCTCCTCGGTCTGGAGGCAACTCGGTCCGAGTTGGATCCATCTCGGTCCGAGTTGAAAGTCAGAAAACTGCTAAATTGCCATCTCGGTCCGAGTTGGAGACAACTCGGTCCGAGTTGAGAGCCGACATAGTGCATTTGGCAAGTTTTTAAGCATGGAAACTCAATATTTTGGTATGAATTCTTGCCATGACACCCTAGCCTCCTTTCCAAGTTCAGAATATCACTATTTATGCTCCCCTAGTCCAGAAGAAAAAGGGGGAAGCCACCATACACGAAATTTCACCTCCTACCACGTTTTGGCACATTTCCACCACCGTTCTCACGCCGAAAGGCGTGGGATTCCACCTCTTTCATCATAACACGACCATGACATCATCTTTGGAGCAATTCTAGGCGCGACGGCGACAGAATCAACCCAACCACGGCTCTGGACGTTCGGTATCTTGAGTTAGAAGCGATATTTGGTTTATTTCTTCCATTCTCTTGATATTTTGATTTGATGGAGCTTGTATCTTATTTTGCTTTCATGTTAGGCTAGATTTATGTTGTCTTAGGAGTAGGGAAGTAACTTAGGTTTCGATGTGTTGTGATTTGACTCAATATGATATGATATGTTTTGTTGATTTGTTTTGTTGAGAATTATGTTAATTGCTTGTTTTAATTACTTGGTTAAAGTCTAATTAACTTCTAGATGTACGGCCGCATTTAGTTAAGTTCTAAAGTTAGGTTAATCAAGATAATTTAGATAAGTATTAGGGATAAATCGTAGATCCGAAAGGGGAGATTAGTTGACACCAAAAGTGTAACTTTTAGACAAGTCCAAAAGACCTCTAGATATCCTTATGAACTCCAACAAACAAGTTTAAGTTGATTGAATTCTATACCAAAAGTTGTGAACTAATCGAGTTAATTAGGTTAGGTTGTGATTAAACCAGTTTCTAGTCCAACAAGCGATAGCTGAGGTTTAGAATATCTAGGTTTGACCAACAAACCCTAGCACAAAGCATAAAATATCATAAAAGGTCAAAACCACACACTTTCACCCTCTGTTCGGACCAAACAGATCCTTGTTCGGACCGAACAGAGAAGTGAACGCTTGAAAAACATAGTTTGATGCACGAAAGTGATAAGTTCTGTGTTCTAGAGTCCAAAGGAAGGTGAAACCTGAACCCTAAGACGCTTTTTATAATGTTTGAAAATTCAAAAACTTTACTTTAGTTGTTTACATTATTTTAATAGACAAAATAACAAAAAATATTTATTTACTTGCACCTTTAGATTTAATCAACCAAAAAATCCATAAAAATGTAATTGTCTAGCTTTCGTGAAGAAGTAAAGTCCGGTACTCATTAATCCGTCCCTTGGGTTCGACCCTAAAGCTTAACTAAAACGGCTAGTGAGGTTAGCTCTAGGTTTATAAATTTATTTGATTCCTAGGTTTTAAGCCTTCATCAGTTCTCAAAATTGAAATCTTATTAGAAATAAAGTTTTACACTTTTTCAAAACTTTTTTATTTTTTTTTATATTTTAAAAAAATTCTTAATCTAATTAATTCTGGACCCTTCAATAATAACAGTTTTTAAAAATCTAAAAAAATAATAAAAAGATAAAAAATTTTGGTTTTAAATAAAATTTCAATATGAATATCTATTTAAAATACAAAATTTGAGAATGAACACGTAACACAAATCCATCCATGCTACACGTAATATTTTAACATTCCTATATATATATATATATATATATATATATATATATATATATATATACAATTTCATAAAACCTTATGTGCATATAAGGGCTTCATCAAGTTTCAAGTATAGCAAAGGCGTATACTTGCCGAAAGAACAAACGGAAATGTATACCGAGCTTTAATAATTTACAAATTGAATTGATGCCAAATGTACTATTAATGAACCGACACAGTTGAGCCGGTAAAGGCACTACCACAAAAATAATTTTTTATCCGTACCGATTATTTTCAGAGTAAAAAAATGTTGTCTAAAGACCCGAAATGCACTTGAAAGTTTTAAAATAAAAAATACAAAATTTTTTTATAATCAGTCTTTAATCAGCACAAATTAGTCATTTAGGGTGATTTCGGAAAAATAAAGGTCAGTAGAGTTAGTGGTTTAAGGTTACTATTTTTTAGTTGGAGGGGTAGAACAGTGAAGATAGTAATTGGATGGGATTAGTGCTAGTTTAGAATTAGTGAATGTTTTTTGGTGTGGTATGTTGAGGTTAGAACTTAAAGTTTAAGAATTATTAACACTACAAGAGATATGATCTTTACATAGATTTTTCTAGCCAGATTTTTTTCATCTTTGTTGGAACTTGTTCTATTGCTAGATTTACTTGATGCACTAAATTTAGTAATTTTTTTAGCAAGACTCAATTTTCAATTAATAGCTCCTTAAAAATTTAGTAATTTATTTTTGATAGACTTTTATGAATCTTGCAATATCTAATGTAGTAAAAATAAATTGCTAGACCTTTTCAAATTGCTACACTAGATATTACAAGATATAGAAAAGTCTAGCAAAAATAAATTGCTAGATTTTTAAAGAGATATTAATAAAAAATTGAGTCTTGTTAAAAAAATTCTAGAGTTAGTGCATTAAGTAAATCTAGCAATAAAAAAATAAATCTAGCAATAAACAAGTTCCAACAAAAATAAAAAGTCTAGCTAGAAAGGTCTATGTAAAGACCATATCTCTCAGTGTAATGTTATGATTATTATTAATTAATAGTTATTAATAATAATTAATTTTAACAAAAACTATTATAAATTATAAAAATAAACCATAAACCATAATTAATTATTATTATAATTTTTATATTATTTAGATTTATATAATTATTATTAATTACTAATTATTGCAATAAAATTATTAATTATTACAATTAGTTATTAATTAATATTAATAATTATTAGTCATTCTTAATTACTAATTATTAATCCCTATTAATTATTATCAGTTACAATTAATTTTTAAAAATTATTATTTATTATTATTAATCGTTAATTACAATTATTTATATTACGGATTATTTAAATTTATGCAATTATTATTAATTACTAATTACAATTAAAATAAAGAACAAATATTATATGCATGTTTAACAATAAAATTTTAGAATTTGAAAAAAAAATAAAATGTAAAAATTATAGCTTATTTTTTAATTAATTTTTTCATAGAACTTTAAATCATGTTAACTGGAGTTCGTACTTGAAAAATATGCTCAAAATATGAATACTATATTTACAAATTATAAGTTGCACCGCTAATTCTACTAAAATACCGCTATAGCACCTTTTTTTATGGTTATAGCCCGCTATACATTATGCCATCGCACAAATTGCTAAATATAACACCGTATGACAACTACTATGGTTACTGTTTAAACCTTCGAAACCTAGCACTAATGCCAATGGAACTTGGGACTATGTCCCAAAAATATATGATGCGTGCATATCTATTATTAAATTTTTTTCAATTGATATCATTTTTTTTTCTTTTGAAATATATGTCTATTAATAAAATTTAGTATCTTGCTGAATTTTAGCATCGACCCCAGTCTTAGTGGTGTCTGGGTAGGTTGCTAGTCCCATGACTGACACACGTATGTCAGGCACCTGTGTGCTGACATATTTTTAATTAAAATTTTAATTTTAAGCATTGATTATTAAATATCATTATTAAAATTTACGGTATTTAATACTAGTCCTTACTTTGGTATTTTTTGTAAATTGTAGTGCAGAATTTTCTTTTGGTAGGACGAAATAAAAATCTAGCCTCATCTCTCTTTATTAATACTAGCAAAAATGTCTCTAATATATGAATAAATGAAAAAAAACAATGATATTATTTTTGTTTTATATAGAACTTTACGTGAAAGGTAATAAAAATATGATAAAATCAATAATTTAGTTTTTTTAATAATTTTTTTAAATCTAAATTAAGATCTAGACCACAGATCCGATCAAATTATACAAATAAGTGGTCCACCTCGCTATGTGTAATTGTTTATGGTTTTTTTATGCATATTTTATAAGTAATAGGAGTAATAATATAAATCCCGTATTGGAATTAATATCCTCCTTCAATAATCTCTTTATATATGCTGCTTTTGAATAACAAGGAGGCGAGTGGCTGTCAGTTCGAAATTATGTCGCAACATCTGCTCTGAGTCTCCAACAATAGAATTATATTTGCATTCATGGTTGTTAGTTGAGAAAGGCTAAAATCAGTCACGACTGACGGATGGATTCATCAGTTATGATTATATCTTAACTTTTGAGGTTCTAATGGCTAATCTGTTCAATGTGTTTTTCATATTTGAAATCTCATTAGAGGCCAAATTTGACATTTTTTCGATTTTATTTACTATTTTTTTGAAATTTTTTAAAAATCATAGTTATTGAAGGGTCTAGAATTGTTTAGATTAAAAATTTTGTAAAATACCAAACAAATACTAAAACTTTTCAGAAAAATATAAAATTTTGTCTCTAACGAGATTTCAATATGGAGAACACAATGGGTTCAAATCGACTGTTAGAATCTCGAAAATTGAAATTTGATCGTAGTTGACGATTTTATCCGTCAATCGCAACTGATTTTAGCGAATCTCTAATTTATATATCTGTATTCGTATTGAGAAAGTAAAAACATATCGTCTGAAAAATAAATTGAATGTCAATTTGATCGCTGCTTGATCCGTTTCCACACCATGCGTGTGACCTTATAAAAGAGAAATTGGGCCAACATACGAAGTTGACCGGTCAAAGCTGGCATCAGATAGATGCTACAATGCTATTCGCATCTTCCGCGTTGGAAAATGCAATTCGGATTTGCTGTTGCGCCGTCTGATTTTGATCGGACGGTTAATTTTTTATAGCAATCTAGATTACATGTACGAAACTTCTTTATTCATTGGATCTTGATCAGACGGCCAATATGCCGCGCTACACCATGTGTCGCGCGACACCGGATCTGAATTTTGGAAAATGTTATGCTGAGAATATGAATCAAGCATTCTTGTCGGTGTGTTAAGAATGATATTCGGAAGAACTCTTTTGGAAAAAAAATTAGAAAAATTTATTCCAAAAAGACAAAATGTTATTTGAGTGGTGATTTGAGAATAAAAATGAAAAAGATAAATAATCTTTCATTTTAATTTTGTCCAACCAATTTGTGTAATTATTATTATTTTATAATAATAATAATAATATAACAAAATATAAATATAATTATATTATCTTATTTTAATAAATAATAAATATTATTATAATAAAATAATTAATAATAATATTATAAAAATTATTATTATTTAATAATGATAATAATATAATCAAATGTCTATATTTAAACAATCACATTTATATTATTTTATTCAAAAAATTTCTTTTCATTTCTTATTCCTCTCTTCTTCCATGGTAGAGTTGGAAGAACTAATTTTAAGATTCCCACGTTTTTTCGGACCGTTTGTTTGATTTTTATTCCCGGAAGAAGAGTAATTCTCAATTATCCAAACACACGCATTTTATTTTATTTAGAGGACTTGTAGCCCTAAAAAGGATTTATGGCGAAAACACTGGTTAAATCAAGGATGCTGGCTGAGATTGAGATTGAGAGTGATGTTTTCTTTGTTTTTTTTTTTTTTGTACCAGCCACCAGGCGAGATGTATTTTATTCTATTTTTTAAAATTTTTGGTTGGATAATTTAAATGTCTGAGGAGTAAGCAATTTGCGTCACAATACATTATTTCTTTTTTTTTCTTCCCTTAAAAAAAAAGATACACTGAATTTGGTCATCGTGATCCATCTGTTGTAATTAAAATGCATCAATTTTCTATTAAAAAAAAGGAGAATATATTGAATGTGGTCTTTGCTCTATCCATCTGTTGTAAACTGAAAATTCTAGTAAACGCTAGCTTGAAAGACCGATACAATGTATTTGCCTTGGTACTCACAATATTTGATGAGTCACAATATGCTCGTAAAACTTAAAACTACAGTTTATTCGCAAGTAGCATTTTTTTTATGGCCGCCATAATAAAATCTTGACCCACACCTATTATAAGTGACATCGGCAGAATAATCATTCGCGTCATCGCTGCTATATATTATAATAATGGCTCCGTTTGGATGGCTTCTTCCCGGAATAAGGAATAAGGAATAACCACTTTTTACCAATAAATTTATTTCTAACAATCCAAACTCTTCAGAAAAGTTACACACTTCCCAATAAATTTACCCCTTCCCAATAAATTTCTTCCCTTCTTCCTTCTTCCTATCTTATTCTCAACGCATCCAAACGGAGCAATAAGAAGTGTTCAGTTTAATGCGTCGGAATCGCGCTAGAATCAGAGTCGCGCGTGGTCAAGAGGTGCGCTAGAAGGTAGGGGTAGAATCGGAAAAACTTAAATTTGAACTAGATCGGTTCATTTCTAATTCTAATTTTTACATGTATTTTTTGTCCGGTTCGTGACCCCTTCGCTTGGTTTTTTTTCTTATAACAGTTGTATTTCTGTTGCAACTAACTGAACATTTATATTTAAATAACCGAACATTTATACTTATTAAATTGAACATTCGTACTTACTAAACTAAACATTTATACTTAATAAAATAAACATATTTATTCATAACATTTATATTTTCTGTTACAATTAACGGAACAGTTATACTCAATTAACTGAATATTTGTATTGACCAAACTGAACTTTTGGCCAAAAAAAATCAAAATGAACATATTTGGTCTAGCGAACACTTATAAAATAGTGAACAATTCTACTACAAAGTGAACATTTGTACATATTAAAGTGAACACTTATAAAAACGAAATGAAAAAAATACGCACTGGATGAGTAGAGGGGATAGAGCGCTGCTCTAACTTTCGCTGAGGCATTGTGCAGCGCGATGACGCGAATGACGCGGAGTGGGATTACGCTAATCAATTTCCCATTCTTAGTTCTTATTAGAGGGAAAGCTATAAATATAATAATTAATGATTTCCTATGTGCACGCAGAGAATGTGACACCGATATTATGGACCATAAAGGACCTAATTAAACTTTGATGGTATGTAATATACATCTCTTTGGATGAATTAGTGACGGGATAACCTTAATGGGATTGTTGAGTCGTTCCAAGTGGCCGAAAAATTTCAACCCAATAAAGTAATCGAAAAGTAATACGATATAATTAACAATAATATTGCCTATCAAACGTGCAAATATTAAGAAAAGATAGCACTTAGGAATAAGATAATGTTTGACCGACCCAGGAAAGACTTCATTATGTCAACTCACTTCACTTTTGGTGGATCTAAGAGTGTGCCCTTTTGAATTAAATTAATTGTAATGGTTCTTGTTTTACTTATCCTTTAATAACGATAGGCACGGTCTAGATTATTTGATTTTAAACCTAAAAAGGGTCACTCTGCAATAAAAAAAATATATCATTGCCATTTTGTAAAGTCGACTAAGCAACAACTAGGTAACTTACTGGGAAGAAAAATTAGGCCAAGAAATTTTTAAACAGAATACTTATTGTCTTTTATTTAATTTTTTAAATTTATTAAGGTTTAGGTCGATATTGTTTCTATTCAAAATAAATTGTGGACGGTTAGGAAAAAAAATACTATATATTATTTCGGGAAATAAAAATATGAGGACTGGCCATTTGTTTTCTTGTACTTGAAGATTTTGTAAAGTAACGTGAGAGAGGCTCCTATTTCTACAATCTAAGCTGAGTTTTTTTAGGCCTAGATAAAAAAATAAATAAATTGAGACAATGAAAAGGGGAGAAGAGATGAGATTAATAATTAACTTTTTGACAATTATTTACTCTACAACTTAATAAAAAAATAAAAGAAACGAATAAAAGCTTCACCTCCTTTACCTTTAAAAATCAACATAATTTATCCCCACAAAATGGGGCGTATAGGAAAAGAAGGCTCAAAGGCACCATCAAATACAAAAGAGTTTTGTTTAGGTAAAGGAACATATTTGGAGTTCTTAATCATAAATTTGGGAGCGTTTGGATCATCTAAGAATAAAATTAAAATTAGTTATTCGGAGTAAAAAATATTATTTCTAAACAATTAAGAATAAGTTTTTTGGAATCTAGAGTGTTATTTTTAAGTTGTCCATCATTCGGATTAAATTTTTATTCCTAAAGGCTCCGTTTGGATATGTGTGGGAAGAAGGAAAGAAGGGAAGAAGTGGGAAGAAGTATTGGAAAGTGTGTAACTTTGTGAAGAGTTTAGATTGTTTAATAATAAATTTCTTCTCTTCTTCTCATATTCTCTTCTTCCCACTCCAATCCAAACATAGCCAAAGTGTTTGGATCATCTTATTAATGTGGATTAACAAGTTGTTGAGACCATTTTTTTAATTCGGATTAAGAAGATGATCCAAACATTCTAGAAATAAAATTTTAATCCGAATATTAAACTACTTAAAAATAACACTTTAGATTCAAAAAATCTATTCTTGATCGTTTAGGAATACTATTTGCCTAAAAAAAACTAATCCTAATTTTATTCTTAGATCATCCAAACGCCTTACCCTTAAAAATTATTTTAAGTTCATTGAATTGACCGGTTAACATTATGCGGGAGTACTTTTAATTAGCGCAGTGCTGCAAAATTTCTCATCCTAGCGACCTCTCCGGCGTTCTTCCAAATTTGGATATATATATCACTCTCACATGCAGTCAAAATGGTCAATGTACAAGAGTAAAAAAAAAAAAAAAAAAGGTTAGAGGAGAAGATTGTATGTTAAGCTTATGTTCGAATGAATATTTTAAACTTTTAAGATTTGGGAGACCGTCGTTATCTTTTCTTTTTTTAACCTCTAAAGTTTTAAAAATATTATCATCTGCTGATGGTAAAAGAGACCGAAAGTTTACGAGTCAAAAGTAACCTTTGTACGTACAAGTTACTAATTTATTAATCCGCCATATATATGAAGTAGACATTTATTAGTTTGGAGATTAGCTCGTCCAGTCGTCCATCATCCATGCATGCATGATCCGACCCGTGAGCTTGTCAGCGACCACTCACACAATAGCCTTGTTTGGAAGAGTTATTTATACTTTATTCATTTCTTTTATTTATTTATTTATTTATTTATAGTTTATTCATTTCTTCTTTATATATATTTATAGTTTATTCATTTCTTCAAAGAAGGGATAAACTATACTGATTAACTATTTCTACGCAGCAACATTGAGATTGAATAAAATTACCCACGGGTTTCAATAAAAAAAAAGAGATTAAATAAAACTACCGAATTTTGAAATAAAAAAATGTAGAATTGTGTCACAAGTAGTTTACACGGGCCGTGTATCAAATTCGATGCAATTTGAAATTTATTTAGATGTTGCACAAGTACCGATAAAAGTCGATAGTTAATTTTTCAAATCTCCCATTAATATCACCATTTTTTAAATTACATCAAATAAGTTTATTGTCACAATCTTTTCTCCATGCATAATGCATTAAAATGGCGAATTGAATGCAATGTAATTAAGCAATAAACCTGTCACATGAAAAAGTTTCACAAAAATACAATAAACACGTATTTTCAGAAATTCTAACTGAACGAGACTCTTGCATTCACAACTTTTCGCCTCTATTCTTAAAAACTTATCATATTTCATCATCTCTTTGATTGCAATAAAGATACTTAGTCAGGAGAAAAAACAAGAACTCCGTTGCTTATCTAAATGTAACGAAATTCAATTCCTGCTCTTTACTTCTCTTCTAATGGTGTTTAGATGTATATTTATTTTTCAGTTGCTCTTCTATTGATCTTATTTTGAATTAGTGAAAATTACCTACGGGTTTCATTGCCAAAAAAAAAAAAAAATTAATTCATGCTAGATGCGAAAGAGAAAAAAAAGCTTCTTTTAGAGTCTGTTCCAGAACGCACGTATTAAAAACAGGAAAAGTAGAGAAAATGAAGGGTTTTCCGATCTTGTTATCCTCCAAATCAGAGTGTACAAGTTTAATCTAAAATTTTTCTAACAGGCAGAGTAAACTTTAAATATTTTCCGTTATTCTCCTTTCCCTTTCTCCCGAAAGCTCATCCTAGAGCACAAAGGAATAGAAAAGGCTCTAAAATATTATATACATATCCTTCATATGTGATATGACTTAATTATTTTTAAAACCTTAATATGTGATATGATTTAATTATTTTTAATATAAATATGACAATCAAACTTTCAAACTTTAAATATTCATGTAATGACCTTCAATTAAGTTTTGTACCGCAGACTCCACTCAATATATATTGTAATATTGTATAAGTCATTATAATTCTTATCGTGCAGGATTCAGTTAAAAATGCGTGCATACATTGTGTGTTTGGATACTAAAATTTAGCACATATGAATTCTGTACTACAATATTCATTTTTGATCTAGTGACAAAGATCAATGCATTTTAAATGAAAAATCGCAAGTTTGAAATTCGACTGGAAAGTTTTTCATAGACAATTAATTTAAAAATAAGTTGTGAGGCTTGACCACCAGGCACCAATTTATCTTCAAAATGAAAAAAAAGTTGACAGATATATTCATTGTTTCTCAATAACAGGGAAAATTATTTAACCAGGCTTCAAGCCCCAATAATTAGAGGTGAAATTGGAACGGATAATATCTGCTCCTATCCGTATTTTACCAAACTGTTATAGATATGGATATAGGAAGTAATATTGACGCGAATACAAATATGACGGATATTTATCCGTATCTGTAATTTTTTATAATCGGATATATGCAATTGATAATTTTTTTTTCTAAGATCTACTAATACTATATTGGGCATGATATATTTTCTATAAATCCTAGAATATATCACTATATATATTTTCCAATATTTTGTGATTAATTCTATTGAATTTATGCATATTATTATTTTTTTAATTTTATTTTTGCTTAGGTGCAATAAAAAATATCAATATATAGATTCAAAGGACAAAGTTAAACCAGCTTATGTTCTCGCATAAAAAAATAAATTCTATTTGTTTATTTTTTCCCCCTTATATGGAAGTTACTTTTTAGTTGTCCATCTATAATGTTTTTTAAAAGAGATCCGTATCTGATAAAATATATCGTATTTATTTTTGAATTGACAATATCCGAATCGTATTCATATTCTCTTAACGTTCGAACTATATTCATATACGTATTCGAATCCGACAAAAAACATAGATATTAATACAATTTGACCACTATTTGATCCGTATCCTATTCGTTTTCACCCCTAATAGTAATATAGCTCTGAGGGGGAGTACAAAAATAGCTCAAAATTTGGAGACCGCTTTGAGGGGGAGTAAGAAGAGCACTCTACCCTTATGGGTCCACTTTACAGTGGCTTCTGATATGATATGACATGGCAACATCCGTCTCCGAAAATCTGATTCAATTAAACGACATAAGCATCCCTGTTTTCTGGTGCAACTTGGTTTTAAAAGAGCAAGATTTCTCCCATTTTCTGGGACTTGGGCAGACAAGTGCTCGCCATGCTGAGTTCAGAGAATCCGGTTTCAAACCCCGCCACTGCTGCCAGCCTGCGTGGCTGTGTCATTGAAACAATTGACAAAGTGAGCGGACTCCACAAAACTATTATTTTATAATAATCAACATTTCAGTGACTTCGTGAGAATGTAAGAGAGAATTTGAATATTAATTAGTAATAATCTACTTCTATTATACATTAATTAAATTTTTTTAGTAAAACAAATATTGGTGTGAAAATTAGAAGTAAAATTATCAATGTAGTGCATGTTAATAATATTGGGTCAAAATTTTGCAAGTAATTGACATAATTAGGCGATGGTACCTTAATATCAACCTCGGTACATACCAAATGGGCACACTAGAACCTAAGTTTTTAAGTATAAAAAAATAGACAAAGATACATATATGGGACCCTTTCTCCGCTGAACCAATTATCGGTGCGATTCCAACAAACCCCAAGCCAAAAAGAACAGAAAAACAATAGAAAGAAAAGAAAAAGGGGGAAAAAAAGAAGTACCACCACCTCACTATAATGCCAGGTGCCAACAGCTCCCTGAAATTAGACATTACCCCTAAAATCCTCACAACTGGCACATGCTTTCAGAAAATTTGCACACTTCTCCGACCAGTGTTAACTTGCATTGGCTGATCAAATATATATTGTCCATCCTTCTTAATTTTTTTAAGATAAAACAGTGTCCACTCTGAAACATACGTTGAGAAACCAACTCCATAAACAAAAACAGAATTTGAGAAGCGCCCACAAAATTTGAAAACTGTCAAGGTAGTTCTAGATCGCATGCATCTAGTCTATCTCCAACGAATTTCACTGGGATTTTTGTTGAGTAAACATAAGATGAAGTCCTTAGTTTTCCATTAAACCTAGTCTCTATAAAGGAGTATATAAAAAAGATTTAAAGAGCAATAATAAATTGAAATTTGAGAAAATCTTAAACAGTTAACAAGTAACTGAGAAATGTAAAAAGATAAACAGGAAGGAAAATACTATGAATGTTCAGCTTCAAGGAGCTTCCTTATCGTCGATTGGTTTTTACCCATAAAAATTTTGTTGCATCTCTTACACTTGAATTTATATAAATCATATTTAGCGATTATTAAATGGATAAGCCTAGAAGATTATTAGGGATATTTGATACATAAATAATTATTCGAGGACATGGCAATCCATAAACAAACTTAGTATATATGTGTTTTTGAACAAAGATGGTGGTCATAGAAACAAACATATTATGAGACTTCTAATGAGTTGTTTTGCAGTAATTGAGAGGCAACAATATAATTTCCGAAGTTAAAATAAAATAACTGTTCTTTAAAAGTGCAATTGAAAAGGAGCCCAACTTAGTTATTAATTTATAATTATCTTGATATAGCTGTGCACTTCCAAGATCAAGTGTCATCATAAGTTTTGCTATTATTTCGAAACACGACAGTTTATTTCACCAGTATTGTCTGAGTCTAAAGACTGACTATACAGTTAACTCGATCTATTTGGTCCTAAAAGTTTTCTGATATTTGAAAGAACACTATCAGAACGGAGGAAAAGAGAACCGACTACTCAAATACTGACATGAGCACACATAGAAGTGCCTTTTGCATAGGACAAAAAAATTTTAAAGTGCAAAAAGTCGAATAGTTCTCTGGATGTCCACAACTTGTCATGTACAAGATAGTGGGCTTAAATAAACTAGAGTATTTCAAACTGATAAAGGGATAAGATAGTTCAGCTAGCAGATCAATTCAAGTAGGAAGTGCAAAGGGTTTGGTAATAATAAATTTAGCAAATTGGTTGCCAACAAAAAGTAAATTGGTTCTGAGTAAATGACGGATTAAATTTTTATCAGTCGATTGATCAAAATCGAAATAGGAAAATTCATCAATTTCAATTCAATTTGATACCAAATACAGAGGAAACATTTTCTCTAAACTAAAATTGACATTAACATATTGGAAAGTTAAGAATAGATAAATAAAATCAGGCATGACATATACTAAACGCGAATAGATATTATATTCATCCCGGTGATAAGGAAGCCGAAAGGCACATGATATATCTGATAAATATAACATTAAACCTATGAATGATATCCTGTGCCTCTATCGATCTTTGATGACTGAACTGCTAAAATACAGGAATACAAAACCAAAGAGAAAATAAATAAATAGCATGACCCAGCTGAGCTCACTTCACACAAGTAACAATTTATATATATGTACCAACTGGTATGCCATCTCAACTCTTCTCTACAAAGTAACAAAATAGAAAGGACAAAATTCTAAAGAAAAGAACCTAGAAACTAGCTAAAATTAAATCCATCAGGTAGTGTATATTTACATGACTAATTCCTCTATCTATGTACGAGAAATCTCAAGGGGAAAAAAACAAATTAATGCAAAAACAAAAGTATAGTCCAAGGACAAACATGCATAAGAACTAGGCTTGTCCATTTAACTCCTCGGATCGTATAAATGTGCCATGGAATCCATACGGCACACGCGACGGCAATTTAATGGATGCCTCGAGTCTCAAATCAGAGGCATTAACGATAAGCAACTCCGACTGGCATGCTGCCTCATCATGCACAAAGCACAAAACGTAACCTTCATCCTCACCACCCATTTGAGAAGCATCCTTTGGTAGAAAGTATGGCTCTCCACCGTACCGGTTATCCCCATACAGAAATTTCTCCATTTTGCCAGTAAGAAGGTCCACTTTAGCGAAACCTGATACCTTTGGCCACGGTTCAGCTACAGCAAGATATGAAAATTGTGTTTTGCGACCCAAAAAATTTTTGTTAACCATACCGGCCTCAAGGTTAACCTGGTCTGATGATGCCAATATTGGTTTACGGGTTGACTTTCCTGTTGTTGAATTCAGCCTGATTTCAGATAGGACACTTTTAAGGTGTTCATCTGACTCGTTAAATATCGAATCAGGTGGTGTCATGCATGATCCAATGACCACTATTTCGCCGGTGGCAGCATCCTCCCATGCATTCCACAAATGAAAGCAGAAACAGTTATCGACTTCCACCCACTTGATTCCAGAAGCATTTTTGGCATATTTTGGTAGGATGCCAAATCGGGCGGTTTTGTTCTGATCATACACAACAGGTGATCCGCCACGCAACAATTCATGCATTTTAAACACAACTTGTTGATCAGGAATAATGACAAAATTTTCAGTGATCGCAAAATCATGCATCATGGTTGGCCCATCAATAGGAATTTCGACATCTGGCGATTTCTTGCCATCTGGCGAGAAGTAAAAATACTTCAAATAGGGCTTGTGTATCACATCATAACTTAGAGCAAACATCTCTTTTGTAACTGGGTCGACTTTTGGGTGCGCAATCATGGCGGACCTGAGTTGGCCGGAGAAGTCGTGCCGCCCCACTGTTTGCAAGTCCCCATTGTCGGTAAGGCGCACTTGGTATGGAAGGTCATCTTCTGACATGGCAAGTAACTGTCTGTTAAAGTAAACCAAACCCGCATTTGCGACTCCTATGCCACGTGTTGCATCTATGATACCCAAAGCTGCACGTGCAATGAATAATACTAGTCTCGCAACCCCGGAGTGGCCGTGTAATTCACCAATTGCCTTTGGAAAGACTGGTCGCCCAATTGACCTTTCTTGTACCAATCGTTCTGTCTCAGTAAACCTGCAGGCATATGATGCCTGACCATTTTTGATATGGACAGCATGGACCATCCCATCTCCATCAAACAAGTGGTGGCCCCCAACTGGGTCAAAGTAAGGATTTGCCCCATTTCGCACGTAGACACCATTAATCAAAGAAGGGATTGAACCCGATACAGGGAGGTCGTGATGAGGTGCAGTCTCTCCAACGGGCGCATAATTGCCCGATATTTGCACTGACGGGTCTGCTGTTTTCGGTAAGGGGTGTGGCTTCTCAAGAAGATCCTTTATGATTCTGTCTTCTATGGTGTTAAGTGCGGAGGCGGCTACACGCTGTAATGGGCTCCATTTTGGAGTTGAAACGAGTGTCGGGTTAAATTCAGATTTGTGCCGGGGAGTGGCAATGAAATTGGGTTTTTGTTTGGGTTGATGGCTGATCTGAAAGGAAGGAGTAGCGGGGTTGGGACATTGCTTTAGTGACCGGCAAGTGGAAGCCGCGCCACAAATGCTAGTCGGTACCATTTTAGGAATTGTTATTGGTTTATATGGGGAAGGAGACATTGATTAGAGTATAAGAGAAGGAAGGGAAGAAGGTATATAATCTATATTCTCTGTTTTGCTCAGTTTTTATACGTAAGTCTGCACTTTGCAAAGGGATGGTCTGTGTGAAGTGAGATGCTGTGCTAGCAATAGCAAGTGCTTCGGTTTGGTTGGTGGAAGGGAGGATGGTTTATTTATAGAATTTGGAGTAGAGACTAGAGAGGGGACAGAGAATGAAGTGTCATTGACGCATGAGGAGCGACCACGTGTCCACGTGGTGGAATGAGATAGAAAGGGGAATTAATGCTGAAACGCTTAATTCTCATTTTTCAGTTTTCATTTTTCGTTTCTGCTTTGTGTTGATTACTTGATTCAGTGACCAGTCCAGTCCCCTTCATAACTGTCCTACATTAATTTATTCTGTTGATTTTTTTAAATAGTGAATTATAAATGCAACAAATGTTAACATATTGGGCTGACAACAGAAGTAACTAAAAAGATGTTACGAAATGAACACTGGATTCTGGACACAGAGGATCTTAAGTGGTTCAAGGACTCTGTTTTTTTATTTTACACTTTCGGAAGCAGCACTAAAAATTAATTTGAGAACCTAATTTTTATACAGATGCAGATAGAAAGCACTAACAATTACTCAATTAATTCTTGGAAACTTCTTCTCTTACGTGTCCCACAATACCTCCAAATACAAATATATCCCCTGAAAACGGGAAAAAATATTTTCCTTATTCAGTAACTTTCATTTCCCATAAAATCACTGGCTCAAAATTCAATTAAAACTTTCCATTAAAATTTGAAAGACTTTACTCCAATTTTTATCTCATAAAATTTTGTTGCAAATATCTGTGATATTTTTGGGCTTTAACATCGCAATATTCTTGGGCTTTTGTTAAAAAAGAACATATACTACTGCTTTCTTGTCAGCACTTTAAGCTGCGAATTTTAGGAGAAAATTTTTCTATTTTAACAACGATTCAACCAGTTCTCCAGGAGTTGTTGTATCCCAAAATGGATGAGATGTTATTTAACACAAACCAATTCAGATAATTAATAACTAAGTGGATCTTATATTGATATTCAAAAGGTGGTACCTAAAAAGCACAACAGAAAAAAAAATAATACAGATAATATACGAGAGTACGAATAGAAAAAGAAGTAGATAATATAGGAGAGAACATTGTCTGCTTTTGATTGGGATTGAATTTGGACCCAGTCAAATGACACACTATCGTGTCACTCTTGACTCAGTTACATCACTATCAACAGCTCTAGTTGATGGCTACAGCAATTATACAAGTGCCATTTCTTTTAGTTCGGGTAACCTCACGATTAGAGTTTGTGATCACTCTCGGATTCTGACACGTGTTCCGATCACACCGCCCACGCCAGGGAAAATGCTTTCAGTGGTGCCTACCACCAACATTTCTTCTACGCGGAGTTAATTTGGAATGTTTCTTTGATGTAACAGAGGTTGTTCTAGGTCTCCCTGCGGACCACTAACCAACAATAGAAAAAAGAGAGATAAAATACCAACAAAAGGGAAAAAAATAGTGAACTCTTATAGAACACAAGCTAGGTCAATTAGAGCTGTCAAACGTGCATAACGGGCACAAAATACTCCAATTTTGTTTTCATTCCGTACCGGATAACGAAACAGACAGGCTATTCCGTTTCGTTAAATGAAATAATTTTCTATTTCGTTTTCCGTTCCGTCCTTCATTTATCATTGATTTCAGTCCATTTTCATGTTTCGTTCTAGTAACGTTCACAAATTCCTATTACGTTTTCAGAAACGATACGTTCCGTTTGGACGGAATATTGGAACGTAAATGGCTGATTATTGAGAGCCCCAAGTCAATCGTTTGTAACTCTTTTATTTTAAGACTTGACAGGTAGTAAATGGCTGGAATAGGGTGTTTCCTGGTAATCTCAATGAGAGAATATCATAAATGGGAATCCCAAATATATAAGAAGAAAGAAAGAATTTTTAGATTCTGATAAGTCTGAATTAATTTTCAATGTATATAATTTTCAGTACAGTTTGGTTCTTAAAATGTGGCACAAGATTTGGATTGAGATTCTTCATCCATTAACATGTTTTAATAATCAAAATATGAAACATGCCATGTCAAAAATACAGTGCTCACGTTGTACTCGTGTACTAACATCCTTTCATCTATACCGAAGGGAATCAGATCGATCATAAAACATGCATATTGTAAGAAACACGGATCAATGTTATCTTGGAAAGAAGAATAATTATTAGCGCAAGAATTTTTGGTTGTCTTCATGATGAAATTTCCCCCCCGTAAAAGTCCTCTCTGTAATAAAAGTACATAGTTGCTTTAATTTTAAATGCGAAAAGGATAATGCTTATGTTTAGCGATTATTGTTTCCAAGAAAAGTATAAACTAAAGTAGATAAAGAGTAGTATTTTCGTCTTTGATACATAACTACTGTTACATTTTAATTGACCACTGACGTCTGTCACAATTATTACACATAATTGGCGCATAGTCATGCTAATTAAACATGTGTCATCATACCATGTTATCATTCACCTCTGCTTACCAGCATATAGTCTCACTAATACGCACTAATTTCTGGTCTGTCAAAGTGTCAAACTACCGTAAATAAGTAATCATTATCTAATTAGAAAAAGGAAAAAAACACGTTTAGGCTTTTACAATGGTAGGTACTGCCGACTCCATCCAAGATCAGAGTTGGTCTAAAGAGAATCAGGTTTGAGAGATCTTTCATCTTACCAAAAATCAAGCTGGCGTGGAAATTGGTTCCTGGTGTCCTGTTTACCAGTTTATATTATTGGCACATTGTATGCATTTTTAGGATGGTCACAACTCACAAGGAAACTACATGGCTCCTCAGTGTCGGAGTAAGATGGTTAATCTCTTTTACCTATATATATTTAATAATATTGCTTCCTTTATTCATATCTAGTCATGCAAAGTTAAGTAATGCATGTTCACATTGTAAATGTCAAGCAGCTATATATGTTTATATTTTCAAACTTTGCATATACACTTCATAGAATATTAGAGTTGAAAATAACTTGTTACTATATATATAATAAAAGCGACCGACTTGACCAATGCATGTTCAACTTTTGAGCTGATGGTCATATTGTGTACTATAAGGATGATTTGTTTATGACGATACAACTAATTTAATACAAGTGGTAGTGTCCAAGCATGGACATACTTATTTCAAAACAAAAAAAAAGGTTGTAGCCGTATTTAGATTTTCAAACATTGGCAATTAATTAACTTCAAAGAATATCTACAGCTGAAAATAACTCGTTATATATAAGTTGATCGACTTGGACGAGTTAAGTGCAATTAATAAAATATGACAAAAGTACAAGACCAACAGTCCACCCCCACAGTTTGCATTTGTTTCACATTATAATCTCCGAAAACTAGTACTTCTGAATCCTAACCACTGGACGATTTATATAATTTATTATGTCAATAATATTTGTTTTTCTTTTATCAAATACAGTATATACCAAACCACCTAGCGCTTGTACTAAAAACTCTTCATTTCATATATAAATGATGTCACTGGTCAAGTCAAAATGAAGTACGTGCTCAATTAATTCACAAATTAGGTTCTATCTACCCGTGAACCAAAGTCAAAATGAAGTACACATCTACTTACTGCTTAATAGCTAAGGCGACCATATCTAGTCTTGAGAAACGTATCAAAATGAAATTTTTTTCGGAACTATGTCAGAGCCGCCACTGACGAGAAATTTTGTAGCAACTTAATTGCACGGACTAGGTCAGATACATGATGACATGTACCATGACATAGAGTGCATATATACTGCATGTGGGTTTGGTTTGCAGATTTGACAACTTCTAGCAACTAGAGTTATGTACGCTACTATCAATCCCTTATGGAATTCCACTCCTAACAGAGAATTTAAATTTGAGTTTGAGAGTTTAACGATGCGCATCGGTATTATTTAATTCGCAAATTGCAAAACATTGAAATTCTGAAGCAATGGTAACAAAAATCAAGTCTGGTAGGCTAATATTTGTAAAGTAGATTTTCTTTTTGAAAGTAGTTTATTAACCCATCATCACTGGTCTATACCTTTAGACTTCAGATTTTTAATGAAAATTTTCTACTCCCACTTATATATTACCATTTTTCAGACCGTCCAGATATATGCATCATATCAAATTACTAAGCCGGCCATGAGGTAAGAATGGACTCAAAAGAGACTAAAATCAAGGAATCAGAGGCTATTTAAGGTTGAGAATCCTTTAAGATCCTTTGCTTGCATGGACAAAAATCTCCAGATTTTGTAAAGCCGAAAGAGACAGGAACGAGAAAAACAGGCTTGAAGACTTGGCACACTTAGCCACTTTACACCTGGATCTTTCTCTAAGACTAGTCATAGTGACCTTTTTGAATGTGAAACGAACCGAGTTTAGTTGCTTAGTCATAACTAGTGGTTGTCGGTGACTTGATTCTTACTTTCTTAGATAAGGTTGGTGTGCTTGGTTCTTTTCCTTTGACTGAGGTATGCTGAATTTGCATCGGTTTAATTGGACCAAGTAAAGTATGGGCTATCTTTATTTGGGCTATGTTTCAGCCTGATTGGGGTTTATATACCTAAAAGGAAGTGAAAAAAGAGAGAGAAGCAATAGGTGACGATTGCAAATCCTCGTATAAAGAAAGACCAAGAATGGTAGTATTCGAGTACCAGAAGAATGGTTTGGAATCGTAGCTTTTGCATAAAATAGTACTGTTCTGGATAAGCATGCTTGCTGTAATCACTACTACTTTGGATAACCCGCATGGGTACAAAGTTTCCTGTTTTTGTAATTAGTGGATGTCAGATACTCAGATTTGTGTTTTCCTTCAAGTCGGATATTATTGTGTTTGTAGAAACTGATGTTATTATAGTAAATTCATTTAATTAAATTTTAATTTTATTTAAAAGATAGGATGTACTGAAGAAGGTATCCAGCATGTGTTAAATCACAAATACTGATCACATATGTATTTAGTTTAGTGTTGTCAAGTATTTGAAACCCGAACTATATATCGATGTTATTCTCCTAAAAATTCGAAGCAAGCAAAACTAAATCAATAAATAAAATAACCACGGCTGCAGTAACGTATTTTCGGCCGTGCAATCACGCAATAACCAACAAAGCGTAAACTCTATAATAGAAAAAAAAACCTTGCTAATAATAATGATCAGTAAAATTTTTTGTCTCAAATTTGCCACCATCCAGAGCTTACCATGCCTTCGGCGGCCGCCCTCACACAATTTTATTGTGAAATAATATGAATTTGCATATTGTAATTGTGTTTTGTCAGAAATGAGATGATCAGATGACATCGATTGAAAATGATCCATTTAAAGCGGAAAATATAAAAGTTCAAGTGGAGTCTATTTGTTAATGTTTTGAATTGAGTTTGCGTCATTTCACGGTAGTGGAATCCGTGATTGCCATAAAATATTCTGTAAAAAACACTTCCACCTATTGAAGCTAATATTAATCAACTTCTGCCAATGGGTTAACTAATTCCCTATGTAGTAATTGTTTTGTCATCATAAGTCATAACAGATGATGTTTTTAAGGTAGGAATTCGGCTTGCTTCTTGGTTTCAGATGATGTAAGTGTGCAATTAATTTATTGCCATTAGGATTTGTTTTTGTATTATCTTTTAGTAAAAGAAGCACTTCAGAGAGCTGGCTGCTTGATATTCATGATATAATTAATCATGCTTCATAAATGAAATATATGGTTATTAAAAAAGAAAATATAAAATTATAATATGCCATTTATAGCTTAGAGAGGGTGTAAATAAATTTTGGTATAATATGAGAATTGTATGTTTGTCGATCAGATGCCACGTAAACTAAATATTTTATTTTTCAAACCACTTGACGAATGATCATTCAATTTACAAATTACACAAAATTTAATAAATAATCTTTCTAAACTTTACAGTTTTATATTTTAATTACCGATTGATTACAAGCTAGCCGCGGATGTCAAATAAATTTAATTGCAATATAGCATATTCCTTAATTTGTTTGGATCCAGTCTTTTTCTTTGTTTTTTTGTAACTAGGCATGCACATTGATGTCACACGAACTTAAAGTATGCCTCTTCTAGCTTTCTTTTTCCAGGGTTCTATCCCGGGCGTTATGGTCAGTCCCATGTCTGGACCACTCTTCCAACTTCAAACAAAAGGAATTACTTCCGTTCATATCATGAACATGTAAGATTTGAGATTTATTAATTAGGTTTAATTAACAAAATGAACAGGAGCTATACGGAACCTCGGACAACATCATCTTGAAGTTATGCGCAGGCAAAATTTTGGAAAAAGAATGAGGATAAAGAGTTGATTACACTAAAATTTCAAAGTTGTAAGGAATGCAAATTGAATAGATCATATAAAATTACATGTAAATTTAACATTTTTAAGGAGTTATTTATAATTTACAAGGGGCAAATGTTCACTTTTCCTTACATGTGCCTCCGTCCCTAGTTATGCAACGTTTCTTATGGTCTGGCTGACATTCTCCAATTTTTTTCCCTTCTTCACTACCTCTTATGTTGCCTCTCATGATAAATGTGATTTGGAGATGAACACAATTGGACTTTTCTCTTCTCCTAGTGCTTATCGCACCCTCTCAAATATTGGTGTCCGCTTTAGATACTATCTATTCCTTTAGAAAATTAAAGCACCCCTATAGTAAATTTTTTTTATCTGTGGCTTTTGCTCCTATACCGCCTATTGACTCAACAGAATCTCCTCATAAAAGGCTGGCCATCCTCTACCTCTTGTCCCAGCTGCAGTACACTACATGAACCGATGAATCTTCAGACCACCTCTTCCTGCACTGTCAGTTTGTTAGTACTGTGTTTGGACACTGATCCAAATCCGCTTTATGATTCCTAACATGAACTTTTCCTTAGACCGTTGCAACTTCTGACTAGCTATCACGGGTTCGAAAACTTGTAACTAAGACATTATTAGGGCATTTTATGTCTGAAAGACACACCTTGAAATATCAACAACCTCTTGGAACATCTGAAAGACACATAACAATAGAATCTTCTCGAATTCAGTTACTATAGCGGATCTTCTACTCAAGAAAATCTGTAAAGATATCAAAGCCTGGACTAGATATGCCTAGTCCTCTTTAGGACCTTTTAGTTTTTTCCTTTCTTTTATTTATTTTTTCTTATATACCCTTTTTTCTTTCTTTTCTCCTGTAAATATCAATTTTTTTAATATAATTTTGTCGGTGTTGTAATGAGCAACATAAAACGGGAGTTGTTTTTCGAAAACTTGACGGCAGCTGTCAAGAGCAACATAAAACAAATAAAACAACTCTTGAACTAACTATTTCTAAAAAAACAACTCGTCTTCGTGTAGTATACTTCATGCTAGCACTTGAACTTGTATTTCATCATCTCTGAATCTTCTATTATTCTTCTCCCTCCAAAAGCATCCATAGTGTTGTAAATGTAAAACATAGCTTATATATGTTTCCTATTGGGACTAGTAAGAGAAGCATAGACTCTTAGGATTGTTTGCGGCACAATATTCTTTTTAGGTGGAACTTGTAACCCTGTGAGGTTCTGTATTTGAAGCCAAAGAGATCTAGCATGAGGACATTAGAAGAAAAGATGAAGGCCATCTTCTAAAAAAATTGTCGAGCACAATACACATTTCGGATGGAGTTGAATATTTTTCTTGTATAATACGTACCTACTGAGTAAAAGATTTTCCTTGCAACAAAAAGATCTCAAGTAGTTTGACTTTCAAAGGGATCATATGCTTCTAGATCTATCTTGTGGGCATTAGAATTTTTCCTTCCAAAATAAGCTATTTGTAAATGGACTTAGAGGAGTACATACCATCATGTGTCCATTTCCAGCAAATTTTATTCTGTCCTTGAGACAGAGTAAGATTTGCTGCCAAGCCGGCAATCGGAAGAGTTCGTAGGCTGTGAGGCCCTTGAAGTAAGTTGTTAAAAAAGTTTAAGCGTTTGTTGTATGAAGATATTAGGATTGGGGGGTTTAGATTCCTCCTGAGTTGAGTGAATTAAATGTTCACCTCCCCAAGCATCAAACCAGAAAAGACATCTTACCATTCTGAACTTCCCAACACGTTAAGATTTGGAAGAGTAAGCGTAAATTGAACAAGTCTTTCCAGAATTAAGAACTTGAGGGAAGTCAAGTTTTGGGAGGAGAAAGTTGAGACTTGCGTGAGTAAATTTTGGTTATACTTTGAAACCATAGAGAGTTCGGGGCCGTCGAAAGTCTCCACTACCAACGAAGTAAGAGGACTTTGCGTTGTAAAGCTAAATCTGTAATTCTAAGTTTCCAAAATTCTTTGGAAGACAGATTGAAATTCAATTTTTGAGTGGTATTCCACCATTAGTGGTGCTTTATAAAAATCTCCTACTCAGACTGTCGATCATATTAATCATCCATTTAGGGAGGCTGAAGCAAGAGAGATAGTAAATGGGAATGGAGTAGAGGACTGATGAAATCAGTTGTAGATGACCCGCTCTTGTATTCAATTTGTCTTTCCACTTAGCAAGTTTTTGTTCTAACTTTTTCAAAAATGGTTGGAAGCAAATTATGCCTGACTTTCTAAAATTAAGCGGATGACCCAAGTAGGTAATGGGTAGACTTACAATTTGACATTGAAGGGAGTTCTTAATAGCATGTGCCACAATATCCACCAAGTTTAAATGCACAATGCTACTCTTTGCATGATTTATGTTGCAAACCTGAAACTTTCGAAAAGAGGAGTAATCGTTTCAGGGCACTGATCGCTTCCTCCTCTACATAAGTGCGTACTGAAAGAGAAAGAAAGATTGTCGCAGTCTATCCGTCAGATTAATATAGAGGGATGCAATCGCATTTGAAAGCAGCAAGAAATTTTACTAAATCTATCATTAGGAATTATTACAGTGGCCAATACAATGTAACATCCCGTCATTTTGACTGAAATTCATAAATTTGTTTTATCATTATTGACCAAAATTCTGAACTTTGATTAGTCTTTGACCATAGTTGACCAAGTGTTTGACCATTGATCGAACTTGTTCATTTTTAACCGAGTGGAAATAATAGGCCTTGTGCGGCCCATTTTCTTTGTGATTTGAGCACCGAATGAAACAAAAATTGTTGCCACCTCAGCTTGCACGTGTCATCTCTTTTATGTGCCATCATTTTTAACTTGTTTTCCCTTTGTTTAGCAAAATCGTCCCATATTTTCATTACGAGCACCATTTTTCTTTTGAGCTCGTGTTATTGCTACTTCATCTTTTCATCCGAAAAACCAATATAGATGATACATCTGATATTGATTATAGTTTAATTGATCGGCCAATTGGATTCTTCCGTTACGTCGCAGTCGAATTGAATAGTCGATTTGTTTAGTCTGATGATTTCTGGACCGATTGATTAGGTTACCAAATTTTTCTATGTTTAATTTCGTTTTGATTGAATGATTTGATTTATCGTTTGGTTTTGATTTAATATGTTTATCTGAATTGTGATAGGTATATTTTACGGGTTATCGGGTTTGAAATTGGATGTGAATTTGAATATGAATTTGAGCCCTGATCCTCCTAAGTTCGGGGAGGGGCCGGTCCTGATCCTCCTAAGATCGGGGAGAGACCATTCTGACAGACTGACTGTCTGGACCCGATTATCTCCGTAAAATATATTATTTGTTTTGTGGGTTAATCCGGTCTGGTTGAATTTTGTTATGTAATAATTAAATGTAGAAAAGATGCGTCGTTAAATAACCAGTTACTGAGGTTTGTACCTGACTCTGTTTGTTTTTCTGTTGCGACGTAGGTTGACGGACCGTCGGATGGATGTAGAAGATACCATTCTCAGCTCGCGTCTCGCGACTCTTCGGTGCGGGACGTGACATACAACCCAGATAAATTGAGAGGTCGCAGGTTCGGAACCGGACTGAAGAATCTTTTATAGACATTTAATTTAAAAATAAATTAGGAAGTTTAACCCTAATTTATCTTAAAAAAATTTTCGCTAATGTTTCGATAAAGTGTGATTTTTTTTTAAAAGATAAAAATGTGATTTGGACATAATTTGTTTTGTCATTGGAGAGAAAATACTTTGAAGTCAATATGTTGTACCAATTTTATTGATTGACATCAATCTAAACTTTTTTATAAGAGCCATGAAGAAATGAGAAATGATAACCGCATTTGTAGTTTTTCTATCACTTGTCATCGTTTGAACAAAATGAACACATAAAATAGTCAAGGTGAACATATAAGTAATCAAAGTGAACATATATAAACAAATAAGCTCTGCCATCCTTAATTTGTTCAGATTTTTATATGAATATTCAATTTATTTTTATTATTTGTTTGTATGTATTCACTTTGATCTTCTATATGTTCACTTTGTTTGTTTATGTGTTCACTTTTTTCTTGAAAAAATTAACAAAATTAACAAGAACAATTAAGAAACTACAAATTAGAATTGTACCATTAGAAATTATTGTACGAAAATTGCAATTTTTTTGAACGAAGAAGAAATAGCATTAATATATCAGCTTCGAAGATGTGTGTCGAAATGTCAAATAAATGGATTGACCATAGAAATTAATGCACAAGTAGTGCTGTCAAACATGAAAAACGGGCACGGACCAATCATGTTTCGTTTTCATTTCGTTTCAGCAATGAAACAACAACTTGATTTCATTTCCGTTTCGTTAAACGAAATGATATTTTTGTTTCATCTTCAAATGTTTCATTGTAATTCTTCTTTTCTGCATTTCGTTTCGGTTATAAGGTATGATTTTTATTTCGTTTTTTAAAACGAAACCATTTTTTCTTCTATTTTCGTTCTATTTCGGACGAAATGAAACAAAAATGTGCAAAATAATAGAGTATTGACTGCTCTATGCACAAGTAAAATTTCTGCACTCCGTAAGGAAGTGCGCTTCTGTGACAATAATAATTCGACTTGAGTCAACGTGTTTAATTTGTAGCCGCAAGAAAAATTTCATATACCTCTGGAAAATATAAAAGGTAAAATAGGGATGGGTGGTATTCATAATGCTGTATATTCCAGGTTGTTTTAGAGGAGAAGCTTCCTGAGAATACGGACGCAAGTTGACTACTTTTGGTCGAAAGCGACAATTTCAAATCCCACCTAAGTTTAATCAGAACCACATTTTTTTTTTTAAAAAAAAAAGAGCCATTGGCCCATTTCTATTACTAGAAAGAAGAGAGTTTATACACGCCGTCACACAGACATGAGTTCAGCAAAATAGCTGAACCCCTGAACCACATCTTAATCATATATTATCTTCGGTTGAACAAGTTTCCATTAAAATGCAGTGACATGGACTTGCAATATTTAGGCAATTTGGAGAGCCACATACGATGATTGGTTTAATTGTTTATATGTGCGTCTTTGTAAATAACTTTTCCCTTTAATGAAAATTTGCCCCCGGCTTTTGCCACGGAGCCTTAAAAAATATATATATATATATATATATATATATATATATTATATGCGCGACCATAGCTTCAAAGTATTGACTGCTATAAGAGACCTTTCTCTGTCCATTCACTACACCAAAAAAGATTATTACTTATTAGTACCGGACCATTAGTATCTGTTTTTAAGAAAACCGGTATTAATAATATATCATGGCAATTTTGTAATTGTCAGACATATTATTTAGTACCGGTTTTTTTAAAAAACCGATACTAAGTGTCGCTGAAAAAAAAACATTTTTAATTTAATACCTGTTTTTTTTATAAAAAATCGATACTAAAGTGCCGAAAAAAAAATCGTTTTTAATTTAGTACCAGTTGTTTATAAACAACCGGTATGAAAATCGGTTTTTTTTTTCAGGCGATTTTTAGTATCGGTTTTTTATAAAAAAATCGGTACTAAAAATACACAGATATTTTTACTTGAATTATATGTCTTCCTTCACTATTCTTTTGCCTCCCAAGAGTGGTTCATGGCTATTATTTTCTCTCTAAAATCGAAAATTCTTTTACTCTCTAAAACCACATAAATAAAATAGCAAAAAATTTAAAAAAATTCTGAAAAATTGGAGAATCAGTGGAGGAAGCAAAGGAGATCAAAGGGAAGCTAAAAAAATTCGCATTTGAGGTTTTCTTATTGAATAGAAAGAGAATCAAGAGAAGACAATTTCGGTAATTTTTATTTTAACCCTCAATAATTTTATTTTTGATAATTTATCGATTTCTATGTGCATATTCATACTGGTTATAATTGGCATTTGCATCTATTAGTTAAGTATTATCATATAAGACCAAATTGTCGGAATTTGAACTATTTTAGGTCTCTTTGCCCGTCCGAGATTAATCCATTGGGGATCTATAGAGAGTCCGTTTTATAAAATACCTGAGAAACCAAGAAAAAAAGAAGCACAAATGGGAGAGAAATCAAAAGAGATGAGAGGTTCAAAGGAGGAAAAGCCAATAGAGAGGATAGAGGAGAGGTGCAGGGGAGAGACATGAGGATAGAGGAGACACGAGCGAGCAAGGAGCGTCAGAGGAGGGGAGGAGAGGGTATAGGAGAGAATCGCGCAGGAGGAGAGTGGGTGATGCGGAAGGAAGTGCGAAAGGAAAGGAAAGGAATATGAGTTGAACGATGGCGAGCGATGGTAAATTACAGGACAACGGTTATCATTTTTTAAAAAAGGTAGCGCGAAAGGAAAGGAAAGGAAAATGAGTTGAACGATGACGAGCGATGGCAAATTACGGGACGACGGTTATCATTTCTGAAAAAAAGATAGCGCGAAAAGGAAGGAAAGAAATATGAGTTGAACGATGACGAGCGATGGTAAATTACGGAATGACGGTTATCATTTCTGAAAAATGTTTATTATACTGGTCCACGAATTATAGTTGTCTTGAAAAAACTCAAAATGGTTAGAGTTAGCTTTTTTTTGAATCCTTGGCACCAGTTGTCAAAAAGACGTGAGATTTTTGTAACAGAAAAAAATACGAAGTAAAAAATTGAGTGATCTGCGAACCTTTCACTTAAGAAATATTAGGTAAAAAATTACGCAACCCAAGTCCTTCAAACTGGCTCGAATTTTTTTTAAGATAAATTGGAGGTCTAAGTCACCCAACTTATTTTTAAATTAAATGTTTATGAAAGTTCCCCAGCCGAATTTCGAACGGCTCGAAAATTTTATAAGAGTAACCGGAACTAAATTTGATGAATCTAAATGGAGACCACTACTTTTATTCCAGTATACATGTAAAATTGGTGGTGTAAAAAGGGGAAAAGAAAAAAGAAAAAAGTTTACTTTGGTTGTAGCACTATACTTGCATTTAACAATTTTAGCCCTATACATGCATCTACGCGTACGTTGTGGAAATTTAGTTGAAAGATTCGTCAAAACTATTTCTTCGATTCCTTCAAGTCGTTTAGTTCCGTAAGTTTTGCTCATCTTTTTACTATATAGTGGGGTTACTGAGGAGACCTTATCACTTGTGTGTTATTTAATTTCCGATTTTTTTATTTAAAAGAACTGAAGGTAATAATATATAAAACTAGCGGTAATCTTTTTGGCGAATTAGTATTAAATTTAAAAAAATAAATTACTCCTTCACGTCTATTTTTTTGGGTGATATCGATCATCCCCAGAATTTATTTTTGTCGCTCATTCCCTGAATTTATCATCCAGAGTTTATTTCCCCTTTCTCGTAGCACCTATGCTTTCATTCCTCCTCTGACCTCCCACCCTCTTCCTCCCCTACCAATAAACTTTTTTTCCACGACAATTAAGTTTTATTCACATGACAATTAGTAATATTTTTCAGAACAATTAATTTTTTCAGTACAATTAGTAATATTTTTCAGGACAATTATTATAATTTTATTGTACAACAAGTGGTAAGAGAGGGGAAGCAGGGAAGGGTACGCGCCAGAAGGGGATGGGGGTGGGTACGCACTAGATGACAGGGATGGGGATCAGAGAGGATAGGGGTGGGTGCTCACTGGAAGGGAGAGGGAGATAGGGAAGTGTATATTTTTTTACAAGACAGTGGGTGCGTTTGGATCGTTGGAAAAAAGAAGAAGAAGAAGAAGGAAGAAGAAGAAAAAAAATTATAGACAATCCAAACTCTTCACAAAGTTACACACTTTCCAATACTTCTTCCCACTTCTTCCCTTCTTCCCTTCTTCCCACACCTATCCAAACGCACCCAGTTAGTATTATTTTTGTAATTGTCTTAGTTATGTAAATTAAATGTCCTGATTTTGTAAACTAAATGTTCTAGTTAAGATATGTACGAGGACAATTAGTATCAAAATCTAGAACAATTAATATTATTTTTTGAGACAGTTAAGATATAAATGAGAATAGTTAGTATCATAATGTAGGACAATTAATATTTTTTACAGAAAAATTAAGATATGTATGAGGACATTTGGTATCAAAATTTATGACAATTAGTATAATTTTCTAAGACACTGTGTGAGTTGCAAGGCCAACATCAGGTGGGGTGGGAGGCCAATGTCGGGGTGGGGGGGGGGACAATAGGAAAGGAGTGTGTAGGTACTCAATAACGAGGGATGGATGGGATGGGGTGGAGGGGGGGGGGGGTGGGGGGGGGGGACAATAGGGAAGGAGTGTGTAGCTACTCGATGACAAGGGATGGGATTCAGAGACAAAAATGCAAATGGATGATGAAGATGCTAGTGAAGTTTTTGAAAATGGAAAAAAAAAAAAACACGTGATGAGAGAATTACGCTGAGAGGAGATGATTCTAAGTAATTCCATTAATTTTTTAATACCTCCTACTTTATAAAGTAATGGACGCGCTAATACCTCCTTAAATAATTATAATTTCCTAAAAAGCCTTATAAAAAAATAACTGATGTCTTTGAGAATTTAAAATTGGCTCATATGGATCATAAAAAAATTAAAAAAATAATAATAATAATAATTGATAAGACAAATGCCTCGTTGTCGTGTGCGGTAAGAAACAACTTTTAATAATTTGCATTTATATTAAAATTATTTGTGTTGATAGAAAAGCAACCATGGACAAGATAAAAATATCAAAAATTCAAACAACCAATTCGATCAGCTGACCTACAAGTCACATATCTTATTTGAAAGGAAATCACATAATATATACTTTTAAAAATATTATGTACTTTTTAATTATAGTGAAAGTCATTCATATTGTAATGGCTAGAATTTTTAAAATTAATGGTCTTCTTCAATTTGAAAGAAAAGTAAAAGAAATCTTTTAAAAAACTATATTTTATTTTTTAAATTAAGGATATTTATTTAGAGAAGCATATCTCAACAAAATTTTGGTTTCTTAATACTAGCAAACACTCCCTTCTAATGTGTGTGCAAAATTTTAACAAATTAAAGAATCATCAAAACAAAATTTGTTACAATAATTTTGCAAAGTATCTAATGAAAATATTTTACAGATGTCAATCAGTAGAAGAAATGATATTGTGTTTTGGTTTTATATCTACAATGGAAAGATCATTAATTAGAATAATAATTATTTTTCAATTTTGAAAAGAGAACACAGATGGAAAATTTTTATAAACTATAATTTTTTAAATATATTTTTTATAAAAAAAATAAGAATATATATTAAATTATGTTTTTTATGTTGATATGTCGAACTTAATTTTTTTTTAAGTATAAATACTTTTCAAAATTTTTATTCGCCCAGACATTGAATGGATATGTATCCCAATATTTTGAAAGAACAATTATTTTTTCCACGTAATCTGCCTAGCTTATCCAATTGTACTCATGTTGAAGTGACCAGAACTGATAACCTTTTTTTTTTTATAATAAACAGAGCTGATAACCTTACTCCCATCAGAAATAAAAAAATCTATATAAAAATGCACGCACGGCGTCATTAATCTTCTTAAAATATTAATGATCGTTACATGTGATCTGCTTAGCTGATCCAATTGTACTCATGATGAGTTTTTTTAAGGATTACATCACAAGCCAAATAGGAAATACTACCCAGTAGTGTGTGAATCTGACAAGGATCACACAACTGAAATATAGAATGCACGATCTTTTTATGGAACATGACCTTGTAGCTAGCTTCCACAACAGAAATTGTTCTTTTTATGGCTCAATATCTTGAATCCAAATCCTGTGCCGCGCGGGACCGTCCAGCGCACAGGATCTGGACCCTACGTGAAATCTGACAGCACGCGTATTATTACCTCCGTTTTCTAATCGGATCTGAAATAAAAGCGAACGATGAGAGCATAGAGCACACTCCAATCCGAAACGAACAAAATAAAAGATGCGGAACCAAAGGGACCCACTCGTCAGATATTCCTTCCATGATCTTCCGTCATTCAATAGAAAAAAGAGTTTTTTTCACATAAGACCCTCATTTTTTGAATATAATCTTTTCGGCGAACTTGGCCACCGTGATCAACAAAAACAGGCTCTATAGCATCGGGGTGGGAAGGAGAGCATGACTGTCGGGTTAGTTTTTGTTGCGTCGACTTTGTTTGAGGGAACCATCTTGAGTTTGGTACGTCATGAGAGAGAAAATTGGTACCAGTAGAGTTTGGAGAAAGAATTGGTACACAGATTTGCTTGGCAACATTAGGGTTGTGAGGAGGAAACGTAACAGTAATCAATTGGTCATAGGAGAGCTCCGTTAAGTGATTGGATTAATGCAGAATTCTGAGAAGTGGTACAAAAAGATTGTTCTTTTAAGGATGATGCATTCTATTGTTGATTTGAAAGGATTTGTCACGGTTAGACTTCTTCCATAGGTCTCTTTGGCTAGAAGGCTTTAGTTAGATGATGAAAAGCTTCAATTATCAAGTTGGCACGGTATTAGTGATATTCTGGCTTATTTCATCCAGATGTATATATATGTGATAGAGCTGCTCTTTTGTTGGTCTGTAGTGCATTTTTTTGGTCAATTTGGAATTTCAGAATTGATATGGTCTCTAACTCAAAAACTAACTATGAGAGAAATGCTTCTGCTAATTTCTAGCTTAGTTGCTTATTGAGAAGGAACTTGTACGAGAACTGTCATTAGTCATTACTCTAACAACCTTCCTGGTTAGCTATTTGAATTGTAAACTGAACTTGAAGTGCACTGTGATAGCATACAATATACATCATAAAAAGTAAGGAGATGGTACGAGCTCTGTACTAGTTGGTACCATGGAAAAATCAGATACATGAAACATCTATAATCAGCTCAACAATCTCTCACAAATAAAAAAAAAATCAAATTAATTAGCATCAGACATGTAAACCTCATGGGGATTTGAATATCTGTACCACAAGAATTGAATATGGGGAATTGAATATCAGACATGTAAATCAGCACAACATTTAAAACTACATTAATAACATTCACAAAATAAAGCTTTTTCTTTAAAAAGCTATACAAATAACATTCACAAAATGAAGCTTTTTCTTTAAAAGCTATACTAATATTCACAAAATGAAGCTTTTTCTTTAAAAGCTATACAAAAGTGAAGTAATTCTATTCATCTAACTAGTCAATAGATGCATCTCTTGACTTGTAGAGGCAATTTCAGAATGAGGCGAAGGCGAAGGAAATGTGGAGTCCTATTAGAAAAAAAATAACATCAACAATATTATTCAAATTGATGTAGTCACCAAAATTATTCAAAAGTACTAACCATTAACAATCGTGCATAACTAGCATAATCATCCACTTGAGAATTCTGTGTTAATATAGGAGTTGAAATGTCTCACAAATCTCCTGAAATTTAATTCAAGGAAAAATCATAATTATAATAGCAAAATTGAAATGTTAAAAGTTTATAAAAGATGGCAAATTTATGCATCAGTTTTGAGTGAACCTTTATTGTATCATTTGGGTTACAAGCAGGGGCGTAGCTAGAATTTTATGTAAGGAGGGTCCATAATTTTTTTAAATATATATATATATATATATATATATATATTATAATGTCTAATATAGATATAGTATAACAATATTTTTCTAACAATGAAAAAACAATTGTAAAATAATGTAACTAAAAAAAATTTCATCAGAAATCGAATAAATCTATAACAGCAACACAAAAAAAATAACATATCAAATATCCAAAATAATAATTCAAGGCAATCAATAAAGTAAAAATTACAACAATTCCCTACGAGTTTTCATTTTCTGATAATTTTGCATAATAGGTTCATTAGGAATCTCATTGAACACATCTCTTTTTATATATGTTACAAGACAATCATTCATCCAACTACCTCCCATTCTATTTCTAAGTTTTGTCTTAATAAGATTCATTGTTGAGAATGCCTGTTCGACGGATACCGTTGCCACCGGTAAAAGCAATCCTAATTTGAGAAGTAGGTACACATACAAGTCGGAGAAGGAGGAAATAAATCAATTTTCAATTTCCTAAGATGGGTCCTCTGAATTTTTTAGATGGGTCCATATAATTTTTTTTATTTACATACAAGTTCAACTCTAAGTAAATTTTTTTTTCAAGGTGGGTCCTTGGACCCACCAATCAATATGTGCCTCCGCCCCTGGTTACGAGTGTGAATCTTTATTGTATCATTTGGCAAATTTATGCATCAGTTTAATTTTAGTCAAATGATTTCTTTGTTTGTACTTACTGGTTGATTTATTTAATGTCGGCATCCTTTGGTTTTCTGAAATATCAAACATTATATTTAACCAGGCTTTTATTTTGTTGTCAAAATACTGGATTTCACAAGGTTGCAAGTTACCAGGTACAATATTTGCCTCTTAATACCATAAAGGCTTGCTTTCAAGAGATGCAATATAGTTAAACTTAGATATTTAAAAAAATCTGCATATTAAAATGTCTAGACACGAAATAATGCACAACAACCAAATAGTGCGCTCTGCAATTCATACTGAGACAGTGTGCCGTAATAAATTGTTGCTTTCATTAAAATATCTATGAGGAAACTAAATTTATTTTTCATCTTTTACCATTTTATTAGATAAACATAACTAGGCCATGGGAGTTGTACACTGCAAAAATTGATTTCACACATGATACTAGAAGCATGATAGAACCTCACAAGAACTTTCCTTACACGAAATTTTCCTACTTTACCAGTACGATATTACCCTACTTTACCAGTATAAAATGGCAGAGCTATAAAAGGGAAAAAAAGTACCAAATCATGGTGGTAGAGAAGTTACCATTTGGTCGAGAAGTGCTCGCAGGAAGACTCGTGGCCCTCTCTGATGCGTCGATCGGCGGAGAAGAGGTGCGACTCCTGCCCTCTCGCGACTCGTGGCCCTCTCACAACTCCAATTTTCCCTCCAATTTCATCTCTGATTTTCTTTCTTTCTTTTTGATTTCAATGTTTTTTGGATCGGGTTGAGGAGAACGCACAAAACGAAACCAAAATCCGATAAGAGAGATCGAGAGGGGGAGCCAAAATCCCAACCCTTGGATTTGACGAGCGGTCCAGATCCTGTGCGCTGGACTGTCCCGCGCGGCACAGGATCTGGATTCCAATATCTTGTCGCGTCTACAACAGCAGATGTGCACCAATAATGGAGTACTATTGGCAAGGTTATGTTTTTGGGCTTCTTTTACGTAATGCCCCTGGA
Organism: Rhynchospora pubera; assembly: GCA_028095005.1. NCBI lineage: Eukaryota > Viridiplantae > Streptophyta > Magnoliopsida > Poales > Cyperaceae > Rhynchospora > Rhynchospora pubera. The sequence goes on from CM051459.1 coordinate 178,863,858, forward strand.
ACTAGCTATAAAAAAATAGCACTATAGAAAAAGGTTCGGATGCATTAAATTAAATAGCACTTACAGGAAGGATAAGAAATTAAGAAGAATATTTTATTTTCAAATTACGAAAATTTATTGGATGATTAAATGTTTGAACAATACTAAAATTTCATGAGAACCTGGGCCCTAGTCTGGTGGCAAAAGACAACACGTTTTAGTCTAGCGATAAAAGACAAACATGCATTAATTAATCCAGTGATCAGACAGAAAAGTTTGTTGTGAATATTTTTATTTGATTTCGACATTTATTTAGTTGGGAGCCTTGGACCCAATTATTAGTTTTTTAAAAAAATATTAAACAATATTTTGTTCTCTTTCTCTCTCGCATCAATGCTATTCAAACTGCATGTTTAATTTGATACACTTTAATTACAAAAATAATGGTTATTCCGAGAATAGGCAGATTCTCCATTTATCCGAATTTCGAATACACTGAAGTGTAGCTAGCTAGAGTTTGATAGGTTGCTACGCATTTGAACTTTGCGCAGTATATAATAATGATTATGAAGTAGAACTGTTTGGACCGATCGACTATATGCACCAATTATTTGTGTCATCTAGTCGAATCAGTTGGAAGCTGTATATAGACCTGTTAATTTCGTACTGTTTCGAACATTTCTATTCCTTTCCGTCCAAACGAAATGTTAAATGAAAGAGAAAATCTATTTTGTTTTTGAAACGAAAACAAAACTGAAATTTGAAAATGTTACTGAAACATAACACTGCAATGGGCTGAAATCAATAGAAAATAAATGATGGAATGTTAAACGGAACAAAAATCTGTTTCGTTTGACGAAACGGAATGGAAACGAAACAACAATTTCGTCCTGTTATCAAAACGGAACAAAATTGGAAATGACTATTTCCGCTTCCGTGTTCTACGTTTGACAGGTCTAGCTATGTTAGTTCAGGCTCAGGATCAAATTAATTTTCAAGGAGACGTCTGAATTGAGATTTAAAACTTAAGTTGGACGTGCAAGTAAGATGTGTGGATCAAATGTTTCTTTTATGGACTTTTACTTAAAAGGAAAAAAAAAAAGTAGAGGAAAAGTCGAAGAAGCATGATGCCTTTCAAATTCCAGTCTTTGGATTATTAGGCCATCCCAAAGCCATTACTCTGACCATGTTTGCACATAATTAATCATTAATAGTTTTAATTATAATAATTAGCAACATCTTTAAGTATTGTTTAAAAAAATACAACATCTTTAAGTAGAGGTGTTTGAATTTTCAAAATTACAGTCAAGTTGGTGATTGGATTAGAGATTTAGTTTGGTAATTGAGGAAGACGTATACGCTTTAACTTGCAAAATGCATGTACGTACATTATTTTGTGAGAAAAGCAAATGCATGTGAACTATGTGTCACAGACTCACAACTCACAAGTATATGTTACAAGCTTGCCAAGTATCACATGCATCATCCTTCTCCCTCTCTTCAAAAGTATTCAATTATACGAGAATTTAGCCATTTAGGAGTATAATTTTAACAGCATGCATGACCAGATCGACTTGTACTCTACAAATGTGCTATATGCATTCTTTTTCTGCTTACCAAATTTCAAAAGTATTCAACTGTATATTTGCTATAGTATGACTAGATGTTACGTATATATGTTCCATATATTATTTACTAAGGGGCCGTTTGGATCGCTTAGGAATAAGAGGAATAGTCTCTTTTTAGACGAAAATTTATTCCTAACCATCCAAACTCTTCACAAAGTTACAACTTTCTAATATATTTCGTCTAGAAATAGACTATTCCTCTTATTCCTAAGCAATCCAAACGGCCCCTAATAAATAGATATTGATCATTAATTCCAAGTTTTAGTACATTCCTGCGCTACATGATTCAAAAACAGAATATACGATATAATAACTAAATTCCAACACGTGGTTAATTAATGTCTGATGTAATACCCCACAATTAATTTTGCTTTACCTATTTCTTATTACTAGCAGCAGTGCTCACTCAAAAGTGGGCGGACATATTATATGTAAAAATAAAAATATTATTTGGCACGGTATGTTGTTCATATTTATTCTCTTTGATGGTAGAATTATACCTAGAGATAGTACAAATGAAAATTTTGTTTATTGAAATTATGTATTGTGAGATGCTCTTATGTTTGTCTTTGTATTTGAAATGTTTAAAGCTCTACTGAATTAATCAATAGTGATCTTATATCTGCAATTTCTTAATGGAAATATGACTTTTAATATTTGCAATTTCTTAGTAATATGCTTTACTAAAAGTTGTTCGGTCCTTTTTTTTAATAATTTTATAATTGCAACACATCATTTACATATGCTTCTAATAGTGTCACATTTTTGTTGGCTGCTTCAATGGCTCCATTTGGTATATAATTAAGGTTAGCATTGCAATATGTATGACATTAGCTCAAACATTCTGATTCGCGAATAAATTTCAATGTCAATGTCAACGTCAACACAAATAGAAGAAATAATTTTCTAATCGAACATTAAATTTTCAAAACAAAAATGTTTTAAAAATAATAATAACATTTATAAAAAAATGAACAGAAAAAGAGGAAGAAAATTACTCTTGGAACTATACTTAGAAGAGCTCATGAGATCTTCGCGGGATAATTAACAGGTCTGGCGGCAATTATACATATTAAATCCGTTAAGACCTTAATTAATGATTTTGGGTCTAAAATTACCCCAGCTTTCGAATAACGAATGGAATCAACAGAAACCTAAATAAAATTTAGCATAAATATAATTTATAATACATTATTATTATTTTGAAATAAGTGTTGAAAACCACCACTCTTTGTTAAAGAAAAGTTTACCTGATTACAAGAACAAATAGTTAGCAAAATTGCCAATTCATACCTCTTTTTTTTTTGCATGTGCCAGTACTCCTTATAATGTACTGGCGCAGCACTATTATTCTAAAAAATTATACTAAAATTACAAACACAGACAATTAGAGTTTCAATGTCAAATATAGAAACAAGAATAAGTAGCAGAAAAATTCAAAACACATTAAAATCTTCCATCACCCCTGCCAAGCATCCTGTCAAAGCCGGCTCCAACTTCTTAGCAACACCTATTTCTTGAGACAATATCAGTGTCTCCATAGCACCCATCTCTGCCTCCTCTGACCCTACATGACCCTACAAGCTGCCCAGGGGGAGCCTCCACAAGGGGTTTCAAACTCCAAATGCTGGTCTTCAGATAATCGGGCCACGTCATTTTCCAATACTTCATCAATCTAATAACTGCTGCACAAATTGCATTAAAAGGCTGGAGATTAGCATTATCAAAACAATTTTTATATCTATTGGTCCACATAATCCACAACATGGCAACACACAAATACATCAGAGCTTTTTTTTATCAATACCATGTATAATACACAATCAAAATTAAAAATTTAGTATATATTCTATTATAATTGTCAAATTTGTTTTTTTTTTTTAACTTCTGCTTTTGTGTGTATAAAGACAAACAAAAATTGTACCTTAGGGATGGATCTTCACGAGATTCTCTCCCCAATCCCTGTAGAACCTATATAGTACATTTACTATTAGTATATGCCATATATAGCACTTCAATAAAACAAAAGAACTTATTTTATAGCTAATAAACAGTATGGCTTTGATGCTCATTCACAGCATATTTTTTTTCCATGGCATATACATTAAGTTGGAGCCTCAACGCAGCCCCTTGATACTACCCTGGTTAGACCCAATTAAGCATAAATGAAAGCAATTCACAGCAAATCAAATTGATATAGTAGAGTACCAGTGATGGACAAACAGAAGTAAAAAGAGATCCCAAGGTATATACAATGCAATCAACCTTACTCAGCTGCCCCAGTACATAGGATTGACAAATGGGAATACCTATATAAAACAGTATTAATCATAAACAAATAAATTGTAAAAGAAAACCATTAAAATTGACTTATGTAGTGATCTCTGATAACCTGAAAAAAGAATTAAATAATAGGCAACACTCTCCCCCAATTAGGCTACAAACCTTTGATATGTGCAAATAAGACTTTAATATGTTTCTCACTCAGTTCTTATTTTTGCCTAAATTTACTCTTAATATTCACAAAAAGGAGCACCAGAGTCCTTGTAATCATGACCTTACATTCCAATTTTTAAACAAAGTTCAATAAATTGTAGAAATGCACAAGTTTCAAAACCAGAGTCACAAAACTAAATTATTCCAACAATAAGATCGGCTAAAAAAACTGATCAGGAGTACATCACCCGCCATCCATGATTTCATCAATGCAAAGGAGAATCAAGTCGAGGTTCTCAAGAGCAGTCCTCTTCTCTCATCATTCCTGAGGTGGACATATTGCTTTACTATACAGGAACATCAAAGAAGAAGATCCTTTTTACAAGTTTGTACCATTAAAAAGACTATTACAAAAATTGTAGCCAACTCATAATTTGAATTAGAAACACGCCATAAAATTCAGTATAAAATTTTTATATAATGTAACTAAAAGATTGGACCTAAGCTAAATTTTTTTTATGCATTGTCCTGTTTAAAAGATTCATCAAAGGAAGCTCAAGGACAAGGGTATTTTTGTCCATTAATCTCATACCACACTTTGACCAAAGAATTTAGTATTCAGATTGATTTTTCATGCTCAACAGAAATATTATAGTATAGAAGGAGAAGAATAAAATAAAGAAGAAGGAATTGGTGTACCTGAGGAGAAGAGCAACAAACTTAGTGAAGCCCTGAGGAACACTGGCCAATATAAGTTCATTCTCATCATCTCCAGCAGTCACAAAGAAATGAAGGTCGTGAATAAATTTATACACCACAATATATCCATTTAGAACATATTAGTGAAACAGGAAAAACACAAATAATGTAAATAGTGTGAAGCATTATCTAACTTTATTGAAAACCACCAGCAATATAGTGTGAACTTTTTAGATATACAATATGCTGTAAATCTGTTGAGACAAATGCTACATATGTTGCTGTAAATTTATTGAGACAAATGCTATATTATGCGAATAATTATCAATTTTGCCCCTACTGCTACATTTGCTTTAAAATTAAAATAAGTTGCAATCAAACAATACGTTATTTATTTCCGAGTGTTTGTTTTGTTGTTAAAAAGCAAATTTTTTTTTCTCAAATGAAAACCTATTGAAGGAATCACAAAAATTCAGATTTACTAAAAAAGGGAAAATTTAGAAATTTTATTTAAAGCTATTCTTAACAAGATGAGAATAAGGGATCTAATGTTTGACCTGTCGTCGTCATCTTCTTCCCATAGGTATGAGGCCTCCTGGATTAAAATGTAAAATTTGGTCAGCATGGAGAATTCAATAGAGAGATCGTATTAGACAGTTTGGATCGGTCGTTTTGAACTTAATTTCAAAATTTTGAGCGTGACTCACGGACGCTTTGGTGAGTTGCAGCTCACCATAGCAAAACTCTATATATATATATAGAGAGAGAGAATGGCTAACGTGCCATCGATGGCACGGAGGGTCCCGTGCCATCGAGTCATTTTTCGAGATCCAAAATTCAAACGGTCAATCCAAACCTTTCAAGTTGTTCTCCATATTGAAATATCTTTGGAGGCCAAATTTTATATTTTTTCGAATTTTTTTGCTATTTATTATGATATTTTAAAAAACATTATGATTAGAGTATTTCAGGCCCTCCAATTTGAAAATATCATAATAAATAGCAAAAAAATTTGAAAAAAATGTAAAATTTGGTCTCCAAAGGTATTTCAATATTTTGATCAACTTGAACGGTTTGGATTGACCATTTGACTTTTGAATTTCGATAAACGAGCCGATAAAAAATTGATGGCACGTGCCATCGATGGCGCGTTAGCCATTCGATATATATATATATTTGGAGGATTGCTATAATGCTATGCATAGCACGGATGACCTTCGTGCTATGGATTCGTTCTTGCATTTCATACTTCAAACAACCGATCCAAACCGTTCATTATCTTCTTCATATTGAAATCTCATTAGAAACAAAATTTTACATTTTTTTTAATTTTTTTACTATTTTTTCAGATTTTTTAAAATACTTAATCTAATAAGTTATTGTGATTTTCAAAAATCTGAGAAAAATAGCAAACAAATTAAAAAAATGTAAAATTTGGTTTATAATAACATTTCAATATGTAGAAGATAATGAACGGTTTGGATCGGTCGTTTGAAGCATGAAATGCAAGAACGAATCCGTAGCACGAAGGTCATCCGTGCTTGCATAGCATTTTAGCAATCCTCTATATATTTGCTTCTCTGCAATTTTTATTTTATTTAACCTGATCATCCAAACAGAAAAAAAACAAGAGAACTGCCAAAAAAAATTTATATCATGAATTTTCTAAAATACCAAAAAAGTAAATTTTTTTGGAAAAAATGGTAAAAAGTGGTTTTTTTATAAGTTTTCAATATGAAGAACATACTGAAATTGGATCGGTCATTTAAAATTTAAAAACGTGAAAACGAACGTATTGGACGGACCTATCCGTCTAATATATTGAACACTGGCATTTCTCAAAAAAGAAAGACAAAATTTTCCATTTCTTTCATTAGCCATCCATTCTGTTCTTTTCACTCGACATTTCTCCAGCCTTTCTATTCGTTTTTTCTATTATCCAAACACAAATATAAAACATTGTATTAGAATTTAAGATTAGACCGAATATTAATTTAATTATAATTCTATCATTTTTTTGTGAAAAATTAAAGCTCCACCAAAAAGAAAGAATTTTCTTTGGCTTCTACTTTTGAACCGATTGTTGACTCAATAAAATGTTCTTGTTAGGAATTGGCCATCTTCTTCCTCTTGTCCTAGTTGCAATAATGGTCCCATTGAAATTTCGGGAGCTGTTTGGGCAACGAGATTTTCACTTGGAGCAACATATAGAAAATATTGACATGGACAAATATGTTTTCAATGAACTTTCCTGAGAGTATATCCAAATGCTAGCTGCTAAATCCAATTGATTAAGTTTTTTTCGGTGTCCTTAAATATTATTACATTTTTCAAATGAATTTATTTGTACGCCTAATTTTATTTTTGAAGTCAGCAATTTTTTTTTATTTTCTTTACTAGATTTTTAATTTTCAATCGTAAGAACTGAACTAGCTTTATAAATTCATTTCTTTTTTATAACCTTAATGCTTATACAGTTATACATATTATGCTCATGTGATGCTTTTTTCTAAAGCTTTATAAACAAAATTTATGAAGAAAACATGAAAATAACCTGTACTCGTATATATATAGGAAGACTTGCAAATTTAAGGGAAAAAAAGGAATCTGAGATGAGTTCGAAAATTCAGAAGGGTAAATTAGGTATTTTAAAAAAAATTGATGTTGCTCCAAGTGAAAAATATGTTGCTCAAAGCACCTCCCGAAATTTCATTCCAACTCTTTTTGCATTGTCAATTCGTAGTTAATGTGTGGTCTCTGATACAATTTCACTTCAGGCTGCCGTTCTTGGACTTCATCTTAGATCGTTCCAACTTTTGACTTTCTATCATGATCCAACAAATAAAAATTACAAATGATAACGGTCATTTGCAATTTTGTCATCGCTTGAACAAAATAGATACATAAAATAGACAATGTGAAAATATAGATGATCAAAGTGAACATATATAAATAAATAAGTTTGGTCATCGCTTGTTCAGATTTTTATTTGCATATTCAATTTATTATGTAACTTATTTGCTTGTATGTGCTCACTTTGTTCATTCGTATGTTCACCTTGTCATATTTATGTGTTCCTTTTGTTCAAGCGATGGCAGAAATGCAAAAGATAGTAAACAATTTCCAATAAAAATTGGGAATCATTTGAGCTACAACCTCCTAGAACTTATGGAAGGCTCAAAATAGAAGGATATTTACAAGCAAATAAAGATTGTCAAACGTGTATACTAGAAGAGAAAATAAAGAATTTCGTTTCTGTTCCGTTTCGGTAACGGAACAAAATTCTTGTTTCATTTTCGTTCCGTTTCGTCAAACGGAATAGATTTCTGTTATGTTTATCGTCCTGTCCTTCATTTCTCTTTTATTTCATCCCATTTCCGTCCATTTTCGTGTTCCGTTCATTTTTTACATTTCCATTTCGGTTCCGTTTTCTGAAACGAAACTAATTTTCTCTTTCGCTTAACGTTTTGTTTCGATGAAACAGAACGGAAATGTTCGAAATCATACGAAATTGACAGGTCTAGAGGCAGTGAATGGTGGTGTAAATGTTTGCGCGGATCTAAAGAGTTTGGATTCCCCAAGGAATTTGGGGAATTTCATCTTCCTAGCATAAATTTATTATAAACAAATCCAAACTCTTCACAAAGTTACACACTTCCCAATAAATTTATTTCTAGAAATTGCAACTTCTCCAAAATTTTCAAATTCCTAAGCGATCCAAACGGCCCCTAAAGTCTTAAGTCATCAGGCCTTTTTAAATAGCAGACCTAGGGGTGCATAACGTGGAAAACGACCACGAAAGTAGTTATTTTCGTTAACCGTTGTATTGATGCACGAAATTTTTATACTTATTGCGTTGATTGTTCCGTTGATGGGAACGATCAAAACGGTTATAACCGTCTTTGACTACTTAACTGTTTTGCATTTTATTAAGATGTAAGAAAAAATAAACTATTCTGCATTTTGTATTAAACAGAGATAGAGAAATGACAGGTTAGGTCACGCGGGAAAAGGGGAGGAGGCACTATAATCACCTCTTGCTCTCGACGGCGATTGTACTCGGTGGTGCATAGGCGAGAGAGATAGATGTGACTGTGTTCGGCGGAGAAATGACGGAGCGACGCTGCAGAAATCTAATTTTACTCATTTCTCCCTCGATCTCTCTGCTGAGGTCCTCTGCAATCTAATAATAAAACCATAAAAAAAATTTTAGACGAAATGCGCGAAATAAACGACCACGAAACGTACCAGTTTCACAAATCGTTCCGTTCTGAGACGAAACAATATTTCTATTTGCGTTGGTTGTTTCGTTCCTTAAACGAAACTGAAATCCTTATCTATTATCGTTCAGTTTCGAACGAAACGAAACGAAAGAACGGTTGAAACGGCTACCGTTTTCAGCCCTATGTAGACCCTTTACATCCTTTCATGGGTAGGCCATTAAGAAAAGTAAATTGCAAAAAGGCCCAAGCTCACAGTTGATGTTCCATAATCTTTTGGATTCTTATGCCAAATGACAGCCGAAAGCCCGAAAGACAATTTCATAGAAGAGTTTTTATATTTTCACAGTAACGTAGTGTTTACAATTTTGAGAAAAAAGATATTTAATTTTTTAAAATTTTTTAGAAGTTTGAAGTAAATTTTTTATATTATAGAAAATAAGTTATTAAAGTTCTTTGTAGATACAAGAATGCTTATATTATATTATAGAAGGACAAATAATCTTATATGATGATATGGTGTTCATAATTTTTAAAGAGAGAAAATAAGTTATTTTGAAAATTCGAAGGATTCCAGAAATTTTTGTATAAATTTTCATTTGCCGCTCAAATGCAGAGACGACACCCGAAAAAACAAACATCTGAACCAGGTTCACTACTGTACCATGGCATTTGTAAGTTGTTAGAGCTCGTTCTTAGTGCTCCAGGTCCACACAATAAAATAACTCCACCGTACGGAACATTTCAAAACAGCGCGACACGACCGACGAAGAGCAGAGAGAGAGAGAGAGAGACTGAGACATGGATCCAGCGAGCGGCGACGAAGCGGACCTCGAGTTCCTCCGATCGGTCGACCAAGCGGAGCTCGACGCGCTCTCGGTTCTCTCGTCCAAATCGAAGCGCCAGCGCGTCACTCTTTCGCAAGGGGAGGAAGGCGCCTACACCTCGGCGCTCAAAGGAAGCCACAGCGTCCAATGGAAGGAGAGCGACCTGCGCAACAAGAGCACGGACCGTCGTGATTCGTCGGTGAGGAACGAGGGAGGCTGCTTTAAGTGTGGGGAGATGGGGCACTGGGCCAGAGACTGCCCCCAAGCCCCCAAGGCGGTGAAGGACTACGGTCCAGTTGGTGCTGCAACTGGGGAGGAGGCGGAGCTGTACAAGGAGTGTCCTTGTGGGGCTGGTAGGTGCTTGGTGCTTACGTCAAACACCGTGAAGAACCCTGGGCGGAGGTTCTTCCGATGTCCTGTTAAATCCGTGCGATTTTTCTCTCTCTTTTATCTGTTTGTTTGATTTCTCTGGTTTACTTTAGCTGCATGTACACTACAGTGGAGAGCTGTACTCTATGTTTAGACTTGAGAGGAGGGGTGGATTGTTGGAAGGAAACTACAATAATTTAGTGTTGGTAATTAGAATGATCATCATACTTGAATATTCAATTTAATTAATATCGTCTATTAAATGAAGGGTTATGAAGCAGCTGACGAATTAATATCTGATCTAAAATTGAAATATCTTACTAATAACACCTTTTTAATATGATCTACATCTGCAGAAAAAAATTGTCAAAATTTAGCTGTTCCATGTGTATCAGGACTTCATTTGTTTATGTCTTTAGTTGCAGATATCAAGGAAAACTGAGGCTCTGATGCCAAATTTAGCCTATCTACCTTATAAAGGTGTAGACAAATTGAGTTCAATCAATCTTGTCGCAGAAATAATGATTTTATATTTTAATATTTTGTATCTGGTTGCTCTGTTTGGTTATGCACACACAAAAAAAAAGTAGCCTCAATGAGATTTTGACTTCCATTTATGCATGCCAGGACATGGGTGGATGCAATTTCTTTGAGTGGTGTGATACTCCACAAAATACTGGTTCTGTTCATCCTAGTCCTACCAATCAAGTGAAGCCACCTGTTGATGAAATGATGTGTCCCTGTGGTGCAGGCCCGTGCCCAATTCTGACAACAAAAAATGGGAAGAATGTGGGGCGGCAATTCTGGCGCTGCCCTGCAAGTTCGGTATCATTGCTATCTTAATTCTCTTTCGTAAATTTGAAACCCTCTTTTTAATTCAAATTGAAATCCTAAGAAGAATTTCCTATTTTAATTTTTAGTTTTTCTTTTTCTGTTAGATACAGGTACAGTAATTGAGGAACGGTATCCCTTGAAATATGGGATTTTTTCACATTCTTGACAGTAAATGTGAAATCAATTAAAAAAAATGCTTAAAGCAATAAATAATAGTTTGTTAGCTATATAGATCGTCTAGCTTCCAAATTTTGTGCTATTTTAAGATTGATTAATAACACATGAGAATTGTTAAAATGTTGATTACTAAATAGTTTTAATCATTTGGTCAACCATAAAGCATTTGCCAAATCCCATAATTCCATTTTAGCCATAGATCTAGCACAGATCATGCTACATAGATAAGTCATTGTCTATTGGCCGTAAACATGTAAATATTAGAGCCTTCTTTGTCAGCTTAAGTTTACCTATTTAGTTGACATTCTTAAATTATCTTCATGCCAACGTCTATATTCTTAAAGTTATAGCTGTTTGATTGACCGGACTGTAAGTTATGCTCATGCTATCATGCTTATTTTGGACTTAAATTTGTTGCTCTTCCTATCTCTCTGTAGGGAGGAGACTCATGTGGCTTCTTCAAATGGTGTGATAATGAGCAAACCTCTCAGCCAACACAAGTTGAGATCTCTCGGTCAAACAGTTTCACGAGCTACTCAAGTGCTCAAGTTTCCTCTGGTAGGCGTGGCAGCAGTTCTTCCTGTTTCAGATGTGGGGGAGAAGGTCACTGGGCTAGGGATTGCCCCAACCAAACTCCTGATTCACACCCAGATAAGCCTAGCAAACCTCTCTCTCCATATGGGTTGGGTTCTGGTTCTTCATTCGGGTCTGGTTCAGGTTCTGGCACATGCTTCAATTATGGCCAGACTGGTCACTGGTCACGTGATTGCCCTAGCAAAACTTATGGTGTCAGAAAGTAATTTTCGACGTGTTGCGCTTATGCAATACCTCAATTTATCATTTGTGCACTGCAGAATGATGAGTATGATATCTGCCCTGCCACCTATTTCCTTGAAAGTGCCCCAAATATCCTTCAATTTTCTCTTATTCAAATTTCAGGGGTAAAATAACATCTATGTTTTGGGCATCTGTTGATAAATAGGAACTGGGAGGGTAAAGATGATACTTCTGATATTTTGTGGTGCTTAATTGTATTTGTGAGGTTTGCTGGAGTGCAATAGGAATTTTCAAAAGGTTCCTGTTCTGTTTGATCCTGGTAGCAATTATAATTAGCTTGGTAAGCAAGGATACCTCTTCTAAACTTTTGTCAATATGCCATGACTTGTATATAATGCACATGACGATGGTGATGCTTGTAATGGTGCTTTTGTTTGCTGGGTTATAACTAGTAAGATACTGAGAAGTCGTGTTTACCCCTAAAAAGTGTACCATCAATTGCATCTTTGGAATATAATTTGAAGTTAGTCTTCAGGAGTTGTGAAATTTTGCTGTGAATTTGGTTAATGGTCCCTATGCAGAATCACAAATTTACAACAGAATTTGAAATTCTGTGCTGTGGAACTGAGATTGAACTGACAATTCTTAGTGGTTCAGCATGAAAGTGGAACTAAATATTGAACTGAGAATTTTTAGTGGTTCAGCATGAAATGAAAGATATAAACATCAGTGGTTCCTGCAATGTGTCAGGTATCTCATTATCTCTGATATGAATCCAAGTGGTTCATAAGGCGTTGACTGTAAATTAAATGGAATTGTAATAAACATCCTACGAGATTTTATAAAAAGGGATTGATGGTTAACTTTTTAGGCTATGTTTGGAAGAGGATAATTTATGGAGAGAAATATTTGCCTGGGTTATTCCCAAGTTCTTGTTTTTTCCAGATACAGAGTTTATGAATGGGTTATTGTCAATGTTAGGCCCGGAATTCCTACTATTAAAGAGAACGTACAATTGGAGGAAACGAGTCAAAACAACCGTCAAAACAGATTGCCAGAATATGTAAATCGGTTTGATTCAGTGTTTAGATTGTTGATTTAAATGAGTTCATACACCTTGTTATGTTGTTTGTTGGTTTAGAATCTAGCTGTATGTGAGAGAAAAAAAAGGAGAGTATTTCTAAGGGTGCGTTTGGATCGTTGGAAGAAAGAAGAAGAAGAAGGAAAAAGAAGAAAAAAAATTATAAACAATTCAAACTCTTCACAAAATTACACACTTTCCAATACTTCTTCCCTTCTTCTCTTCTTCCCACACCTATCCAAACGCTAAAATGAGAAACATACAAAACACACTAAATAGTTTGGTCTACTAGTAATATTTCAACCAACATGGTTGAAATATGTCAGATCCAGCAAGGTTAACTAGCGCAGTTTGGAGCAAAACGTAAAGGTAAAATGTAAATTATCTACAACAAATCCTTCTTTACTTTACATTATTTATTCGAACACATTCTCTTGTACGGCAATCATGGAGGCTTTATTTGCTGTGTCATGACTTATTCTGTTACCTGTAGTATCCCATGAAAGTTTGGAAAGTTTCCTCTCTATATTTTGTTGGTGCAAAAATCAAATAATGAAATTCGGATAGCAATAAAATGAAAAAAAAAGTGATCAAAACAGTTTTATCCTTTTCTGTAAGCGCATAAATGCAATAAAATACGGGTATGGCAAGCTAACCTTAAAATTAGGATCGTAGCGTCGTTGCACCCCAAAATAAAGAAAGTAACCTTAAAATTTGTTTTCTCGCGAGTATGACAACTGACAAGCTACCTACAAATCGGCATCCCAATTAAATACGGGTTTTGATTTAAAGGCGATTTGGACACATGTTCATAACTCGTGAAATTTATGCGACATATGTATATTAAGTATTAACTATAAACTGAGTGTACGTTGAAAACTATTTAACTCATAATTAGGATTTTCATAACTCGTGAAATAAATGCGATATATGCATATAAACTATAAGCTGAGTGTACTTTGTAAACAATTTAACTCGTAATTAATGGATATCTAGCGATGTTTCCTCCCAGTAAGAAATTTTTTATATATGGCAGCTAGTTGAGATACATGACAATTGATGACCGGGTTCAAAAAGAACAAGGGGGAACATAAACAAAAAGGGCTCGCTGTGTTTTTGTCGTCTGTGTTGTACACTTGTACTTCAAATCCAAGAAATTCGACGATCTTATCATCACATGCCCTTATTGGTATTTCAAATCAGTATTATAAATAAAAACCCGTGGGAGTCCGGTAACTATTTGGTTTTTCCTCCGAGACACGGCGTTGGAGTACCGTTCAATTTTTCCGCTTACATCTTATTTCAGCGATTCATTTTCTTTTTCTGTGTAAAATAAATTTGTAACCCGTCATGTGTCGAATCACAATAATTGAGATAGCTGCGCAAATGATCTGTTGCAATATAAACTATTTAATTATCAGCACAATCTTTTTTATTGGTACCCTACCATCTTCCGTCTATTCCTTTTCTCCTCAAAATTCCTCCTGGCTCTTTCTCCTCCAAATCTTAAGAACATAAAACCTAGATCCACTTTTTCCCGTTCTCTCCCCCTTCACCGGCTTCCTCCACGTCCCGCCTCCACCTCTCAAACCTCAGCATCCTCTCCCCCCCCCCCCATTCGCAGGCCACATCCACAGCGGCACCACAGGACACTTCCACCGCGCAGCAACAACCATGTCATCATCGGACTTCCATTGCAAGATAACCCCTGCCCCATCTCTTTCTCCATTGAATCTTCGTAAGTTATGAATCCATTCTCTTTATATTCAGTGTTGTTGTTGTTTAATGTGCTTGGAAGAAGCTTTGTACTTTTCGACATTAGCTCTTTGATAATCTTCATTAGTTTATTTTTTATTTTATTTGGTGGATTAAAAGGATGAACAGTATTGTGCATTATCCAATTCCTTTAAACAAAGGCAAGGGAGATAATGCAAATCCTTTCTTATTAAGTGCGGTACATGCAATTTTTTATTTTATTTTTTCTTTTGATTTCTCACGAAGTAGATTTTTGCTATTGTTAAATAAATCAACTTTATATTAAATGATGGATATGATGAGAACATTAATTGTTCAAACGATCAGAAAATATTTTTCATTTGCCATTAGTTACTTTTTCATCACAACTTTCAATGGTAATGTCCAGATCAATTGATTGCACATTTCATTTTTTAACAATACTAAAGTTTCTCAACATTCCCAACCTTGCTCAGATTATAATATCTCTTCAGCAGCATTAGGATTGACATGGATCAGTGTGTGTTCCCTTCCTCATCTCAACTTAGATATGTTATTTTATTTTTTACTATTTCTTATAATAGAATTATTCCGAATTTTTTTCCCTCACTCCACCAACGTGGGTATTCACCAACATTATTAGGAGTTTAGCACTGATTCGATTTATTGTTAGCGTACAATGCGGATTCGATTTGGTCGCCAAGAATAGTTTCCTCTCATGATTTGATTTTCCACAGAACATCGATGTTGAATAGAAATTTATTTGAGACATCGAGTCGTAATTTCCATACCAACACAGCCAGTCTTTTGGTGATGGTGATGTCTTTTGTTTCATCATATTTTTAGGTCTTTCATCTAACGGGAATCTAAAATTAATCGATGCAGTTTTTTTTGCTGGGGCTTGCACTTGCTAGAGAGTTTAGCATGAGCTCAATGCTAGGTCTGTAAATATCATCATTAATGTATCTTTTTTTATGGCTCGAGCATGTATACAAATAGTTATAACGTCTAACATTTTTTTTATACCAGTACACATGGATCAGTGCAGGTTTGCACAATCAATTGATCATAAGAAGGGCTAAATGAAGACATGTTACATGTTATGCCAGTATAAATACAGTTGATGGTACTGACAAAGGAAGACAAGATGCTGAATATGATTGTAGCAGATAAGTGATAGACTTATATTTTAGTATTTATCTTTGGAGCAATTATTAAAATAATTAAAGATTTCTTATGGCGACAAGGAATTAGAAAATTGCAGATTGCCATGAGTGATATGAAAGGTATGCAATAAATGTGCATTTGAGTGTCAAAATTAAAGTATGTAATTAACTGTTGAAACAAATGCACGTCTTTTTATGCAATAAATGCTGCGTTCCTATGGTCAGTTTGGCTGGAGTGAAACAGAAGGCAGTTTCAGAATGGATCCAGTAGAAATAACGGTTTCGTTGTTGCATTGAGTTACTTTCATTTTTTAACAGGTGGGACCCACACTCTTGCTGATCAGCTAAGAAATGCACAATTCATCGTCCTTCCTGCCAACGGTGGAGAGTCTACTCAGGTGGTACCTGGTGTGTAGGGGTGTCAACGGTACAGTTTTTAACGTTATGTCGTTTCGTTTAAATTAAATGGAACCATTTGTGACATAGAAATTTATACCGTTTTCTAAACGAAATGGTATGTGGCACAGTTGGTTATACCATTTCGACCGTTTCAACCTCATTTCAAATCGTTTTATGTGTAATTTCCGAAGTGGAATGGTTGATGGCACAGAAATCTGTTTCGTATAATAAACGAAATGGTAAATGGCATACCGATTTCATACCGTTTTCTACTGGTGTGCCTCTGATTGATGGTCAAGAGGGGACTTGGAGTGTGCCAGTGCGCATGGAGGATACGATTGCTCTGGATGATGAGGAAGATCTCTTAGACAAATGAGTGTTTTTTTATACTTTCTATAAGTTGTTTGGATTGTACTACTTTCTTATCCAGAGCTCCTACTCTTGCGTGTATTGAACTTTTTGAATTTTTGGATTAATTTCCTTGGCAGCCGCTGTCAAGCTCTCTAAAACAAATAGAATTTTTGGATTAATACTAGGCTCCCTTACTTGGGATCTGTTCTTTCAAAAAAATTAACCGTTAATTAGGCATTATTTAAACTCCTATGTACCTATCTGTGTATCTGAGTGTGTGTTGCAGAAATCATGCTGGTAACAATTTGTTACGTCCTACCTCTCCATTGTGGTTTAATTGGTTTTGCAATCTAATGATTCATTTCAATAATTGTATTTTTCTGATTCGATTATAAGAAATCAACATAACAGCATTTCATTTCAATGTCAATTTCAATTCGATTATAATGAAAATGCGAAGATAATACTGAATGAAATTCTGGTCCATTAAATATTATAGATGTTGTTTCGACTAAAATTATTATTGTCTAGAGCACTGGCCTATGAAATGGAACTGGCTTTGGTTAATAGTTTATTGTACCATAACAATAGTTTTTATTTTAACCAGATCTTTAGTTTACTTCTACATGTGCTTTTTATTTTAACAGTTTTGTATGTTCTCCGTTTTTATAGCAAAAAAAATTATAATTATATATTTTATTCAGCTGACATACGAAGACATTTATGTGTAGAGCTAAAAAAACTCAAGAGCTTACGTACACAACTTTTTTAGATTATTATTTTTATTTCTTTTTTAATTGAACAACTAAAAAGTTTGAACAAAATACATTACTAATAACTTCTTTATAAAAATAAAAATAAAAAAATAATAATTTAATAAAAGTTCATGTATCGAGCGAAGCTCGATTGTCCCTCCTAGTAATAATAATAAATAAAAAATGCTGCCTTCTATTTATCGCCTTTGTTCAATTGTCATTAAAACTAACAAAGTACAACAGCAACTGTTTTTTTTATTTAATAAAAGTAAAAATGTTAATTAATTTTTAGATAAATAATAAATAAATTTGGAAGTTAAGGAAGGTAGGATATTGATGCCCGATCGGTGTTTTTCTAAAAGTTATTCTATTAAAAAAAACAAAAAGACCACAGAGCCGTAATTCGAAAAATCCAGCCATTGAATGGTAGGATTTACCAGATCCGATCCTAGCAAGTCATGTCACTTCATATCCGGCCATTCATGAGCCGATATTTAAATTTTTTTACTGCATTATTGCAATGACCGGATATTTAACGCCATGCCTTGCAGGATCACTATTTTAGGGTCCAGCTCTTACTTTTAATTTATTTTTTAGAGCCCCGCCCTTTTTAATTAGAATTGAAATTCCGATCCTAAGTAAAACAAATTTATTTCTTATATTAGTGCCAGAAAGAAAATGAAATCGGGACTTGAGAATCCCGACTTCTTAGATATAATAAAATTTATTTATTATTATTTTACAAATTTAATTTAGAATTACAATTAAATTCAGAATCTTGGTATGTGCAATGGCCATGGGCGAGTTGAAATTTGTCGAGACAAAAAGGGCTTTGGCTTTCTATTACTTTTTTTTTTTCCAGGAGCAAAATAATATTTCAAACTTTCTATTTCTAGTCTTCTACACAAGGTTATTAGACTATCCGTTCTAGACTATTCTCAGCTTCCAATTAAGCTGCATCAGTTCAGGTCACAATTGTGTGATGGATTTTAAATATTCAGTTAGATGAAAGTGCTATATGCGTTCCTCAATGTCTTTCAGGTAGAGAAAATTGGAAGCCCTGAGTATGCACAAAGTTCTGTATAAAGTATAAAGATTAAAGAGGCCCCAGGAATGATTGGGACAACACAAAGGAACACATCAGAGTAGTGCAATTCATTACCAAGTACTCAGATTGGCAGGCAGGTACAAAACAGCCCCACGTAATCAAAGTACTGTGCTACAAACTTTATGACTTATAGAGTTATATGAGCAATTTCTTAATACAACATGTAGCAGCTGAAGTTACCTCCGACAATGTGTCACGGAGACAGGTGCTTGTCAGTGATTCTCCACATAGTTCGATGCATTTCTTGCCACATAAGATGTGCAATGTATTAACACCCGACCAAGAAATGAACAGTATTAAATAGCATCCACCGTAGAAACTGAGACGTCTTTAAACTAAATTATGGAATGATGCAGACCAGGTTCAGGAGAGTATTTACCATATAGGACAAGACTATAGCTTCACAGTGATGACATATTGACGTAGTTTCTCACTGTATTTTTGGGACCAAATTTTATCATAAACTAAGACGGAACATAGTCGGAAAGTGCAGGAGAAAGGGAAAATCAGCCCTGTACCCCCTCAAATCTGATGCAATTGAAAATATCCCTGTAATCTTTTGAATTTGGAAATATCACTAGCTCTATAATCATAATTGGGGGAATTGATCCGCACATCCCTAAATTTGATCCGGTCACTCCAAAAATTTTAGGAGCTATTTGGATGGTGCCGGAATTGCAAATTCCGGACATTTTATATGTCAAATTTATTATAAACAATCTAAACTCTTCACAAAGTTACACATTTCCCAATAAATTTATGCCTAAAAATTGCAAATTCTCCAAATTCTTACAACATCCAAACGGTCCCTTAAATTTGACCCAAATATCCTCGACACTTTCTTCATGTCTCGTTTGTTGTCGAACTTAACTTTCTACTTGCCAACTCATATTTAGAAGAAGTCTGATTTTTGACTCCTGGTTTCTTTTTGCTGGGAGTACAAAGAAAGAAAAAGAGAGACGTATTATGACAAGAAGTTGATCGAGAGACTAATAGATTAGTAAATACAGAATAAAAGAATTGAATAAATCCAAGCGATCCAGTAGTGTCCAACTCCAACACAGATTTTGACGAGGACAATTTGGTCAAAATAAAATTTTGGAGTGACGGGACTAAATTTCGGGGTGTGCGGATCAATTTTCCATAATTGGTATAGAAATTTATCCTTTTGATTAGAGCTGTATATGAGCTGAGTTCGAGCGAGTCAGGGACAATTCAAACTCAACTCAGCTGTAATTCGAGTTGAGTTGAGCTGAGTTAGAAATACTTTCGAGTTTTGTAAGCTAGCTCAAACTCGACTCATCCAAAACTCGAGCTAGCTCGTGGGCTCACGAGCTAGCTTGAAATAAACATATATCCTTTAAATTTTTATTTATTTAATTCATATGTTATTTTAGTATTAAAATTTTTTTTTTGACATATACAATATTGTAAACAATAAAATTGTTGTCTTTTATATTCTTTTTATTGATTTGAAACAAAATATGTCTTGAAACTCAATCTATCATATGTAATATTATCTAAAATATAAATCTAGAAGAAAAAAATTATTTTTATTAATTTATAAAATTTTTAGTACTCATAAATTATGTTAATAATATATATTTGAAATATAAATTTATTATGTCACGAGTCAGCTCACGAGTTGCGAGCTGAGTTGATTTCAACTCAAACTCGACTCGTTAACCAACCGAGTTAGTTCAGCTTGAGTTCTTTCAACTCGAGTTCTGTTAGCTCGAATTGCAATCGAGCTTTTCTGAGTCGAGTTCGAGTTAGCTCACGACTTACGAGTTTTTTGCTCACCCCTACTTTTGATTACTTTTTCTAATTTTTTAGTTCTAGAAAATGAATTTTTAAAATTTTGAACGACAATGTCCTTCATCCCTGACAATCGACCTTCTTGTCAATTTCTTCTATGCAACATCGAACAGAATCTCATTTATAAAGCTTATCCTTTTAAACTCCTTGCATGGAAAATATTCAAACTTTTTTTGAATCGCTAAAGAAAAATCTTCTATTGTACTTTTCAACATTACTATTTCCGTTTTGTTTCAGAATTTTAATTCTCGACAGTTAATGGCTGGGTTATTTTGAATGTTTTGTCTCTAGTTAAAATATTTCTTCTAGTTCGTACCACTTTTACCACTCTCCAATCAACTATTTATCTTGTTTAATAAGTACATAAGAGCTGAATGATAATGCCGTGCGCAGAACAAGCTTAGCACAGAGTTACTGAGCTACAATTAAATTCTATGGAAGCTACGCCCTACCATCTTCTCTCATAACCTAGAAAAATTCTATTATGTGTATTTCTTAATTTCTTCCATTGTGCATTCATTACTTTGACCATTCTTTAACCATTAAACCTCTGGAGTATTTGCTTTCCATGCTACTTATGGGTGCGTTTGGATCGTTGGAAGAAAGAAAAAGAAGAAGAAAGAAGAAAAAAAAATTATAAACAATTCAAACTCTTCACAAAGTTATACACTTTTCAATACTTCTTCTTCCCTTTTTCCCACACCTATCCAAACGGAGCCTATAGCGAGTCTTTGCTCTGTAGATAGAGAATTCTTATTCATCTTCTTACTAACTTACTAGTATGAACTGGATTTTGAAAGCCTATACAAGTGCTTTTGCGGCCCCAAAATTCCCCCGTGTTTTCCACTTTAACTCACTGCAGATAAGTTAATCCAATAATTAGAAAAGTCAATTCATAATTTCGGACTAATTCGAACTTGCAATTCGCAGAATTCCAAAAACCAGCGAGAGGTTCCCCACTTTTCTTTTGATTCGTCTGTGGACCGAGTGGCAACCTCGACCCGAGCTTAAGTGCGATGTGTCTGGAAACTCGGGATCGTAAATGAATTCGGGTGCCATTCTTTGTTTCGAGGGCCAGCAAAATACTGCCGATTTTCATTAATAAAGGAAAAAATTACAGAATAATCATAACATAACTCAAAACACATTAATGATAAACTCCTAACTTAGTTTACCGACTTCTCTCAACTAAGCCTGACGCTCATATCAGTGCCTCTTTCATGATCTTTTCTATAGGTAGCACTACGGTGAGCGGTCTCAACTTCAAACCTTAGATGGTTGTGCATTTGTTTCTTTTCCTTTCAAACCATCGGAGTCTCCTAAACTTCCAATGTGCTGAAATGCAAAGGACAATGGAGGAAAAGAATAGAATGAAGCATGAAGCTAAGAAATGACGACTGATTAAATAACTTTCAAGGGATGAGTTTTAAAAAGGATTGCTTACAGATCCAGAATCGTATAATTTTTTTTCCAAAATTATTAAATTACAGACCAGAAAATAACAAAGGATTGAGGGCATTTTCGTCTAAAATTTTAAAAATTAAAATTTCAGAATTAATAATAATTAAAAGGGTATATATCTATATTAACTCTAATTAGAAGGGGATATTTTCAAATTCAAAGATTGGAGGGGCTGATCTTCCCAAGAAAGGGAAAAAAATGTCTCGCAAGGGGATTGGGAATTTTTCATTTATAACTAAATTGCAAGCACGTGGTATCCTATTCAATTGTACAAATTTTTAATAGGTAAGTTGATGCATTTTTTTAACTGTCCAGTTAGATTAAATATTGTCCAAATTATAATATGATCATGTAAATATCTCCGCCTGTTTGTATTTGTCTGAAATAAAATATTTGTCTAAAATGAAATCATGAATTTCCTGGTACTGGGGGGACCCGAGTTGGATTACAGAAATGAACGCATAATAACGACAAGCAGCATCGACCAATGAGGTATAGTCTCGATGGAAACTAATCACTACTCATATTAACATCTGCTCTACAATCTAATTTAATTCCTTGTTTTAATAACTTGGAGGATTATTTTTATTCAATTCAATTGTATGGTGCCAATAAATTTAGGAATGACAACCAACTCATTTGATTTGACTTTAGTTGGAATGAATTATTCATTCGATTAGTCTATTACTTAGTATGGATTATTATAGTTTTTTTTATAAGACTAGAAGAGAGTCATGCAGCCATTTTATTCAATCAGATTATGATTGTTTTCAATATAAAAATTAGCACTGCTTTCTACAGGATCAGCTTTTAAAAAATTTACTCTCTTTCTAAAAATATATATACCCTTCAAAAATTAAGTATGATTAATTGATCCCCAAGAAAGAAGACTCTTGCCGACTGCATCGCCGGTTATTTTGATAATTTGATTGGACCAACTACATAAGAGACGCTTATCCGTATTAAATGGGTCGTGTGAGAGCCGAAAATGTCCACCGCCTAATGTACATTTTTTTTTTTTAAATTGTGTTATTTTTTCCATTGACCTCACTATATTTCTGTATTTGATTTTTCAGATGTTTTGAATGCAAGACCGTAGCCGTAGACATTACTTTCCTGATGCAGCCGTTATTGGCAAGTACGCATTAATTGCATCGTCAAATCATTACCCATACCTCTTGGACGAATCGCCTCGGTCCTTCACAATCTTCTTTTTGTTTTGTTCTCATCTGTGAAATTTTAATCGAAAGAAATGAATATATGGCAAACTGTGGCTGCAATATAGGAATAATAAGCATAATAATAGTTTATCTACACGACTACACCTAACGCTATTCTTTGTGGAAAACAACTCATGTTTAGGACCAATCCGTACAAAATTTCAATTTAAGGGACCAAAGTTATTAAGGGCAGAAACTTCAGAAATAATATAGGAAAAGGACATACTCAGGACCACTTTGTGTAATTTCTTGAGACAGATACAAATGGGGCTACATTGATGAAATTGACGTCGGACCAATCATCTATGAACTTTCCTACTAGACAAATTTGTACTTTTTTTTACAGCCTTTGCTATTATTTCAGTCTTTCAGTAAAACATAAAAGATAAGTCATAATT
This sequence comes from Rhynchospora pubera, assembly GCA_028095005.1. Taxonomy (NCBI): domain Eukaryota; kingdom Viridiplantae; phylum Streptophyta; class Magnoliopsida; order Poales; family Cyperaceae; genus Rhynchospora; species Rhynchospora pubera. The sequence goes on from CM051459.1 coordinate 178,887,295, forward strand.
ATTTAATTGATTAAAAGAATAAAACTACATGGAAGTTAGTAAAAACTTTTCAAAATGAATACTAAAATAATATGAAATAAAGAAGCAACTTGAAGATTACCATGGCAAAGGAGTTCCTTTTAACGAGCTACATGTAATTTTAGAAAAGTAAAAAAAATTGTAATGAGCTTCAGCTTCAATTAAAGTGATGTTATTATTATTATTATTATTATTATTATTATTATTATTATTATTATTATTATTATTATTATTATTATTTTAGCCCCACTACTTACGAATATATATAGACACAATTTAGTTGGTCTGCCACTAACTCTCCCACTCCTCTCCATCCAGAAAATGAATAACGACAGAACAAGAATCCCTCTAATATCAGAATGGATGTCACTAAAAACAATTATCTCCAATTTAGATCATAAAACTCCTTTTGTTTATTCGAAGCAAATCCCAGCAATTTTGAATAAGAATAATAACATATATGTACTCCTTGACGTACATGCAATTTATATATAATGATGACCAGTATAATTTTCGGAGGGATTCCATCATCAATTTTTAGGGTTCAAAATAAATTGGACATATAAGAAATGCTAGCTAGAGTTCAATATATGATATCATATGAGTTGCCTATAATATGATGTACTTTTTTTCCATCATCAATTAAACTAGTTTGAATAAACAATAAACTTAACTAGATTGTTTTTGAACTCTTTTATTAGAATGCAATATGTTATATATTAACAAAATTTAGTATATACTAGAAAAGCTCTTCATACATTTTTTTTAAATCATAGGAGAGCCAAGCCCCCTTTGCACCCCTACTGGCTCTACCCTGCTACTCATTCAAATTGTTCAATATTGTGTTCCTATATTAAAAACTTGTACAAATTATATTTTATATTTTTTTCGACCTGTTTAGCTATTTTTCAGTATTTGTCAAAACAATTATTATTGGAGAGTATGTAATGTTTGTAACATTGATTGTATAAATATTAAAAATAGTAAAAATTATATATATATATATATATATATATATATATATATATATATATATATATTGAGTTTTGCTACGGTGAGTTGCAACTCATCAATGGGTCCGTGAGTCGCGCTCAAAATTCTGAAATTTAGTTCAAAATGACCGATCTAAACCGTCTAATATGATCTCTCTATTGAAATCTCCATGCAGACCAAATTTTATATATTTTTGAAATTTTTAAGTATTTTTTTGCAATTTTATAAAATCATTAATCTTATTAGTTCTGAACCGTTCAAAAGCAACAGTTTTTAAAAATCCGAAATAAATACTTAAAAATTTTAAAAAATATGAAATTTGGTCTGCATGGCGATATCAATAGGGAGATCGTATTAGACGGTTTGGATCGATCATTTTGAACTAAATTTCAAAATTTTGAGCGCGGCTCATGGACCCTTTGGTGAGTTGCAACTCGCCATAGCAAAACTCTATATATATTTAATAATATATATATATATATATATATATATATATAGTTCTCCAATCGTGCGTGTCGTGTCGTATCATGTCAAACACGATCGTGTTAGAGTCTCGTGTCGTGTCGTGTTGACACGAACTATTTTTTTTAATCATGTCGTGTCGTGTCGTGTCGTGTCGTGTCGTACTTAGTGGTGAGAAGAGGCAACACGACACGCATTTTGACAGGACACGACTGACACGATCGTGTCGTGTCGTGTTAGTCGTGTCATGTTATTTCATTATTTTTTAATTAAAAAAATTAAAATTAAAGGAAAAATTACTAAACGTCATAATTTATTTTTTGATTAAGCTTAATTTTTTTTATTATTATTTTTTAATAATAATTAGATGACAATAATATTATGATTTAAATGATGATAAATAATATGATGTTAAATTCTAAATTGAAATTAAATTATTAATTTTTCTTTAATAATCAACATTAATAATTAAATTTGTGTGGAGGTATCGTGTTAATTCGTGTTCGTGTCGTGTTGCGTGTCGAATCGTATCGTGTTCAATCGTGTCAAACTTTCTAATGTCCCAACACGACACGATAACACGATCGTGTTTTGTCAATTTTGTATTCGTGTCGTGTCAACTCGCATATCATGTCGTACTAACACGATCGTGTCGTGTCATTTTGGAGAACACTATATGGGTACGTTTGGTTGGAGGTGAAGTTAGAGAAGTTAGAGGTTGAAGTTTGTAATTTTGAAGTTAGAGATTGACATTAGTGAAGTTAGAGATTGTGAAAAGTTTGTGCTAACTTGAAGTTAGAAAATGTTGTTTGGTATGTTATGTTGGAGTTAGAGATAGAAAAAAATAATAAAATATTAATTTAGTTATTTTTTTCTTTTATAACTAATTACATCTACCATAATAATGTTATATTAATATCATACTATTATTATAATTACATCTACCATATATTAATATCATACTATTATTATAACTAATTACATCTACCAATAATACTATGATTACTATATTATAATATTAATTATTATGTAATTTTTATAACTGTAACAGTCATTAATTATATTATTATATTCATTAAATAATAATATATTATGGTAATAATTATTGTAATTTTAATCAGAATTAATGTTATAATTATTATTAAATAATAATAATAATAGTTATTAATATTAAAGTAATTTTATTGAAATATAACAACGGCATCATTAATTATTATTCATATTTAATATTATAATTATAATTAGTAAGTACAATAAATATGAATTAGTACACTAATAACAATAATAATATTATTATTATTATATTAATTTTAATAATTTATAATTTTAATTATAATTATAATTATTGTTATGTTGCTAAATAATAATAATAATTATTCTTATTTTAATATTATAATTATAATTATAATTATTATAATAATTACTACACATAGATGATAATAATAATTATATTGATTTTTAAATTGGTCATGAGGACAAACTTTTCTAACTCAACATTTTGTCAAGTTAGAGAAGTAGAGTGAAGTTAGCACAAACTTTACTAACTTGAGTGTGTTTGGTTGATGAAGGTTGGAAAGTTAGAGCTCTAACTTCAAGTTTGCTAACTTTTTATGCAACCAAACATAGCCTATATATATAGAGAGAGAGAAAGCCTTCAATCAAAGCGCTTTGACCGGAGTCTCGGTTAAATCCCGTCAGATCTTAGTTTTGAAAATTCAAATGACTGATCAAAACGTCAAATATGATGTCCATATTGAAATCTCCTTACAGACCAAAATTTTCATTTTTTTGAATTTTTTAAACATTTTTTTCGAATTTTCAAAAATCTTTAATCTAATTAGTTATGAACCCTACAAAAATTGCTGTTTTTGAAAATCCGAAAAAAATACTTAAAAATTTCAAAAAAATGAAAATTTTGGTCGGCAAGGAGATTTCAATATGGAGATCATATTTGACGGTTCGAATCGGTCATTTGAACTTTCAAAATTGAGAACTGACGGGGTTTAACCGGGACTCCGGTCAAAGCGCTATGATTGAATCCTTTCTATATATATATATAGAGATTGGCTAAAGTATACTCCAGCATACGGATCAAACCCGTATGCTAGAGTCATTTTTCAAAATCTAAAATTCAAACAGTCGATCCAAACCGTTCAAGTTGTTCTCCATGTAAAAATATCCTTCAAAACCAAATTTTACATTTTTTCGAATTTTTTTGCTATATATTATGCTATTTTCAAATTGAAGGGCCATAAATACTCCTTTACAACTCCTTTACAATGTTTATTTAAAATAGCATAATATATAGTAAAAAAATTCGAAAAAATATAAATTTTAGTTTCCTAGGAGATTTTAATATGGAGAACAATTTGAAAGCTTCGGATCGACTGTATGCACTTTAGATTGTGAGAAACGACTCCAGCATACGGGCTATCTATATGCTGGAGTATACTTTAGCCAATCTCTATATATATATATATATATATATAGATAGGCTAAAGTATACTCCAGCATACAGATAGCCCGTATGCTGGAGTCGTTTCTCACAATCTAAAATGCATACAGTCGATCCGAAGCTTTTAAATTGTTCTCCATATTAAAATCTCCTAGGAAACTAAAATTTATATTTTTTCGAATTTTTTTACTATATATTATGCTATTTTAAAAAAACATTGTAAAGGAGTTGTAAATGAGTATTTCTGACCATTCAATTTTAAAATAGCATAATATATAGCAAAAAAATTCGAAAAAATGTAAAATTTGGTCTTCAAAGATATTTTTATATGGAGAACAACTTGAACGGTTTGGATCGACTGTTTGAATTTTAGATTTTGAAAAATGACTCTAGTATACTTTTCAATATGAAGAAGATATTGTAATTAGACATGGACCGATTGTTTCAAAATTTGAAATACAAGAATGAGCATATGGACAAATCTCATATATGCCTATATGAATTCTAATATTTTTAAAAATTTTAAATTTTAAATTATTTAACATTTTTACTACTAATTCGTGGACAAAAATTAGTCCACGCTAGGTGCACAAAAACATATAAAGCTGTGTTTACTACCGACAAAATAATCTAACAATGTAAGATACTCACCGCCAAACTATTAATTTAACTTTTAACTTTATAAATATCGTGTGAAATATAAAGTAATTCTATAATCAAATATGGTTGACATCTAACACGATCCGAATTCCAATTGTTAAAATTGCTAATTGTCGGTTCAAATCGCTTAATGCTAATCTTTACATGAAACTTCAAAATCAAAATTATTATTTTTTTAAAAAAAATTAATTGGTTTTTTTTTCAGATTTTTAAGATAAAAGGGTTTATAACTAATTAGATATAATTATGAGGATTTTTAAAATTTCAAAAAAATAGTAAAAAAATCAGGAAAAAAAAGAAAGTTTGGCTTCTATTGAAATTTTATTATGAAAGATAAATTGAGTGGTTTGAATTTGCCATTATAATCTAAAAATTGATATTTGATCACATTTGATAAGTGTAAATGTCAAATATGTACTGAGTAGTGAGTAATATGATTCACAGAAGGAAAAACTGTAAAAGTTTTGGGCTTCTGTGGAGATAATCTTTATGTATCGAGAGAGCACAACGACAGTGCGATGGACTTAATATAAATTATTTAATTTAATATTTAATAATTTTAAAATATCCGATCAAAATTAAGCAATTCATAATATCAAATTACGAATTTTAAATTTTTAATTAATTATTCAATTTAAATCAGACAGTCCATCATAAAAATGCAGATAGCAAATCAGACCATAGCGACAATTAGGCCTGTCAATATCAACGTTTATAAATGTTATTCCATTCCGTTCCGTCCAAATTGAACGTTAAACAAAAAAGAAATCAATTTCGTTTCTGAAAACAGAACGGAAATGAAACTGAAATTCATAAACGTTACTGAGACGAAAAACGAAAATCCACTGAAATCAATGGTAAATGAAAGACGGATTTCTGTTTCGTCGAAACAGAATGAAAACGGAAGAGATTTCTATTTTGTCATCTGGAACGAAATGAAAACGAAAATGGGCTGTTCTGCGTTCCGTTTTTAAGTTTGACAGGTATAGCGACAACCCAATGCAAAAATGCGCTGCATATGAACTCAAGACTTGCAAGATGCAAAGCAGAAGTCAAAACTACAATTCTTTAGTTTTCGTGGAGCAGCCTTTGTTAGGCTAAAATAGATTTTCTGAAAGGGGCAAATACTAAATATCTAGACTTATGAGTCGAAGAGAGGGATGGTAAATGGGTGCGATGCACCATCAAACCGAGAGCTATAACTATTGAACTGGTTGAGTGCACCGAGTACATCACTAGAACATTTTCCTTTTGGCAAGTTCAGTTTTGAGGATATCTACGGGTGCGTTTGGATAAGTGTGGGAAGAAGGAAAGAAGGGAAGAAGTGGAAAGAAGTATTGGGAAGTGTGTAACTTTGTGAAGAGTTTGGATTGTTTATAATTTTTTTTCTTCTTTCTTCCTTCTTCCACATTCTTCTTCTCTCATCCAAACGCCCCCGTAGGAAGTATATTTGGACCGCGCTCTGAATGTCCGCAAGAGACAATCACATATATGTCTCTGTTTGAATACGTTGAGAAGAAGTAGGAAGAAGGAAGAAAGGAAGAAAAAAATTATAAACAATCTAAATTCTTTACAAAATTACACACTTTCCAATACTTCTTCCCTTCGTTCCTTCTTCCCACACCTATCCAAACGGAGCCTATATTCCGCTCTAGTTGTTGGTACTTTAACATTGAACCAGTGAAAATTGGTACAAGTAAAAGGAAATTAAAAAGAAAGAAAGAAAAAAAAAACAAATCAAAGTAGTGAGTACACTTTACGGTCCTAGATCGCCTATGTACTCCCCAGCTAGTAGAGTTAAACATTACCAGCACTAACTAACAATATGAAATCCAGACTTTGTGATCTTAAATTGTCTTCCTGATAAATCCGTACTTTGTGCAGAAATAAAAAATTGAGCCTGTGGTCATTTAATAAAAAGAAAATGAAAAATCAGCAAGCCAAGCATCATTATTTTTGCACTGTGTCTGTTTGTGGGTGGATTAGCCAACGGCAAAGTTGAATTTCTTCTCAGGTTACGTTCGTTGAAGTTCCTTGACAAAATTAAAATCACTTTCTATTCCAAATCCGACTGGAACAAAAAGGAATCCGGAAGTACTGGAGAAAAATAAATTTCAACACAGGACTTACCAGAGGAAAGAAAAATGTGAAGCAATCATGCGCCTTTCCAGTTTTAGTTGTACGGACTGTCCAACCTACCTTCATAATAAATAAATAAAATGTTAGCTAGATATTAGATATCAAATCAAATCAGAGATAGAAAGAAAGTAATTATTCTATAGACGTCCTGTCCAGTCCCCACAATGTCACGTTCAGTGGGCTAAACTGTTTTAATTCACTAGCGTGTGGGCCCGTCAGATGGTCTATTTTACCCAATCCAACCCAACCAATCATGAGACCGTCCACCACCAATCCGAATCCTGTGGCGCGCGACACAGCGTGCAGCGCGTCACACGGACCGTCCGATCAAATCTGGACGGATTACATTTTTTCGGGCCTGACAATCTGTTACATGTACAGGCTCCCTCATCCATTGAAATTTGATCGGACATCCTGTGACGCGCTACAGGTATTGGATTTCGTCCCCCACATCTACAAAATTAATAGTCACTTCTCTTGTTCCATTACTTTTGTCCATCTGCCACACAAAAAATCTCAGTAAAGTGACGAACTAACAATTTTTACTGGGACTTTCTACGAAGAGAGTTTGTTTTAGTTTTCATTTTTTTTAATAAATCGCTCGTTACTCTAGTAACCTCCTTTATTAGTATTTCATTTTAAGAAAAGTATATATTTTAGGTCCTAACTTACCAGCCAATGTCAAGATTTTAAAAATAAAAAATTTCAGTCTTCATACCTACTTCTTTAAAAACCAAAAAGGTAAAAAAAAATATTTAATTTCAAAATTTTGTAAAAAAATGCTACGGCCAAAGTAATTTGATAGAATTCTCTATAACATTTGATTGAATATCAAATTGAAAAGTTCAAATGACTGATCTAAAATTGACTGTTCTTCATATCGTAATCTTCTTTCCGATCAGATTTTACATGTTTTTGAAATTTTTATGCATTTTTTTTAAACAATATTATTATTAGAGGATTTAGAACTAAGTAGATTGAACATTTTTTAAATAAAAATAAATATAATTTGTTCGGCCAAGAGATTTTAATAAGAAAATCACATTAAACGACTTAGATCAATCATTTGAACTTTTGAATTTGAGATATGATCGAGTTTGACAAAACTCTTTGTCCATATCACTTTGACCACAAATATTTCTAAAATTTTATATTCTTACCCCACTAATTTTAGCTTTAATGATTTCATGACCAATGCTTATGCAAAATATTTACCTACTAGATATTATTTTTCCTCTAAGGTCGGGTGGCCTTTGCCACACCAAGACCGCTTCATTACAAAATATACAATTCTGTAAAATTAGAAAATAAAAAAGATAATTTAAATTAGGAAAAATTAGATATAACCTCTTGTAATTTTTTTCTTTATAGTATTATAGATATGCTCATTCTTCTATTCTTCAAAACCGGGTATAACTTCCCTCCAATCATATTATTAAGCATATAATCTACTTTCTTTAATTTTAGTTATTTTTTAATTGAAAAAATTATGAGCGTAAAATTACGTCTAAAGTGCCTGTTAAATCAGCGTTAAATTACGTCTAAAATTTTAGTTATTTTCTTCTATTTTCTTTCAAAAGAACAATTTACCTTCCTTTCTTATATTCACGATACCAATTTTTCCCTGTGTTGTTGTCAAAAATAGTTCATCTTCATTTTCTCTTAAATCAACGTACCAATTTTTTCCCTATAAATCGTTAGTATTTCTCTTTGCACCGAATAATGATGAGATGTATATAAATCAAGGGCAGGATGAAATGCAACAAAAAAAATCACGAACGTTCAAAGGCTTTTAATAATTTTGTAACGAATCTATTGTCGGTACCAGGGGAATTTTTTTTAAACAAAAGACGAAAATATTTTTTTTAGTTCCAGCCACTTTATAAGACAAACAACATAATTATCAGTAAAATACATGTCATGAAAGAGAGGCGAGGTGGCTTATCCGTAGACCATAGTTACAGTTTTTTTTTTCCAATTTGGTTCAGCACCTCAATGCTTTTTTAATAAATAATATATTTTTTTCTCCAGTCCAAAAATGATATACTTGCATAGAATTTCGTACCGGTCAGATTTTGGGTAGAAAGATCAATGTCCGGACTTGTGTTGGAATTTAATCTATATTTATTATCGGCGAATAGAGAGAGAGAGAGAGGGGAAGTGGAGGGGAGATAGGGTGAGAGAGATTGAAAGGAAAAAAAAAAAGAAAGAAAGAAAGATAATTTGATCATAGTTTTATGTTGCTGAGTTTATTTAAAAATAATAGAAACTGATAAAAAGTGATTAAATCTTTTATAAATATGATTGGAGGGGCTTATATTTCGTTTGTGAAGAATACAAGGCGTTATAAGTTATAACTTATAATTGGATAGAGAAGATTACAGTGGGTTTATATCCAATTTCTTTTCTCTGAAAATTAACAGTACAATAAGTCATCAATAATTAAAAATGCACAAAGCACAAACAAAATAAGAAAGAACTTTTTAAGTCAGACCAGTCAAACTTATAATTGGCCTATTTCTCTATCGTCTCGGTAAAAACTTTGATAAGTCGGGATTATTGATGATGTCAAATCTTAAAAAAAGTTTAGGCATTCTTTTTCTCTCTCTAAATCCACCTCCAAATTGTCATAACTCATAACTCACAGTTTTTTCCCTACTTATTACAAAGTTTATATGTACAAGTTAAGACTTACTAGCCTATGATGTATCAATTGATTAAAAGTCGGCTGAGACTCGTGTTTTAATTTTGATATATTTTTTTCCCGCGAGTCTCCTATTTTAAAAGATGTCATTGCTTCGCCTTTGGACTTTGGGTCCCAAGGATGAATAATTCGGAGTCTCGGACTGTGTCATATATTCATAGGCTCATAGCACTATAGGAGAGTTGCTATATATGAAAATGAGCTGCGTTATGTTGGGAGAGAGGTGGAATAATTAAAGCGAGCGGAAAGATAGATCTTTGGGACAAAGTTCATTTTCTTTATATTTAGGTAATGCTAATTGGCCTTTCTTTGCAGATAGTTGCCTATGCATCTAATTCGACTTGCAAACTAAAATATTATTATGTAAAAAATATCAATTAGAATTCATTAATGAAATATTGACTTGAAAATTATTATAATATTTCTCGTTCCATTTTTAAAATATTTTTTCAGACAACGCTCAGCATGGAATTAGTTTTTGTAAATTGCCCGTGCATCAATTTTATACCATTTGAATGATCTTTCAAGATTATACTAAACATTTTTAAAGTTCGGCCATTGCAAAATATTAAGTTGATAAACAACAAAACTAAACTTAAATAAATTTTATTATTTTTATTTAAATAACATTTGATAACTTAGATAGTCCATATTCTAACTGTAATTTAAAAATATAAGTTGTTATCGACGGCTGTAAAAGTTGTCATGTTACGTCCTTTCAGAATATTTCGCGGCAATAATTTAAGAATGTGGTGTACAATTAGAATTTGTTATTGTATTAAGAGATAACGTTCATATTTTATTTTCATGAATTAATAAGTTATTAATATTTTAATCAAAATTTTAAATAGCATATAGCGGATTCATAACGGACATTCTTATATCATAGCGGATATCGATAATTTAGCTGGTGCAATTGGATCATAGCAGACTATTAGATATGATAGTTCATTTTATAAGGTGCATACATTAATAACAATGTAACAACGTATTATATGAAATGCTTACATACTTAGATTCGCTAAATGATACACTTATTATGTCTTCTAAAGTACTGCTACTTCACTATTAAATAAAAAAATTTAACTATAAAATAATTAAAATATTTTTTAAAATAATTAATTAACGCTTATCGAACCACACCCCTTTCATATGTTATTTTGACTATGAAATATCCAAAATTTGGATTACCGCAAATTGCAAATGTTGTAGCTTACTTCCTAATTAAACTTTCCGCAGAAATTTAAATCACATCAATTAGAGTCCATACCTAGACCTGTAAAATGTTTAATACGAAAGCAGAAACAGTGATTTTCGTTCTGTTTTGTTTTGGTGACGGAACGAAATTGTTGTTTTGTTTTCATTTTGTTCCATCAAACGAAACATATTTTTGTTCCGTTTAACGTTTCGTCATTTATTTTCTATTGATTTCAGCTCATTTCCGTCCATTTCCTTGTTATGTTTAACGTTCCGCTCATTTTTCTCATTTTCGTTTCCGTTCTATTTTCAGAAACAAAATTGATTTCTATTTTGTTTAAAGTTTCGTTTGGACTGAACGGAACAGAAATATTTGAAACGGCACGAAATTGACAGGTATATCCATACGTGAAAGATATGCTCAAAATATTGATGTTAGCTACTAAATTTCTACTGAACAACTGGAAAACTCTGCTAAATTCAGCTAAACTACTGCTAAACGATCGTTAAAGTCCGCTAAATTACCATTATCAGAAAAAAAAAATGTAAAATTATAATTTTCATTTACCACCATAGCGTTTTACAAATTGCACCGCTAAAGTGCCAGTAAATTCCACTATTAAAATCACTGATTTAATATCGAATTCAAGTTTAATTTTTTTCTTAAGTTTTATTAAATGATTATTTTACTTCTTTTAAGCGAAATTTTTATTTCACATATTAAAATGCTATCCTGCCTGAATATATTATATATCATCCAATTTAGAGCTTTTTCTTGGCCTCATGGGTATCTGTTACATGTGTAATTAAGCTATGTGAAAAGAGCAAATCGAGATGGCTCTCCAAAAATTGTGATATTAAAAATTACATTAAGTAATGGATGTTAGACACAAGGAACGAACGGATACGTTTACAAAGTTCGGGAGAATATCGTATCGAAGTTCATAATCCCAAATAATATCAAATGCTTTGCTTAGATCGCAAGCGATCAAACGCTAAAGAGTGATAGTTGATGGGTTGAATTTATTAATTGGGTAGCTATTCAATCGTGCCCATGATAATTTTAAATTTAAATGTGTTTTGACAACCTCAACACAATTGAAAATGCAATTTGATGCATTTAAATCACTTAAAATTTAGTGTTTGACAATAATAAACACTATCCGAAATTTTGTCTTCTGTAACGGTTAATAAAAGAGCTTAGTAACGGTTATCCTACCGTTACTGTAGCCCCCGTTACAGAAGCCTTAATAACCGTTACAAAAGTTATAATGGTTATTATATAATAACCGTTACAGAAGCTAGCCTTCTGTAACAGTTATTATATAATAACCGTTACAGAATGCTAGATTCTATAACGGTTATTATATATTAACCGTTACAGAATGCTAGATTCTATAACGGTTATTATATATCAACCGTTACATAACTCTTGTTTTTTTAAAAAAAAATAAATTTTATTTATAACGGTTATATATAATAACCGTTACAAAACTCTTATTTTTTTTAAAAAAAAATCATTTATGCTACCATCACTATATCATATAAACGTGCAACAATAAAGATAATATAAATAACATAATATTTTTTTGCTAGAGACACAATCGTAATCATGCATATAAATAATGTAAAAGTAATATAAATAATAGTTAATTGGACACGGCTTTCGGTCGTCGACCACGACTTTCATCCATCCGACACGACTTTTGGTTGCTCGACCACGGCTTTCATCCATCCGACACGGCTTTCGGTCGCTCGACCACGACTTTCATCCATCCGACACGGCTTCCGTTTGCTCGACAATCTATGTCAACCTGTAATTGCTCGAATTTACAAAATAAAATCATATTAGTTGTGTCGTTGATCATACTATAAAAAAAATACTTTCTTACTCTTCACTGTTGCCGATCTCTGTAGTAAAATATTTTTCAATTCTTTTTTTATGATAATTAAAGATGCAGGGTTCAGTCTGACAATAACAATTTGATTACTTCAACTATAACTACTACAAAACTATATAAATGCATGATACTCTAGAGACCAGTCTCATTATGAACTTTGACAAAGATCATATTTTCTCAAATCTGGATAGATGTATAAGAACAAAATCGCAACACACCAACCATTTTTACGCTAAATTTAGAAGGAAAAATAGGTGAATTACCTAGATAATGCCTCATGAGAAATCTAGATAGATGTTAACATCTGTTGAGTGATCAGCATAGACTTGCTTCAATATCTGTTCTATGCTTCTCAGGTCACCGATCATTTGTCATCTGCATCAGAAATCAAGAATGAACTTGTGAGTTGTGATTGTGAACAGACATTTATTTTTTTAGAGACCAAAGAAATGCAAGTTGGGCTTGGCACATGTATTGAACGTACCGACAATAAAAAATCTGTGCTAGATTTGCATCAACTGAATATAATGAACTTCATAATCCTACCTTAAATTCTCAATTAAATTATTCATGTTGGTACTAGATCCATTTGGTATCACATTGTTTAGGTATTATGCATCATGTATGTAACCGTTCTAGATAGCATTTCATATCGGATTGAATATAAACAAAACAAATCAAACAAAGAAGTAAGACCATGATTTGTATTTAACTTAGATATACATTTTGGTTCTAATAGTTTATAACAGATTCCTATATAGAAAATTTCATTTTGTCCTCCATAATGAAAGCCCTCTTACACTAAGCTCAATATAGAAAATTTCTTATCCTAATTCGACTATGCCTGCTAATATAGAAAACTTTAAAAAAAATTCCTACAATAACTGAGCACGCCAACTCACTGGCCCATGTCTCAGATTCCTCCAAATCCCCAAACTTATAATTATCTTTGCAACAATGCAGAAAGTAAGCCAATTATCTCTAGAAAGAACATAAAAGTGAAGTCAGAACTACGATTGGTTCTTCCAATATAGCACTAATGGAACATGAGAAATGTCCTGACATAAATTTAAAGATGAAAAAGTTCAAACAACTTGCTAAAGATATCTGACCATGAAAGCTTGGCGTATAGTCTCTCCTCTACATAAGAACCATGCTGAATAGTCCAAGATCTATTAGCATATAAAAAGAATCAAGACTAATACAATGCCAGACATTATGGTACTTGTACTTAAAGCCATAACTAATTGCTAATAAATTTAAGAATTAGCACTCAAATGGTAATTTGATAAAGAAGTACCTTTTGCAATTGAGTCATCCTTGAAATAGGCCATATTGAGCATTTGACTCTAAGTCCTGCCATAATTGAGTAGCTCCTCATGAATAATATGATCCACCTTCCTTAGAAATACGCCATATTGACCATTTAATCTCCATGCATACTCTTGATCTAGTTTCAATCTGTGTTCATGCATCAAAGTTAAATGATATGGAAACTTAACATCAGCTTTCACAAATCACAAATGAGACTCCATTTTTTTTATATGAACCTTTATTCCAGAACATCTAATTTATTCATAAATAAATAAAAGTTCAGTTTCATATTTCTAACTGGTTCACCCCTCAAGTAGAGATTAAGCGGTGTAGTGTGGACAAAAATCTATTCCCTTGACATTTATCAATTACTACCAAAATTAGCATCTACCAAGGATAACAATACAATGTCAATCTCTAAATATTACCAAAATATACTCAAGAACAAAAATCAAAATTACTAGTCATGCATTCCCAAATTGATGCAGGAAAAACCCCTAAAACACTCGAATACTCATTAATCAGCAAATTATTAACATCGAATCTGACAATAAAATCATTTCATAAGATTCAAACCTCCCAATATGTAAGCATAAACGAACTCCAGTAAAAGTGTTTGCACCGAATTTGATCAAGACAAAAGTCACAATAATAAATAAACAAATCAATAAATAAGGAGAAATGGACTAAAATGGGAAGAAGAGAAGCACTACCTCGCTTTGCCTCGTCGTCGCAGCCACCATCTCGCCTAGTCGTGGCCACCAACTTCTCAACCTTCGGCAGTACTTAGCCTTCACCGTTGCTGAGGATGAGGCGACCACAGAGGTAGTAGGCGGAGCTAGGAATAGGTGACAAATCAGAAAGAGATCCGCCACCAGCGCCGCTTACGGATCTACAAGCGACGATGAGTTGGGTGGGATGATGGACTGATTTCGTGCTAGGGTTTGCGAGAAGGCAGCGAGCACTGAGTGCATATCGGATTGGACGGAGAAGAGGTGGCTAGGATTTGGAAAATAGAGAGGTTGGTGGTGATCTCTCGTCCTGCTAGCGAGAGTGGGGCGATCGAGCGAGGCAAAGAGGCGGCGGAGAGATCGAGGGGAAGAAAAACACGAAATGAAGAAGGAGAGGGCTGGGTCGATCAGAAAATAAAGGTTCCATAGCCTTTATTTCGACCCAAAACTATAACGGTTATTTGTTTAAAACCGTTACAGAAGACCAAATTAGGTTCTATAACGGGTTTTAAGTAAAAACCGTTACAGATTCGAATAACGGTTTTTATAAAAAAACTGTTACAGAAGAGTTTACAGTTTTTTTTTCTTTTCTGTGACGGAAAAGTCATAACGGTTGTTTTTTAAAAACCGTTACAGATTGGATTGTTTTTTTTTCCGCGTGGTATCCCACAGTTCTGTAACGGTTTTTATAAAACCCGTTACAAAAGCCTCTTTTGTGGTAGTGAAAGTGAGGTGGATAATTAGATATAATGTAGGACATAAAACTTAAATTATATATCTACATATATTGTAGGGAAAATTTTTTCTATACCCCTCAAAAGTGGTGAAATTGAGCATTTGCCACCTAAAAGTTCAAACTTTTGTTTTTGCCCCTCAAAACTTCAACTTCATTCTCTATTTACCACTTTATCATTTTTAATATTAAAAACAGTAATGAAATAATAAAACTGAAATTTTAAGACGATTATACCCCCATCGATTTGTGACTCAGTCGATTACAAACAAACCCACAGTGATTCGATCGACTAAACCCACTCGTGCACGAGACCTCTCGACCCCTTCTTCTCTCGCGCATGATGAACCCTAGACGCGCTCCATCCACCACCCAGTCGCTCAGTTTCCATCGCCTCGCTGAGCCTAGCCGCTGAACCCAGCTAAAAAATTCTTCTTCTCTCGCACATCTCAGTCATCGCTCTCAGTCGCTGAGCCTCTGTCGCCTCACTGATTCCATGATTCCATGTTCCCCATTGCACGACATTTGTCTCCGTCCAGGTTTGTTTTTTTTTCAATCCGCTTTTCAATCGAACCCAGTCCCTAAACCTGGTGCTGATAGGTTTTGCTTTGGGCTTGATAGTTTTTGCTTTGAAGGAAGCTTTTGCTTTGGGCTTGATAGTGTTGTACCCATAAAAAATTACTAAAAAAAAGGGTATAAAGATAGCAAATGAAATAAAAAATCTCATGATAAACCAAGCAAGGAAGGGAAAGGATGAATTAAAATTCGCCCAAGTCACGAGCTGCTATCAGACGAGGTGTATATAATACTGAGTAAGGTGTATAAGATGTAATTTATAAAGGACAAAGAAAGTATAAACAAAAGAAGGGGGGAATAAGAGGCGAAAATGGCGAAAGCATGCATCCCTTTCAGGAAATGGCCTCCTCCAGTATACTCTGAAACTGAGAGGAATATTTGAGCAATTTGAATTCCCCCCGTACAGTAACAACCATGACTGGACTCGGAACACGAACCAAAGAGCAAAAAGAAGAAAGGGTTAATACACGGTACAGAGTAGACCAGGTGTACGAAACAGAAAAGGGGAGACTGCTAAATTTGAGTCTCATTAAATCCGACAGATGGGCCCCAACTCTTGGTGTCTCTGATAAATAGACCCCACGCGAATAATTCATCCCTCTCAACAGAAATAAAGAGAGAGCGTGAAGAAAGGGGAAAACATGGCGTGGCCGTTACAACCGCCTGGGTCAACGACACCTATCTCCCTTGTTTGACCACTCGAGTGAAGCTCTGTTGTGACGCACTGATAACCGTTGGATCGAGCCTCGGAAAAGTGAAGGCCAAGATACACTGGTGTTGCAACAAACTCTTAACCACCTCAGTCAAACCATTTCCCAGTTTTCGTTTGACCAGCGAAAGAAACACAAATTGGTCCCTTGATAGCCATTGGATTGGACGACGATCCGTGTGCTCGCTAATTGACGGCCGAGATGTGATGGAATCTGTGGTTTACTGAAGGAAGGATTGAACCATGAGAGCCTATAAATACTCCATCAACAGAAGGGGGGGGGGATCGGAGTTTTTTTTTTTTCTTTCCTAGAGACCTTTGAAGAAGAGAGAGAACAGAGCAAAGAGAGAGACTTCTTAGAATTAGATAAGAGCGCCTAGCTGCTCTTTGAGAATCTAAGAAAAGAGTGCCACACACTGTACACACACACACTAGAAAGAGAGGCATTTTCTCAAACAGTTGGTAGGTAGATTGAGAGGCAAGAGATTAGGTGAAATTGAAGCCGATAAAGCAATTGTGGTTAGCAAGAAGGTGAAAGGTATGCACGAATTGACTACTTGTAACTGAAATTCGGAGTTTGAAATGAGAATTGAGTGTTTTTGATGGAAGATTGGATTGAGCTTTTGCTTTATCACGTGACCTGATTCTTAAAACGTGAAAATTACCTTTGCTGGTTTCTTCCTTTGTTTATGATTGTTCTCTTATTCAATTTATACTAGACTCGTTCTTGCATTCTAGATGAACATTAATCCACTTTCCTTCAGTTAGCATCGATTCTGAAATCAGATCTGACGGCGCTTGGCGTCAGACGATCTTGATCAAGAATCATGTACGAGAGGTTTTTGAGAAATGAATTACCTATGAAAGGTTTTAGTATAAAGCCAATTCCGATTCAAGAATATGCATGGCATATGAAAAGAATCAGGTTTGACTTTATTACTGTAGTACATAATAACATTGCCTTTACTTAAACTCTGACTGTGCACAGCACATGAAGAGAGTAGTTGGAAACAAAGTTTGATCAAACTTCTGCAATTTAGATTCAGTTTGTCCTAAGCGGATGTAGATACTAAAATGCATTTGGAAGCTTGATGTTAGTATATTCCTCTCTTAAATTGATTAATCGTATGGCTTTCTTGATTGACAAAGATGCAGCTCCTCTTATGGGTAAGTTAACGTTATTCCTTTCTTCTTTGTACTGTTTCCCAAGTTGATTAGGTTCTTGATTGCGCGATGGCGCATGAAAGATACCTGATTAATACTCAAGTTACCCCTTTCCTTCAATGGCGCACAGCGCTTGAGAAGCCAAATTCATGGTCACTAGACTTGTCTGGATCACCTCCATAGCTCAGCTTTGGCAGGCCCAGTCAAGGAATCACTGCTGTAATGACACATTACAGACAGGATATGCTATGTTAATCATATAAACAAGCATATAGTTCATGGAGAAATATCTGATAAGTGGATTATGTTATTGTTGTCCTTCCTCTTACTTGATCGTGAGATTCAGTGAAATGTAAGGGTCTTTCTTGCAAACTATTAGTTACTATAAAAGTGTAACTCAGGGATAACAATCTGGTCTCACCCCTTTTGATTCAGTCCTTTGCTGACCATAGTCTCTGTATAAGCCAAAATAAAGGTCTGGAATTAATTTGTTGTTGATCGTTAATTCTTTGTATGTCTGATACAATCTCCGAAAGGATCAGGCACTATGGTGAAAGAAAGTTACTGCTAATTAAATATGTGCATTCTTGATGAAATGTTGATGCTTGACTTTTTCTTGTAAGTAATTCTTCTTGCAATAAAGTAGGACCTATGGGTTTATGTACAAAATAAATAATTGACTGTTGTGATTCTGAAGTAGAAATTGGAATCAGCATATTTCTTAAATAATTAAGGTCACAGTATAGAGGCTCACCTGACCATTGTATTAACAAAAGTGCTGATATTGTGTAGTTCCCTTTTGTGAATAAATTAGAAAAGTGAGGGTTTCTTTTGTAAAAGTAAATTGCTGCCATAACTGTGGGTAATAGAATTGTGCCCCTCATTTTGAAGACCAACATATTCCCTGAATGGTTCAGGTCTGAAATCTAATATAACTAATAAATTTGTAAATGATATATATACTCGTGCTGCCTAATCCTTCTTGCTGCAAATTTTAAGATAAAATGGCCAAAACTAGCTCATAATAGAGAGCCAAAATTAAAGTCAATTTCTTATTCTATGCATACGATATTAGTATGAGTTAGGAAATATCATAGAGATTGTGTAGTCATAGGAAGGAAACCAAGTCGGATTCACATA
The DNA here is from genome assembly GCA_028095005.1 of Rhynchospora pubera. Taxonomy (NCBI): domain Eukaryota; kingdom Viridiplantae; phylum Streptophyta; class Magnoliopsida; order Poales; family Cyperaceae; genus Rhynchospora; species Rhynchospora pubera. Next base: position 178,906,191 of record CM051459.1, read on the forward strand.
TGTATTACTCCTATACCATGGCACCAGCATGTGGTACTTTCGTCTCACTACATTAACACATTATCAAGTGAGTATATATTCGTGTTCTCCCTCCCCTGGCGATTCTAATAAAGTCTGCCTCACTGGCCGTGACGATGACGATCGCCGGAAATCTAAAAAATAAAAATTATAAGGACCAGATTGAATAAGATGCTGATTGGTAATTATTAGAGACGACGCACGGCCAACAGACGCCCCATCGTCTTCCTCTCTACCTCACGGTGCTGACGAGCTCTTCCTTGATGGCAACGATAACCGGAATCATTAACGGGTCCAAATCCGTTATGTCAGAACCATTAACGAAGATAACGGAACCCGTCTCCTTCATTCGAACCTCAGCGCCATAAGCTCTTCGATCATCTACAGCGAAACTGTAGGGAAATTCGTGAACTCCTCCTCTGTCAACAGGCGAGATATGAGAAGGAATAAAATAAAGAGAGTTGGCTCAATGGTCATCAAGGCCCACGAAAAGAGAACGTAAAGGAGAAGCCAAACATTAGAAACTTTTCAAAATTAATGGTGGGACCAATCAGAGAACGCCACGTCAGCTGAAACTTTAAAAATCCATCTAAAATAGTAGGAAGCTCCTAAAATATAAACGACACATCCATAAAATTTAAAAAAAAAACAAAATAAACCAGTTTCACTGATACTTTGATATGAAAAGATGTCAAAGTAGCGGCCTTTTGTATTTTTGAAGTATTTTCGCCTTAAAAATGAATTTTAGAAAATGAAATAAACCCTTTCATAAAATGCTAGGTATTTTCAAAACTAAGATTTCAAGTATATTACTTTCAAAAAGCTAAATATACCCCAAGTATAAAAGTATTTTCAAAATTCTAAAAGATTTCAAGTATCTAGTATACTCGATTATGGATATCTTCAAAAGATTAAATGATTTCGAAAATAATATCTTCCAAAGTCAAATATCTTTCAAGATTAAGTATTTTGAAATAGAAAAGTTCTTTTTAAAGGTTAAAAGTGCAAAAGGTCAAAGTGAATAAAATCACCAATATCCCAAGTGAAATCTCAGAAGTTAAAAGTCCAACACGAAACCCAAATTCAAAGCCGAAACCTCTCCGTTTGAGGAAAAGTCCCTCACTAAGGTTGAGATCGACCTTAGATGACTCAGAAAACGAATTCTTACGGCCCCCCCTCGTCCAAAGAATTCTATTTTTGTTCTCATAAGAAGACCGATGAAGATGGTCCCGAGAACCGACTCTTATTAAGAAGACCGATGAAGATGGTCCCTAGGGTCGTTAAAGAACCAACTCTTATTAAGAAGACCGATGAAGATGGTCCCTAGGGTTGTAAAAGAACCAACTTTCGTCGAGTAGCCATCAAAGAGGACCCGAAGGTTGTAAAACTCCTTTTGTTCTCATAAGAAGACCGATGAAGATGGTCCCGAGAACCGACTCTTATTAAGAAGACCGATGAAGATGGTCCCTAGGGTCGTTAAAGAACCAACTCTTGTTAAGAAGACCGATGAAGATGGTCCCTAGGGTTGTAAAAGAACCAACTTTAGCTCAAAGGCGCCACATGCCCCTAAGGTTGTAAAACTCCTCTTTTGTTCTCATAAGAAGACCGATGAAGATGGTCCTGAGAACCGACTCTTATTAAGAAGACCGATGAAGATGGTCCCTAGGGTCGTTAAAGAACCAACTCTTATTAAGAAGACCGATTAAGATGGTCCCTAGGGTTGTAAAAGAACCAACTTTTGTTGTGGCCGCCCAAGAGGCCCCGAAGGTTGTAAAACTCCTTTTCACTCTCACAAGAAGGCCAGTCATAGCCCCGAGAGTTTACCAGAAACAACCTCAAGCGAAGCCTCCCCTTTCATCAACTAGAAACCTTTTCCAAACCGAAAATCTATTCTCTCCTTTTTAAGTCAAGTCAGAAGTCTTTTGTCGATCCTTAATTGGGTCCCGTCCATTGAGTTTGGTACCATCAATTAAGTCCTCCGCGATAGCACTCCATAAGTTTATTTCCTTAGCCCATTATGTCAATACCCTTTAGGTCCCTTAATCAGAGGTTCTCGTAGGCAACTACGGGGTAATTAACAGTAGGGGCTTGCGCCTACTGGAAAGAAAGGACCCGCTAAATCAAGAAACTTCTTTAAGTAGCGACTCTTTATAGGATTCTCTTGTGTTGAGAGATATTCGCTAAAGAGATCGAAACCTTAAGGGAGGTGAATCTAAGGCTATGTTCCCATTGTTCTTCGAGAAATTCCTTCGAGGAGAATAATGACGAAAAAGCCGCGACAGATAGTACTGGCTGGAGCTTGATATTGTTTTGTGCAAATACGAGTGCTAAATTTTGGTGTATCAGCTCAATTTATAGAGCTTGTGTTCTTATTCTGAAAAATTGTGGGCAATTGCTTCTCTGACTGTCATATTTATAAGTTCTGGTGTGACCATTAATTGCAAATTGTAGCTCAATTTCTGTCAATTCTTTTAGCATGTGTTTGTCAATTTCTGTCAATAAAATAACTGTCATACTGATTTTTCTTTGGGCTTTTGTTTACTTTACAGAACCCGATGAACCTGCCTTTACATAAGAAAAACCAAGTTTAGGCTATACTAATCTGCCTTTAGTTCTCTCTCTGTTAAGTAAGAAGTAATATCTAACTGAAATTTCTTTTTGGTAATGCAGATAACTGTATTACCCAATGATCTTACTTGTCCATCCATAGCAAGGCTAAGGGAGCTATGGTCTCTGAGTCCTGGGTGTTAGAGTGGGCTGCCGATTTCTTAAGGAGAAACCCGTCGGCTAGAGCATGCAGTACAAAATAAATTAGTAGAAGACTTTAATGTAAAATTGAATTATGGTAAAACTTGGACACATGTTGTTGCTACATGAAATAGAAGGATTATGTCCAGATTATTTCCTTATTTTATTTTATTTTGATTAGAGATGTTGTATTTATTTTGAGATAGAAACATTTATATGCTTGTATCAATTATCAATGCTATATCTATGTACTGCATTTTAGTTGAGTTGAAACTATGTACTGGATAATGCTATTCACATTAGGCATTTTGGATAATTTGTTGTTAGATAATACTCTTTTAACATGGTGGATGAAACAACTACTATGTATACTCTTTACTGGATAATGCTATTCACATTGGGCATTTTGGATAATTTGTTACTAGATAATTATATCGCTGCATTTCTATGATGTTTCTACTGCATTTTAGATCGCCAGATAACTAACTATATTCATGATGCAACAAATTAGATACAACACTACTCGTTTAAATGATAGAAACCAATTAATTAAGAAGAACTTTATTTATTAATCACACTACATTCACATAGGGTATCTCACATACAGTCATAAAATTCCCAAAAAAAGAACATACATATGATTAGAAAGACACTAATTGTGAATTCCTATAACTACAATTAAAAGAACAATCACCACAACTAAAAGAGCAATAATGATAATGACATTTGCAGACGATAGATAAGTTAAATATTCCTCTTCTCACTTCCAGCATCTGCACCTACAAATCTTTTAGAAAGAAAAGGAATTATATAATAGCTCAAATTCAATGGATGGAATAACAACCAGTATATGTCAATTTCTAGTTCTATGTAGAGAAGCTATGTATTGAGAACCTTGATTCACTAAGATAACTCAAATCCATAGGTACTAGGTCTCAAGTATTACATGTCAACCACTAATACATATATAATAGCATAATAATTTGATTCACTAAGATAATTATGAGAAATTTGATACTTAAAACTATTTTTGGGTAGCTGCCGTGTGCTTTGGCCCTGACAGTGCCCTTTGCAATACTACTGCTCTGGAATTATATGTTCCCAAAAAGTAGTCCAAAAATTCATTTGTAGAACCCGACAAATATTGATGTAAAGAAAAAAAAAGATAGAACAGTTTTGCCAGATACTGATGATAAATATTGATGACAAATACTGACATTGTTCAAGCTAAATGCCTTAACCATGCTGATGACAAATACGACTGAATTTAAAAAACCTGTGTTTATATTCAAATTTTTTACACAAATTGTCTCCAGAAGAAAGGAAGACCAGTAAGATACCAACTAATTTTACAGAGTTTCACTGTTTTTACCTTGTTTACACATTTATAGAACATTTTTCCTGGATTGAATTAAGTTCTGCTCTCAAACTTCTTAACCACGACACCACAGGATAGGGTGCGACACTCGATGACACTGAATGCGAGAGGGACTCTGGTCTGCTCGAATGACGGTTCATTGCAGAGAGGCGAGCTGACGAAGGTGGTGCGAGAATCTAGGGTTCATCAAGCCGATGACACGACGGAGCCGATGGCACGAGATGTAGGTTTAGGCTCGTGAGAGAGGAGAAAGAGACTTGACGAGAGCCGAGATCGATCAGTATCTAGGTATATGTTCATCGGAGACAAGTTGAAGAGAAGCGATTTGGTTATCACTGATTGACGGATTTTGACGGATTTTTCAAGAGAATAAGGGCTTGTTTCGTTTTTCGTTTTTTTCTTTCCCCCCAAACTTAAATAATGCATTGTCCTCAATGCAACACAGAGAAAAATAAAAATAAGAGGGAAAAAAGAAACCAACCGGATCAAAGCGTGTTTCTCGACATGAGTTCAGCACTGTTTGGCATTGGGGCAGCGACAAGGCAATCGAGATACTCAACTAAGTTTCTTGTGGCATGCAACTCGTATGAGGTCGTGCGTGGGTTTTTTTTTTTTTGTTGCTCAACCCGTGGTGCTCTAGTGAGAGTTGCAAGTAGGACATCCACAACGAATCAAAGTCTGCATATCCCACAATGAAATTCAGACCAACCATGAGAGATATTTTATTATTATTATTATTTTTTTTGACAACAAAAAAAATAAAATAGAAAAATAATAAAGAAAAATTTCTTGGGTTGCCTCCCAAGAAGCGCTTGTTTTAGGTCTCGAGCTTGACCACCTCTCAATTCCATCTTATCTTCACTTTACGTCCGTTGAAAGCATCGTAGTTCTTCCAAAAATGAATGAGCGAGATTCTTGAAAAATGCTTGGTGTTCTCCTTCGTGGTTGTGTGCATGGTTGGTCCGATTATGATGCGATACTTGATTTGCGGGTTGCTACCTTTCATCGCATCGATATTCTCCAAGCATTTCTCAAGTTGAGGGCTCAAGTCGAATTTGGTGAACTTGTCATTTGTCACGTTGGATGCCTCGACTCTGAGAGGGTTATCACCATCTTTCTTCTTCTCAGATTCATCAATAACGGAGACTATTGGAGGATCCTTCAATTCCAACTCATTAGATTTTTCAATATAAGTTAATCTAAGTGGAATGAAAATTGGAGAGACATTAGGCGGAGGTGCTACATACTTTGGTTCTACAATTTTCTCTTGTTTTTCATTTGTTTCAAATTGTATGTCATCATCACTATCAGTCTCATAGCAAATTGCAATTTCTTTTAGAGAACTAAAACTGTCTAATTCTTCATTACCTTGCAATGTCATTTTATCATTTTGGTCATCTTGTGATCTATATGAGGAACACGATTCGTGGGCAATTTCATTCTCAAGCATCCAAGTTTCTAGTTGTGTGGCATATTTGTCAAGATTGCTGAACTTAGATGCTATGGAATTCATTTCTCTAACAATTTCCTCATTTAGCTTTGTTTGATAGGCCATAAAATCATAAAGGAATAATTCATCACTTGACATTTGCAAAGGTAATTGAGAATTATAAGTTTCAGAAAAGAAAGTTGACCTAGAGTCATGTCGAGACATTGATCTTTCATTATAACAAGAGAAACAAGAGTTATTAGTCAAACCAGAGTTGTATGCACTGTGTGTGGGTCTTGTGCCATGGCGTTCAGCTTGCCATGTGGCCGAGTGAGAAGCCGAGTGCACACCCAAGTGCTTAATTCGTGCGAACGGTGGAGCTCTTGCACCTGCATGTCTCGTGCCATAGTGTCCTTCCCCAAGTATTGCGCTTTTTTTGTTGTTCACCACATCAACTTGATGTCTTAGTCGAGCCATAGAAAATTCGGGTCTCGTCATTTCATGTGGTGCATGTTCCATTAGATAAGTGCAAGGGTCATAGTGCTCACTCCAATTGTCCTCCATATCTTGATCAAATTCCTGAAAAGAGTGAAACATGGTGACACAAGTGATTTTTTTTGATAAAATAAAAATCTAGTCTTTAGCTACTAAAATAAGAAATTAATATCATGCTACCATCCCCGGCAACGGCGCCATTTTGATCGAGGTATAAACCTAGGTCAAACAAAAATAACCTTGTTTACTCGACTAGACGTTCGTAGTAAAGCAAAGGTGTCGATCCCACAGAGATGGTGATGAATACTAATCCTATTTGTTCGCTAAAGCTAGACAATAAAAGTTTAGAAACGAATTGGTGCTACAAACTAAAAGGCAAAATGAAAAAGATGCAAGAATAAGAATGAAAGTGATGAAAAACAGTTTAAAAGAATATTTTTGGGATTTTAAAGGGTTTAAAATATGATAATAAATGTGCCTTAGGGTTCGATTTCACCTCGATCTGGTCACAGAGTCACAAGACTTAGCACTGTCGTATTCAGCCTTGCTAATTCGGTCCGAATTCCGGACCGAATTCCACTGTGTAAATGTTGTGGTTTACTCTTTTGTTGATTTATTCAAGCCAAAGGTCCATCTAGCCAAACCTAACTCCCTAACCCTCCGCTTTCGCCTATTGGGTACGGTATTTGGAATGAGATCTAGTGTTAAACAACCTTCATCGAGTGCATTGCACCCCTAACTTTCGTTGTTCGGTGGACCTACTCGAGTTTACCAATGATTTTCTGCAAGATATCTAACCTAGACTTTCGCCTAACTAGAAGTGTTTACTTTTGGTTACTAACTGGTCGACTTTCGCCATTGACCTACCTCGAAATACTAGTGAAAGGTTCAGTTATTATAATGAGTTGATGTCTCAAACAAGTGCGGCCGTACACAAGCAGAGCAACACAAGTAATAATAAACACAAAACACGAGCAAATCAATAAAACTCCCAAAGGTAATTGGTTTCGTCCATCAACAAGACAAGCAAACCAAGCAAACCAAATTCTAGGCTACATCTATCCCTAAAGCAACAAAGATCTAACCTATCATGCTAATAAAACAAGATACAAACTCCATGACAAGAATAAATAAGAGAAAAGGAAGAGATACAACAATATCCAGGTTTACTCCTATTTGAATCAAGTCTGAAGCCGTGGTTGGGTTGAATCTAACGCTGCCGCGCCTAGAACTGCTCCCAAATCGCTGCCATGGTCGAGTGATGGTGGAGAGGTGGTGGAAATCCCACGCCTTTCGGCGTGAGAACGGTGCGGAGAGGTGGAAGATTGGTGGCTGCTGATGGATAATGGTGCATTCCCCTTCCTCAAGCAAGAATAAACTTAATATAGACTCCTCTCTGGCCCCTTGACAGGTTGGGAACGTTTTCCCTTGATTTAGGCCGAAATTGGTGCCTTTCCATAAGAGAAAACGCCTCAGGAATACAGCTGGAAACCTTCCCTGTATAGCAATTCGGACCGAATTCCAGACAATTCGGTCCGAATTAGCTTCTCTGTAATTTTCTGTGACGCAATTCGGTCCGAATTGATGCCAATTCGGTCCGAATTCCTGTGCCAGCATTGCGCACCAATAGTATTTTGAGCATAATTTCTTCATCCGGGCTCCGATTGAGGTGATTCAAAGATCGCCGGAAAGCTTACAATGAGCTCTACAATGCTATTGCTTCCATTTAGCTATTTGATTCTCTTAAATCTACCATTTTATGCAATGATTATGCGTAATCCACCAAATTCCTACAAGACAAGTCAAATTCCACGGCAGTATCCAATCTTGCCAAACAAACAGAAAAACAAGATAATATCACGGTTTTGGTCGCAATTTTGATGTAAAGTCTGGCCAAAATATAAGTATAAATATGAGATATCAAATCCCCCCAAACTTAAAACTTGCTTGTCCTCAAGCAAAACTCTAAACTTAGAAGAATTGACAAGACTTAGACTTACAATCGAAATTGAAGTTGGAGTTAGGAATTTAATTTAGTGCACAGTTCAGTTTGACTTTGATTCATGCTTTTCTTGAAATGCTCAATTGGGATTCTCAAACTAGAGTTAAGTTTGTTTTGATCTCATCCAAACAGCTCTTGGTCCTAAGAAAACCTTGACCGAGGGTTAAGGGTCCTAACTTCTATTCATTTAACCACAAAGCAAATCCAAGTTTATTCGCCCGTTCATTCCCATGACCCGAAAGGTTTTGCAAAAGAATTTTGTCAAATCTAGAAATCTTATAGTGAACCCATCTCAAAATAGTTTAGAATTTCACCAATTTTAATTCTGCAAGTCGAGTCGTGGGGCTTTGCACCCTAGAGGATTAAGTGCGAATCACTGACTTCGAGAAAGCTACTGGTACATGTCGCACCAGTGGGTTTGGTCTAGTTTCTTTTGCAATTTATTTGCTACGGTCCACTATGGGACTAGCCGGAACTACCCAATCGTTCTCGAGAGCTTTGAGGTATCGATTCCTGACAGCTCGCAACTAGTCCCACCCTCCAAGCTTTGCTACTGGCACATATCGCACCAGGGAGGTCGGTCCGGTTTTTACACAATTTTGCTACTAGCTCCGCCCCCAAAATTTGTGGTTGAGTTGGTGGAAAGAAGTCTCAAAGCTCCTCGTTTTCACAACTATTTAAGTTTGTCCAATTTGAGGTTGCTCGTTGGTGATTCAAGCTTTAAAACAATTTCAGACAAGACAGGGTCCACTTTATAATTTCTAAGGATAACAAAGTCTTTTTCAAAAGCAAGCGGTTTCACAAGTCCGTTCACTCGGCGAAAGGTTTCAGTTTTGACTAACTCGTGTTCAAACGACTCTTAAGCAACCAAGTTTTAGACACCAAATACCCTCAATTTTGAAATTCTTCGGCCCATTGATACTAGAACAAATTCAAAACATCTCAACAACGAAAGTTTTTGAAATCCAAGACAAGATTTGAGAAAAGAAAATAAACACCGAGTTTTTGCAATGAATCAGTGTGAAGAAGAGCTTAGCTATGCATAAAATCAAGTTCCCAACCCTCAAAAACAATTTAGAAACAACCGCGACTCAGTTCAAGAAAATCAAGAAGGAATTCGGACCGAATTAGAGGTTTTGTTGAAAAACTGGAAAGCAATTCGGACCGAATACGTGGCTCTGTCAAAGAAAAGTTGGCAATTCGGTCCGAATTCAGTTGAATTCGGTCCGAATTGCAGGGTCTGTTTTGCAAAAAAAAAAATTCAGAAAACAAGCGTTTTGACGGATTTTTCAAGAGAATAAGGGCTTGTTTCGTTTTTCGTTTTTTTCTTTCCCCCAAAACTTAAATAATGCATTGTCCTCAATGCAACACAGAGAAAAATAAAAATAAGAGGGAAAAAGAAACCAACCGGATCAAAGCGTGTTTCTCGACATGAGTTCAGCACTGTTTGGCATTGGGGCAGCGACAAGGCAATCGAGATACTCAACTAAGTTTCTTGTGGCATGCAACTCGTATGAGGTCGTGCGTGGGTTTTTTTTTTTTGTTGCTCAACCCGTGGTGCTCTAGTGAGAGTTGCAAGTAGGACATCCACAACGAATCAAAGTCTGCATATCCCACAATGAAATTCAGACCAACCATGAGAGATATTTTATTATTATTATTTTTTTTTTGACAACAAAAAAAATAAAATAGAAAAATAATAAAGAAAAATTTCTTGGGTTGCCTTCCAAGAAGCGCTTGTTTTAGGTCTCGAGCTTGACCACCTCTCAATTCCATCTTATCTTCACTTTACGTCTGTTGAAAGCATCGTAGTTCTTCCAAAAATGAATGAGCGAGATTCTTGAAAAATGCTTGGTGTTCTCCTTCGTGGTTGTGTGCATGGTTGGTCCGATTATGATGCGATACTTGATTTGCGGGTTGCTACCTTTCATCGCATCGATATTCTCCAAGCATTTCTCAAGTTGAGGGCTCAAGTCGAATTTGGTGAACTTGTCATTTGTCACGTTGGATGCCTCGACTCTGAGAGGGTTATCACCATCTTTCTTCTTCTCAGATTCATCAATAACGGAGACTATTGGAGGATCCTTCAATTCCAACTCATTAGATTTTTCAATATAAGTTAATCTAAGTGGAATGAAAATTGGAGAGACATTAGGCGGAGGTGCTACATACTTTGGTTCTACAATTTTCTCTTGTTTTTCATTTGTTTCAAATTGTATGTCATCATCACTATCAGTCTCATAGCAAATTGCAATTTCTTTTAGAGAACTAAAACTGTCTAATTCTTCATTACCTTGCAATGTCATTTTATCATTTTGGTCATCTTGTGATCTATATGAGAAACACGATTCGTGGGCAATTTCATTCTCAAGCATCCAAGTTTCTAGTTGTGTGGCATATTTGTCAAGATTGCTGAACTTAGATGCTATGGAATTCATTTCTCTAACAATTTCCTCATTTAGCTTTGTTTGATAGGCCATAAAATCATAAAGGAATAATTCATCACTTGACATTTGCAAAGGTAATTGAGAATTATAAGTTTCAGAAAAGAAAGTTGACCTAGAGTCATGTCGAGACATTGATCTTTCATTATAACAAGAGAAACAAGAGTTATTAGTCAAACCAGAGTTGTATGCACTGTGTGTGGGTCTTGTGCCATGGCGTTCAGCTTGCCATGTGGCCGAGTGAGAAGCCGAGTGCACACCCAAGTGCTTAATTCGTGCGAACGGTGGAGCTCTTGCACCTGCATGTCTCGTGCCATAGTGTCCTTCCCCAAGTATTGCGCTTTTTTTGTTGTTCACCACATCAACTTGATGTCTTAGTCGAGCCATAGAAAATTCGGGTCTCGTCATTTCATGTGGTGCATGTTCCATTAGATAAGTGCAAGGGTCATAGTGCTCACTCCAATTGTCCTCCATATCTTGATCAAATTCCTGAAAAGAGTGAAACATGGTGACACAAGTGATTTTTTTTGATAAAATAAAAATCTAGTCTTTAGCTACTAAAATAAGAAATTAATATCATGCTACCATCCCCGGCAACGGCGCCATTTTGATCGAGGTATAAACCTAGGTCAAACAAAAATAACCTTGTTTACTCGACTAGACGTTCGTAGTAAAGCAAAGGTGTCGATCCCACAGAGATGGTGATGAATACTAATCCTATTTGTTCGCTAAAGCTAGACAATAAAAGTTTAGAAACGAATTGGTGCTACAAACTAAAAGGCAAAATGAAAAAGATGCAAGAATAAGAATGAAAGTGATGAAAAACAGTTTAAAAGAATATTTTTGGGATTTTAAAGGGTTTAAAATATGATAATAAATGTGCCTTAGGGTTCGATTTCACCTCGATCTGGTCACAGAGTCACAAGACTTAGCACTGTCGTATTCAGCCTTGCTAATTCGGTCCGAATTCCGGACCGAATTCCACTGTGTAAATGCTGTGGTTTACTCTTTTGTTGATTTATTCAAGCCAAAGGTCCATCTAGCCAAACCTAACTCCCTAACCCTCCTCTTTCGCCTATTGGGTACGGTATTTGGAATGGGATCTAGTGTTAAACAACCTTCATCGAGTGCATTGCACCCCCAACTTTCGTTGTTCGGTGGACCTACTCGAGTTTACCAATGATTTTCTGCGAGATATCTAACCTAGACTTTCGCCTAACTAGAAGTGTTTACTTTTGGTTACTAACTGGTCGACTTTCGCCATTGACCTACCTCGAAATACTAGTGAAAGGTTCAGTTATTATAAAGAGTTGATGTCTCAAACAAGTGCGGCCGTACACAAGCAGAGCAACACAAGTAATAATAAACACAAAACACGAGCAAATCAATAAAACTCCCAAAGGTAATTGGTTTCGTCCATCAACAAGACAAGCAAACCAAGCAAACCAAATTCTAGGCTACATCTATCCCTAAAGCAACAAAGATCTAACCTATCATGCTAATAAAACAAGATACAAACTCCATGACAAGAATAAATAAGAGAAAAGGAAGAGATACAACAATATCCAGGTTTACTCCTATTTGAATCAAGTCTGAAGCCGTGGTTGGGTTGAATCTAACGCTGCCGCGCCTAGAACTGCTCCCAAATCGCTGCCATGGTCGAGTGATGGTGGAGAGGTGGTGGAAATCCCACGCCTTTCGGCGTGAGAACGGTGCGGAGAGGTGGAAGATTGGTGGCTGCTGATGGATAATGGTGCATTCCCCTTCCTCAAGCAAGAATAAACTTAATATAGACTCCTCTCTGGCCCCTTGACAGGTTGGGAACGTTTTCCCTTGATTTAGGCCGAAATTGGGGCCTTTCCATAAGAGAAAACGCCTCAGAAATACAGCTGGAAACCTTCCCTGTATAGCAATTCGGACCGAATTCCAGACAATTCGGTCCGAATTAGCTTCTCTGTAATTTTTTGTGACGCAATTCGGTCCGAATTGATGCCAATTCGGTCCGAATTCCTGTGCCAGCATTGCGCACCAATAGTATTTTGAGCATAATTTCTTCATCCGGGCTCCGATTGAGGTGATTCAAAGATCGCCGGAAAGCTTACAATGAGCTCTACAATGCTATTGCTTCCATTTAGCTATTTGATTCTCTTAAATCTACCATTTTATGCAATGATTATGCGTGATCCACCAAATTCCTACAAGACAAGTCAAATTCCACGGCAGTATCCAATCTTGCCAAACAAACAGAAAAACAAGATAATATCACGGTTTTGGTCGCAATTTTGATGTAAAGTCTGGCCAAAATATAAGTATAAATATGAGATATCAAATCCCCCAAACTTAAAACTTGCTTGTCCTCAAGCAAAACTCTAAACTTAGAAGAATTGACAAGACTTAGACTTACAATCGAAATTGAAGTTGGAGTTAGGAATTTAATTTAGTGCACAGTTCAGTTTGACTTTGATTCATGCTTTTCTTGAAATGCTCAATTGGGATTCTCAAACTAGAGTTAAGTTTGTTTTGATCTCATCCAAACAGCTCTTGGTCCTAAGAAAACCTTGACCGAGGGTTAAGGGTCCTAGCTTCTATTCATTTAACCACAAAGCAAATCCAAGTTTATTCGCCCGTTCATTCCCATGACCCGAAAGGTTTTGCAAAAGAATTTTGTCAAATCTAGAAATCTTATAGTGAACCCATCTCAAAATAGTTTAGAATTTCACCAATTTTAATTCTGCAAGTCGAGTCGTGGGGCTTTGCACCCTAGAGGATTAAGTGCGAATCACTGACTTCGAGAAAGCTACTGGTACATGTCGCACCAGTGGGTTTGGTCTAGTTTCTTTTGCAATTTATTTGCTACGGTCCACTATGGGACTAGCCGGAACTACCCAATCGTTCTCGAGAGCTTTGAGGTATCGATTCCTGACAGCTCGCAACTAGTCCCACCCTCCAAGCTTTGCTACTGGCACATATCGCACCAGGGAGGTCGGTCCGGTTTTTACACAATTTTGCTACTAGCTCCGCCCCCAAAATTTGTGGTTGAGTTGGTGGAAAGAAGTCTCAATGCTCCTCGTTTTCACAACTATTTAAGTTTGTCCAATTTGAGGTTGCTCGTTGGTGATTCAAGCTTTAAAACAATTTCAGACAAGACATGGTCCACTTTATAATTTCTAAGGATAACAAAGTCTTTTTCAAAAGCAAGCGGTTTCACAAGTCCGTTCACTCGGCGAAAGGTTTCAGTTTTGACTAACTCGTGTTCAAACGACTCTTAAGCAACCAAGTTTTAGACACCAAATACCCTCAATTTTGAAATTCTTCGGCCCATTGGTACTAGAACAAATTCAAAACATCTCAACAACGAAAGTTTTTGAAATCCAAGACAAGATTTGAGAAAAGAAAATAAACACCGAGTTTTTGCAATGAATCAGTGTGAAGAAGAGCTTAGCTATGCATAAAATCAAGTTCCCAACCCTCAAAAACAATTTAGAAACAACCGCGACTCAGTTCAAGAAAATCAAGAAGGAATTCGGACCGAATTAGAGGTTTTGTTGAAAAACTGGGAAGCAATTCGGACCGAATACGTGGCTCTGTCAAAGAAAAGTTGGCAATTCGGTCCGAATTCAGTTGAATTCGGTCCGAATTGCAGGGTCTGTTTTGCAAAAAAAAAATTCAGAAAACAAGCGTTTTGACGGATTTTTCAAGAGAATAAGGGCTTGTTTCGTTTTTCGTTTTTTTCTTTCCCCCCAAACTTAAATAATGCATTGTCCTCAATGCAACACAGAGAAAAATAAAAATAAGAGGGAAAAATGAAACCAACCGGATCAAAGCGTGTTTCTCGACATGAGTTCAGCACTGTTTGGCATTGGGACAGCGACAAGGCAATCGAGATACTCAACTAAGTTTCTTGTGGCATGCAACTCGTATGAGGTCGTGCGTGGGTTTTTTTTTTTTTGTTGCTCAACCCGTGGTGCTCTAGTGAGAGTTGCAAGTAGGACATCCACAACGAATCAAAGTCTGCATATCCCACAATGAAATTCAGACCAACCATGAGAGATATTTTATTATTATTATTATTTTTTTTTTGACAACAAAAAAAATAAAATAGAAAAATAATAAAGAAAAATTTCTTGGGTTGCCTCCCAAGAAGCGCTTGTTTTAGGTCTCGAGCTTGACCACCTCTCAATTCCATCTTATCTTCACTTTACGTCCGTTGAAAGCATCGTAGTTCTTCCAAAAATGAATGAGCGAGATTCTTGAAAAATGCTTGGTGTTCTCCTTCGTGGTTGTGTGCATGGTTGGTCCGATTATGATGCGATACTTGATTTGCGGGTTGCTACCTTTCATCGCATCGATATTCTCCAAGCATTTCTCAAGTTGAGGGCTCAAGTCGAATTTGGTGAACTTGTCATTTGTCACGTTGGATGCCTCGACTCTGAGAGGGTTATCACCATCTTTCTTCTTCTCAGATTCATCAATAACGGAGACTATTGGAGGATCCTTCAATTCCAACTCATTAGATTTTTCAATATAAGTTAATCTAAGTGGAATGAAAATTGGAGAGACATTAGGCGGAGGTGCTACATACTTTGGTTCTACAATTTTCTCTTGTTTTTCATTTGTTTCAAATTGTATGTCATCATCACTATCAGTCTCATAGCAAATTGCAATTTCTTTTAGAGAACTAAAACTGTCTAATTCTTCATTACCTTGCAATGTCATTTTATCATTTTGGTCATCTTGTGATCTATATGAGGAACACGATTCGTGGACAATTTCATTCTCAAGCATCCAAGTTTCTAGTTGTGTGGCATATTTGTCAAGATTGCTGAACTTAGATGCTATGGAATTCATTTCTCTAACAATTTCCTCATTTAGCTTTGTTTGATAGGCCATAAAATCATAAATGAATAATTCATCACTTGACATTTGCAAAGGTAATTGAGAATTATAAGTTTCAGAAAAGAAAGTTGACCTAGAGTCATGTCGAGACATTGATCTTTCATTATAACAAGAGAAACAAGAGTTATTAGTCAAACCAGAGTTGTATGCACTGTGTGTGGGTCTTGTGCCATGGCGTTCAGCTTGCCATGTGGCCGAGTGAGAAGCCGAGTGCACACCCAAGTGCTTAATTCGTGCGACCGGTGGAGCTCTTGCACCTGCATGTCTCGTGCCATAGTGTCCTTCCCCAAGTATTGCGCTTTTTTTGTTGTTCACCACATCAACTTGATGTCTTAGTCGAGCCATAGAAAATTCGGGTCTCGTCATTTCATGTGGTGCATGTTCCATTAGATAAGTGCAAGGGTCATAGTGCTCACTCCAATTGTCCTCCATATCTTGATCAAATTCCTGAAAAGAGTGAAACATGGTGACACAAGTGATTTTTTTTTGATAAAATAAAAATCTAGTCTTTAGCTACTAAAATAAGAAATTAATATCATGCTACCATCCCCGGCAACGGCGCCATTTTGATCGAGGTATAAACTAGGTCAAACAAAAATAACCTTGTTTACTCGACTAGACGTTCGTAGTAAAGCAAAGGTGTCGATCCCACAGAGATGGTGATGAATACTAATCCTATTTGTTCGCTAAAGCTAGACAATAAAAGTTTAGAAACGAATTGGTGCTACAAACTAAAAGGCAAAATGAAAAAGATGCAAGAATAAGAATGAAAGTGATGAAAAACAGTTTAAAAGAATATTTTTGGGATTTTAAAGGGTTTAAAATATGATAATAAATGTGCCTTAGGGTTCGATTTCACCTCGATCTGGTCACAGAGTCACAAGACTTAGCACTGTCGTATTCAGCCTTGCTAATTCGGTCCGAATTCCGGACCGAATTCCACTGTGTAAATGCTGTGGTTTACTCTTTTGTTGATTTATTCAAGCCAAAGGTCCATCTAGCCAAACCTAACTCCCTAACCCTCCGCTTTCGCCTATTGGGTACGGTATTTGGAATGGGATCTAGTGTTAAACAACCTTCATCGAGTGCATTGCACCCCCAACTTTCTTTGTTCGGTGGACCTACTCGAGTTTACCAATGATTTTCTGCGAGATATCTAACCTAGACTTTCGCCTAACTAGAAGTGTTTACTTTTGGTTACTAACTGGTCGACTTTCGCCATTGACCTACCTCGAAATACTAGTGAAAGGTTCAGTTATTATAATGAGTTGATGTCTCAAACAAGTGCGGCCGTACACAAGCAGAGCAACACAAGTAATAATAAACACAAAACACGAGCAAATCAATAAAACTCCCAAAGGTAATTGGTTTCGTCCATCAACAAGACAAGCAAACCAAGCAAACCAAATTCTAGGCTACATTTATCCCTAAAGCAACAAAGATCTAACCTATCATGCTAATAAAACAAGATACAAACTCCATGACAAGAATAAATAAGAGAAAAGGAAGAGATACAACAATATCCAGGTTTACTCCTATTTGAATCAAGTCTGAAGCCGTGGTTGGGTTGAATCTAACGCTGCCGCGCCTAGAACTGCTCCCAAATCGCTGCCATGGTCGAGTGATGGTGGAGAGGTGGTGGAAATCCCACGCCTTTCGGCGTGAGAACGGTGCCGAGAGGTGGAAGATTGGTGGCTGCTGATGGATAATGGTGGATTTCCCTTCCTCAAGCAAGAATAAACTTAATATAGACTCCTCTCTGGCCCCTTGACAGGTTGGGAACGTTTTCCCTTGATTTAGGCCGAAATTGGGGCCTTTCCATAAGAGAAAACGCCTCAGGAATACAGCTGGAAACCTTCCCTGTATAGCAATTCGGACCGAATTCCAGACAATTCGGTCCGAATTAGCTTCTCTGTAATTTTCTGTGACGCAATTCGGTCCGAATTGATGCCAATTCGGTCCGAATTCCTGTGCCAGCATTGCGCACCAATAGTATTTTGAGCATAATTTCTTCATCCGGGCTCCGATTGAGGTGATTCAAAGATCGCCGGAAAGCTTACAATGAGCTCTACAATGATATTGCTTCCATTTAGCTATTTGATTCTCTTAAATCTACCATTTTATGCAATGATTATGCATGATCCACCAAATTCCTACAAGACAAGTCAAATTCCACGGCAGTATCCAATCTTGCCAAACAAACAGAAAAATAAGATAATATCACGGTTTTAGTCGCAATTTTGATGTAAAGTCTGGCCAAAATATAAGTATAAATATGAGATATCACTGATCTAGGTTCGTGCGAGAGGAAGAAGAGGAATTTGTGCGACTGGGTTTAATCCATAGGGGGCCCTGAATCGATTTGGTTTGTAATCGAACGATCCCAAATTAATGGGGTATAATCGTCTCAAAATTTCAGTTTTATTATTTAACTAATATTTTTTATATTAAAAATGACAAAGTGGTAAATAAAGAAGGAGGTTGAAGTTTTGGGGGGCAAAAACAAAAGTTTGAACTTTTGGGTGGTAAATACTCAATTTCACCACTTTTGGGGGGCATTGAAAAAATTTTCCCTATATTGTATTGACGAAAGACGAGGTGAATCCACTACATCTAGAACTGCTTTGCAGCAACGAATATTATTAATAAATAATGCTTCTGATAAAACCAGCCTTTGCTCCGATGACAACATGCAACACACCTTGGTTTGGGTGGAAGGGCTAGAATTTAAGATCCGACTAGAAATCATTTGTGAACATTTAAATTTATAATAAGTTGACATGGATTTATCTCTAATTTATCACTAAAAAAATTCTCACAGGAGGATCTGTCATATGAATTTGTCGGTGTGAACTGCCTGGATTAGCAGGTAGATTGAGCAGTTTCTTATAAGGAACAAAAAAATAAACAATGTCAAAAAATTTTACCTGAAACGTTACTTAATTTATTTTGTCGTAGCTAGGGTCTGAATACACTCATGCTGGGCATTTTAAATAATTTTAAAATGAAATTACTTAAATCAGTAGTAGATCAATCCCAACCATGATAATAGTTTGAAGTACTACGGTTTCTTGATAGCGAAATAATTTGATAATCAGCGCAACTTTAAAAAAAAAATATTACTTTTCTAAAGTCCAGATTGGAATGTATCTATACTTCAATTCTCATTATATATGTGAAAAATAATTTAATTTGATGTTTAATGGACATTAGCTATATTTAACGGTAATTGAAGAAACATCAAATAACATTTAAATTTTACGAGAATTAATTTATAATTAATCAATACCGCTAACCAGTTTTTTATAGTTTGTTTTAGTTTTTTTTTCTTCAACTTAATTTGAAAAATGATGTTATGAAGGTTTTCCGGTTAAGCGGTTACATATATATAAAAATCTCCAACCCAAATCTTAAAGATAAAAAAAACTAATATTTTCATGATTATAATTTTTATCATCTTTGTCATTGTTATATTTTGTCATTATTGTTGCCGTGGTTATCACCATTAATAATATTATCATTATTTTATAATAATTTTATTGAAAAAGATGGTTCGAGTCCTTTTATTTTTTCTGAAAATAAATATTCACAAGAGAATCATCAGTAAAGTTTTAAATCTGCAAACTTTGTTGAAAATTTGTTGTCCTTTGCCATTTGATCTAGAATCGGTCAACTATAATTATTTAATATTATTGTTATTGTTTTTATAATTGTCATTATATTCCAATGCAACAATATGAATATTACTTATTTTCTTAATTTATTCTTCCTCTCAGGCAACGAAATAAGAATAATTTAAAATTATAATTTAACTTGGCAAAGGTAAGGTTAGAGTTGAATTTGATATATATATATATATAGAATGGATTCAATCAAAGCGCTTTGACCGGAGTCTCAATTAAACTCCGTCGGTTCTCAATTTTGAAAGTTCAAACGACCGATCTGAACCGTCAAATATGATCTCCATATTGAAATCTCCTTGCCGACCAAAATTTTCATTTTTTTGAATTTTTTAAGTATTTTTTTCGGATTTTCAAAAATCGTTAATCTAATTTGTTCTGAACCCTACAAAAATTGCTGTTTTTGAAAATCCGAAAAAAATACTTAAAAAATTAAAAAAAATGAAAATTTTGGTCGGCAAGGAGATTTCAATATGGATATCATATTTGACGGTTCGGATCGGTCGTTTGAACTTTCAAAATTGAGAACCGACGGGGTTTAACTGAGACTCCGGTCAAAGCGCTTTGATTGAAGGCTTTCTCTCTCTCTCTCTCTCTATATATATATATATATATATAGAGAGAGAGAGAGAGAGAGAGAGAGAGAGAGGATGGTTAATGTGCCATAGATGGCACAGAGGGTCCCGTGCCATAGATTCATTTTTCGAGATCCAAAATTCAAATGCTCAATTTGAACCATTCAAGTTATTCACCACATTAAAATATCATTAGAGACCAAATTTTACATTTTTTCGAATTTTTTTGCTATTTATTATGATATGTTTAAAAACATTATAATTGGAGTATTTCAGACCCTCCAATTTGAACATATCAAAATAAATACAAAAAAAATGTAAAATTTGGTCTCCAATGATATTTCAATATGTTGATCAATTTGAACGGTTTGGATTAATCGATTGAATTTCGGATCTTAAAAAAATGTCTAAAAAAAGACATCTATGACATTGCCATCTATGGCACTTTAGCCCACCTTTCTCTCTATATATATATATAATATATAATATATATATATAGAGAGAGAGAGATCGAGCTAGAGCGTTTATCAATTAATTTGAGAACTTTGACCCCCATTTGTTTCAGGCATAAAAGATTGCATAAATCGTTATTACATAAGGTTGTATAAGGATGCATAATTTATTACACCTAATGAGATTTTATAACTTATGTAAAGATCTCTCCACTGTAAATTTCCAATTATACTAATTCAAATAATTTCTCATCAAATATTTTAGTCTTTTCAAAAAAAAATTTATTTTTTTCACACGAATATATGCAGGCATAAATTACTCTTTCTTGTTCAATAACCAAATACCTATTATATAATACTAAATTAGCACTTATGCAACTCATTGCTCCATCACCAAACACCCTTTTGTAACATACAGTAGTTCTTTATTGTACCAAAACTATCGGGAAATTAAATACAGAAAAAGACAAAAGAAATCTAACATTGGATTTAGTTAAAAACACAAGTGATCAGCAAATTTATTGCAATTGCAGTGCTGTGGTCTCCTGGCCCCATGGCCATGGGCCATGGCAGACAGCACTCTCCGAACAATGGAACATCCATTGTTAGCGAACACTCACGGTGTATCGCACTACGAGCCGTCTGATTTTGATTGGACGATTTACTTTTTACGGGCCTATCAATCTAGATTACATGTACGGACTCCCTTTTTATTAGATTTTGATCAGACGGCCAACATGCTGCGCTACATCATGTGTCAGGCGGCAGCAGATCTCAATTTCAAACACTTGAGAGGATAAATCATCCCACTTCCCAGTGTCCCGAGTCCCGACTCAAACATAGAAAGGAAATCTCTCTCATTCCAGATTTCCAGTGTCCATTAGGCAAAGAAAATACCATTCCATATTTCCATATTCCATATATACTTATATAGAAACCAAATCTCTCTCTCTCTCTCTCTCTCTCTCATAACCAACTCCTTCCCAAAAGAAAATCTGAGTGAGCTGAACAGTGAACACAAATTTCGCACCAAACCATAATATTTTTTTTTCAAAAAGAAACCAACTGTCGAATGGAGCCACCGTCGTCGCCAAACCAAAACCAAGCAGTTGATCTGTCTCTCACACTCACTCCTCTCACTCCATCTGAGGCTTCTCCTCC
Organism: Rhynchospora pubera; assembly: GCA_028095005.1. Classification (NCBI taxonomy): domain Eukaryota; kingdom Viridiplantae; phylum Streptophyta; class Magnoliopsida; order Poales; family Cyperaceae; genus Rhynchospora; species Rhynchospora pubera. The sequence continues at coordinate 178,927,469 of CM051459.1, forward strand.
CTCACCACAACACCTGGACAAAGATGTACGCCTCTTCCCTTGCCTCTTTTGCAACAAGAAGTTCTTCAAGTCTCAAGCTCTCGGCGGCCACCAAAACGCGCACAAAAAAGAGCGTAGCATCGGCTGGAACGCCTATCTCTACACTACGCCTCCTTATGCAAACCTCAACCCGAACCCGACTCCGAGCTACCCTACTCCCATGACCCACTTGCCAATTCTGTCTCACTCTTGTAGTACTGCACCGACACCTTCAGCTCCGCTACCGACACAGTATGATGGTTACAGCTCTCTGTATGCAGCACCGAGGTTCAAAGCACAGTTGTATCACTCAGTGAGTAACAGCCGCGCAGTTCAAGCAGCGACGGATCCGCCGGTGGGTCGGGATGAGATGATTGATCTGCTCAACTGGCAGAGAGGGTCACATACTGAGCCCATACCAGTGAGCAGTGCTGGTGTTACTGGTACCTGTGTCGGTACAGCTGATATTGGTAGTTTTGGTTATAACTCTTCATGCGGATCTTCAGATACTGGAGAGATTGATCTGTCACTGAGGCTCTAGCTAGGGCTTAACCGATTAGCTATATTATGTGTAATTGTGTTAGTTATTTTTCTTTCTATTTTGGTTTTTGTTCCCTTTTATTTATTGTATTATTATTATTGTTATATTTTTGGTTTGTAGGGCTCCTATTTTTTGTGCTCACTGCTCAGCCTTTCGATAAAACTGGAATCCGTGTCAATATCCCACTATCTGCAAGTTGGCCTCAGGGCAATTTGTTCCAAAATAAAGAATGGAATTTGCTGTCTGCTAGTTGGTGTTTGCATCAGGATCCCTGTGAGAAAACAAATTACTTGGAACATTTCCTTTTCAGATAAGCATGACATTTAAACTGTGTTTGTTCTAAAAAGATATAATTTAAATTAAGAGAAAAACGTGATGCCATAAATGGAAAAATAGTTTTGCACTAGGTGACGATTGATCAAAAGTAGGCTTCTAAAAACAAAATATGAATTAGCATTTAACTAATTTGAGAAATTGTAAGTTCATAAAAAAATGGTTTGATATTAGTTTATGAAATCCAAAATGATATGCTGGTAATAAATATATACGAATGTGATAACTTTTTACTATATATTTTATGCTTACAATAAAAAATTAAAGATTTTTTTCTAAGTGGAGCATTTGCTGCATGTGTTAATTTTTTAAATTAACAAATGCAAAATTTGAAGATAAATTTCGACGTAAATAAGATTTCAAAATATAGACAAGTCAAGATTTTAAATTCCATGGAAAAAAAATGTTTTTCTTCGAGACTAGGATAGTATTCATTACAGCTCTTGAAATGGCCTATATTTATGGAATTGGAATCACAGCTCTTTATATGAGACAAATTCAAGATTGGATTTTTTATAGACTGAATTTTTTTAATCTCGGTAACTTTTTTGTATTTTATTTTTTAAACAAAAAATAATTATATACCTGAATTCCTAATCGCAACCGTTCTATTTTTCGGAATATATTTATTATTTATCTAGAGATTTAATTGAGCATTTGACAATTATTAAAATAAATAATCTGCTTACTGATGCATGCTTAACATAATTACTTATGTGGACATATGTCTTTGTTATCCTACAGTTGTTATTTTGGAACTTGTTTAATTTGGAATTATCTTCTGCTGTGGACTTTGTGATTGGATGGGAGAAGGGGGTTTGTAGAGAGGGAGAGAGAGAAAGAGGCCAGCAAAAATTGTTCCCGGGACCAGTTTTCTTTTGGGACAGGGAGGTAAGTGCAAAGCGACAAGCATGTGAAATATAATAAGGCTGTGGGGGCCTTTGTGTTAAATATTTTGTTAATGATAATGTATGTTAGTGGTTAGCGTTCATTTATCTATGTACTATCAAAATATGGTTGCATCAGTGATTGTGTTCCCCGCTGTCAAGAGTACATTATTGATTAAATACTGTGAATATAACAACAAAAGGAAAACAGTGGATAATATTTAGGATCCAAGGCTTTAATTAGTGTCTGGCTGCGTTTGGATCGTTGGAAGAAAAAAGAAGAAAAAGGAAGAAAAAGAAAAAAATTATAAATAATCTAAATTTTTCACAAAGTTACACACTTCTCGATACTTTTTCTCACTTCTTTCTTTCTTCCCTTCTTCCCACACTTATCCAAACGCCATAATTCATTCGTTTATCTTTAGTATAATTGTGCTGGGTGCATTCAATTATGTCTTTTAACTTTTAAGTTGTATAAATTATTATGGAATACTTATAAAAAAATGGAAAGAAAGGAATAGCATCTTTTTCTTGTTTCCCCCACATTGTGTCAACTGAGACTAATTAATTACGCCTGACTTCACTAGAAAGTACCCTAGTTAATTCCTTATCTCACCACAAAACCCCCATTTTAATTACTTATTATACAGGAGTTGGGCTGCAACCGATGTGACATGCGAATATACAGCACTTCTGAAGCAACACAGGATGACTTTACTGTATTGTATTATGGTTTCGTTTGGATCGCTTAAGAATAAGGGACCATTTGGATCGCTTAGGAATAGGAGGAATTTTTTATTTCTAGGCATAAAGTATTGGAAAGTGTAATTTTGTGAAGAGTTTGAATTGTTTATAATAAATTTATGCTTAGGAATAGAAAATTCCTCCTATTTCCATGTGATCCAACAGCCCCAAGAGGAATAAGATGAATAATATGAAAAGTATGTAAATTTATGTCTAGAAAGAGACTATTCCCTTATTTCTAGCACCATCCAAACGGAGCATATACGATTTAATTAAGGTACAATTACAATCGCGGAGTATCTAAATATAATCCAATTAATTGTCAGTGTTTGGACCGGATCCTCTACGGGTTTTGTGTTAAACCCGCACTGCAAGTCTTTAAGTGATGACCATCCGATTTAATCTCGACGGGTAAGCTTTTATGGGTCGCACGAATCGACGGACTTGATATTAATCACTTGACATCCATCATTGATCGCACGGACATGAATTGAAGACTTGAAGGATCTCGTTCCGTCAGTGTTTGGAGTTTTAGAATTTAAAAAAAAAAACAAACAAACATAGGAGGGCGAGACAAAGAGATAAAGTACGAGGAATGCAAATTTATTTAATTTAATTCGAATTTTGTATGATCAATAATACTTTATGAAATATTATGTCTATGAGTTTGATAAGCATTTTATATGTAATTATTCTACGAATATCTTTTTTGAATGTTTCAAATCTTAAAATTAAAATGCACTGCTTGTCTTTTTTGTTGATGCACTATTAATTATCGATAATGTATAATGTATACTTGTTTAGTGTGGCGATACAAACTTGTTTGTAAGCCAGAATATATAATTGTTGTTAGACGTCACATGATAAAAACTGTCAAAGAACTATATTTATTTTACGAAATTATTTTTCAAACATTCATGAATGACACTCGACAGTTATGTTGTTGCATTTAATATTGTGCTAATACACGTAAATTTATTCGATCTTTTTAGAAAGTTGATCAAAGATAATTGGAAGTGTTCAGGGAGAGTGTGAGATAAATTATCAGGAGTAGGATTGTGAGGGAGAGAAGGATGAAATAAAATAAGGTCAATAACAAAAAGATGAGATAAGAGAATAAAAGGTGGCATAGAAAGGCAATATTGGCTTCTTTATCAAGATACCACCAGTAGATTTGTATATTGAAGAGGAGGAATCAAATAAAAAATAATGTCTTTTTGTGAAAAGTTTTGTCACACCACTTCACAAACACTATTATTTGAAAAGATCTGTACAGCATGGATAACAGCAAGCAGTGCTTTTTGTGTGTGTTAGGGGGAAGGGGGTGGCTAGTGATAAATTTTTTATTTTGGAAAAAGAACATAAAATGAAAATTTATATAATCTATAATTTTTCAAACATATATATTTGTTTTAAAGAAAATAATAAATATATATATTTATTAAATGAGAAAATCAATGGTGCATACTGATCCAAATTCTTGGATATGCTTCAAAATGACCGATCTAAACCATCCAATATGATCTCCCTATTGAAAATATCCTTGCTTTTTTTTTCGATATTTTTAAGTATTTTTTTTCTGATTTTTAAAAACTGCTATTTTTGAACGATTCAACAAAAATTAGATTAGCGATTTTCTAAATTTTGAAAAAAATGCTTAAAAATTTCGAAAAAAATATAAAATTTGGTCGGTAAGGAGATTATAATAAGGATATCATATTGGACGGTTTGGATCCATCATTTTGAAGCAGATCCAAGAGTTTGAATTAGTATGCACCATATATTTTCTCTAACTAAATTACGTTTTTCATGTGATACGTTGATTGCATTTTTTTGTTGAAGTATAAATATTTTTTTAAAATTTTTATTTGTCCATGCATTGAGTTGAGGGGCGAGTATCCTCTGGATGGTTGTATTCAACCATCCAGTGGACATTTTTTGATCCGAGCCGTCCGATTTAATCTTAACGGTTATGTTTTTTCGGGCCTATCAATCTTGGTATCATGCACGGGGCATCTATGGCCGTTGAGATTATATCAGATGGATGAGATCGAAAGCCATCCATGGATGGCTAGGGCTGCCAATGAAATCCGTTTACCCGTTTACCCGTTCCGTACCATATTCGATAAGACGGGTACGGGTAAGGTTTTATTTTCGTTAGACTAACGGGTATGGGTACGGATAAAGAAAAATTTTCGTTAACTTATTGGGTAAGGGTAAGGGTTATTTCGTACCCATTATCTAACGGGTAATATTTTACAAACATATATGTATATATAATCAAGTTTTTAGCATATTTCGAAAGATATGTTATTAATTTCGATCTTCATCCAAACTTATGAGAATAAATTTCATAATTTTTGTTATATCTAAAATATTATTTAAATATTTTACTTTATCTATATATTTATTTGATATTATATATTTATCACATTATATATTTTTATTAAATTAATAATATCATTATTATCCATTATGTACCGTTACCCTACTCTTACCGTTAATTCTTAACGGGTACGGATAAAGTCTTTTTAACGGGTATGGGTAAAGAAAATTTTAACGGGTACGGGTATGAAAATACCTTCTACCGTACCTTATCGTACCCATTGACAGCTCTATGGATGGCCATCCAGAGGATGCTGTTTCTTGAGTTGAGTGGGTACGTTTTCTAGTTATAGAAATAAAAGAAGTGAGATTTCCAAATTAAATTGTTGTAACAGACTAGCCGTTCTTTGGCAAAGTCAGGTCGACATTTTGGAACTTTATTAAAATCGAAATTATGATGTAATGGTAATACCTAATGAAATAGAAGAATGAAAAATGTTTTCAAATATTTTTTTTTTCTGTACGGGCTAAATTTCTTTATCTAGCGAATGCGTCTGAAAAGAAAAATTTATTTATTTATTTGCAAAATGTTTATTATGTTGGACGGCGAACAATCAACTATCCTGGCCCGTATCCGCTTATGGGCCTTGCGTTGATTCAGTTTCTTCTTATTTATCTGGTCCCACTTACTCAAACGAGTAAGCGCCGTATTTTGCAAATTCATACTCCCGGAAAAAAAAATAATAAATAAAAAGAGAGCATGTTGCATTGCATGTACCTTTTAATATTTGCTAGCACGCATTGTTTTAGGAGTTTATGCTTACTTTCATTAAAATTGTAATATGAATGTTACTTTCTGGTAATAGAAAGTGGCAGGGTTGACGCCTGATTGTTTCCAAAAAAAAAAAAGTTTGAAGTTTTTATATTTTAAGTGAAGCCAGTTCTAGATTCACACGTAATTATTTTAAAATATATTAAAAAAATTAAATTAATTTTGTAATCTTCTTTTATTATAAAAAAATTTGTTGGTGTGGTAATTGTCACCTGATGCTCCAAAAAAAAATGAAATTAAAATTTTGAAGGCTCGAGCCTCCCCTTCCACCCTCACTGACTTCGCTTCTGTTACCAGTCACCGTCACCGTGATAGCGTTAGGAGAGTAAATGGGGTTTTTTTTTTTTTGATAAGAAACTGCCCGTAGGCTTTTCATTACTGAAACTGAGAAACAGAATACAAATTACATTGAAACGGCTTGTACTGAAGCATAAAACTCCCCCAGTTCTAACTGAAAACCCCTTTTTAAACTAGAAGAAATTCCTAACGAAAGTAAAAATAAAGTGCCAACTAAAAAAAAAAAAGATAACAAATAAAAAAGCCAACAAGCATGAAATAATAAGGGGCAGGGGGAATTACAACAAATAAGAAAAACTACTTTTAAGGGGGCGCCTCCTGTACTTGCTGGTAAAAACGCAGGTCCAAGTTCCGGCTGATGTTAAGCTGGTACAAAAGCAGAAACGCTGGTACGCCATGAAAGCTTAATCCCTCTCTCCTAGCATGATTTGCCAAGTTATGCGCCGGCTGAACTGCATCTCTTCGAACCTGTTTCACACTGACTCTATCTCCAAATTGTTCCATCATTGCAACTATCGGTCTCGCTCTCCAAGATGGAAGGCCATCCATGTCACGATCTTCAAGAAAATTTACTAGATTAAGGCAGTCGGTAAAGAATTGTATTACCTGACTACCTCCCTGTTGTGTCAATATGCTTACTCTCTCCATTGCAACTTTTAGAGCCAGTGTTTCAGCCAGAAAAGGATCATGTGCATCCAGCCTCTCTAGTCCAACTCCATACAACAACCCTTCCTGATAAATCAAGTATGCCACACCCGCCTTGCACGACACATCCCATGATGCATCAATTATTACTTGCCATGCGCCTTGTATGGTTTCATATGGTATGCACACTTCAGTTTCATGTGTTCCTGCATTTCTTTCCTCATGCATACTACTCCTCCAGCATCTAATTTTCTTACAAATTTCATTAGGCTGAAATCTCCTACCTTGGAACAGAAACTCATTCCGTGCCAGCCAAATTTCCCAAAGGGTATAACAAAAAGTTGCAATATGATCCTCATTCATTCCCTGTATTACATAATGCACTGTTGTTCTCATATCAAGCGGCATGTTTTCAGTCCTTATTCCTAGGTCACCACCAAACCAGATAAGTCTCGATTCTGGACAAAAGAAAAAGCAATGCGTGGCAAATTCATTTTCCTGTTGGCATCTCGCACACATAGGTGAGATTGATTGTATTCTGCTATGCATGTTTTGAGCTAAAGGCAGCGCATTTGTAAGTAGCCTCCACATGAACAGCTTCACCTTTGGTACAATTTTCTTCCAACTCCAAATATACGTCCATGAGATTTCATCCTCTTGCTCACCCCCCCTTTCGATCGAGACCTGATATCCCTCCTTCACCGTGTATCTCCCAGACTTATTGCAATTCCAGATCAATTTATCTCGTACACCCTGCATCTCACCCGGCTTTGACACATTTTGTATGACGTGTAAAGTTGCATCATCCCCCAACAACCTCACCAGCTCTCCAATTCTCCATTCATTTGTATTTTTATCAAAAAGTTCAGCCACCTTAATTCTCCTATCTCTCCTCGAGGCATTCATTGTAACCTTCCAGCCATTGTACCAAGGTTGTGATAGTACCTCAATTTTATTTCCATCCCCCACTTGCCAATTAATATCTTGCATGAAGAACTCTCTCATTTTGATAGCCTGACGCCACAAAGGACTGGCTCCTGCCATGTTTTTTGCTCTCCAGGAACCAAGATTGTTATAATATTTGCCTTTGCACACCTGTACCCAAATCTTATCCTCCTCACTTATCATGGACTAGACCAGTTTTAGGAATAAGGCATCCCCAAAAATGTCAAGCCGCCTCACCCCAAGTCTTCCTCTATGAAAGGGTTGGCAGATTTTCTTCCAAGCAACAAATGACAAGTATCTCGTTCGATCAGTCTTGCCCCAAAAGAATTTGGCTATCAAACTTTCCATTTGTTTTATTATACCCTTTGGTAGTACCTCAACACTCATGTAATATACTGGTAGACTCATCAAAACAGATTTCAAAAGCACCAACCTTCCTGCATGAGACAACATGTTTGATCTCCATCCCGTGAGCCTTGATTTGAGTTTCTCCAGGAGCATGAGAGCCGTATTCTTTGCACTATTCTGCCTTGTAATCATGGCCCCCAAGTATCTCTCTTCAGTTGCCGCTTCATCTGCTTGGAACAGAGTTTTCACCAAATATATTTGTTGCTCATCACACTTCTTTGACATCCACAATTTTGACTTTGTTGGGTTGATTGACAAGCCTGACACGGCTCCAAAATTCTCCATGAGAGCACACAGGTTTTGTACTTCACTTCTTTCAGCTCCCCCTATCAATATAAGATCATCTGCATAAACAATATGAGCTAGGACGGGACAGGCAGGGGCTAATTTGATTCCTCGTATCTGTTCCCTTGCCAAAGATTGGTGCATGGTTCGTGTGAGCATTTTCATGACCATGATGAAGCAATATGGTGACATAGGGCAACCTTGGCGTAGACCTCGTGTTGGCCTTAGGAAACCATCTCCCGTGCCATTGACTTGAATTGTAACCTTGGCATCTCTGAAGGAAGATAGAAGGAGGTCAATTATCTTTCGCGACATATTTAAATATTCCATAGCATCATGAAGAAAACCCCAATCGAGCTTATCAAAAGCTTTTGAGATATCAGCCTTTAACATGAAAGCACTCTGGTTAAATCGGCTAGAGGAGAAAGAATGAATTATTTCTTTGACAAGGACTATACTATCAGATATGCATCTCCCCTGGATAAAAGCAGTTTGCTCCTTGGAGATTATCTGTTTCAAATAAGGCCTTAGTCTCTGTGCAATTAATTTCATAACCAGCCTGTAAATCACATTTCCTATGCTCAACGGTCTATAGTCAGTTGGTGAAACCGGTTCTGTCCCCTTTGGTATAAGAATGACATTGCACCTTAGCCAAGGCTCAGGAATAGTTGAGGTAAGGAAAATGTGTCGGATTTTAGCAACCAAATCGCAACCCAAGATAGCCCAATTTTCTTGAATAAATCGACAAGTTACTCCATCTGGACCCGGACTCTTGTCAGGGCCCATTCGGAATAAAACCTTCCTAATTTCATGGTAGTCTGGAAGGCGGCTTAAGGCAGTGTGTGCAGAGAGTGGGATTTTAGGTTTATCATCATTTTGTAAGAGTTGGAAAAATAAGGATCTGGAATGTTGAGTTTGGTCAGCTAATAGGTTTGTTTGGGCTGTTATCGGTTTTGGACAGTAGAGGTTTTGGAAGTAGTTGACAAAAGCAAAACGGATTTTCTTTTCATCTCCTGTTAGAGCTCCATTTGCATCCTCCATTGCCGTGATCAGGTTGTGTCTCCGGCGGTTTGTCGCTACCGTATGAAAGAATTTTGTGTTGCGGTCCCCTCCTTCCTCCCACTGCAATCGGGCGCGCTGCCTCCAGTAAAGTTCATGTTGTTCTTCTATCAAACTATACTGCTTAAGCAATTCAGCTTCCTGGGCATGATCTCTAGCTATCGGATGTTGCAACTGCACATCATATATTTTTCCAGCCAATTCCTCTAGCCTTCTTCCTGGGGTTTTGTGTTTTCTTGCCCAGTTATGTATGTTGTCCCTCATTGCATCCCACCGACTCTCCCAGGACTGATCTAAACCTTGTTTCCATTGCTCCTCCCATGCTTGCTTGAACCCGGTTTGCTTAAACCACCAAGTTTCCATTTTGAACTCCCTTCGCCTATCATGAGGTTTTTTAATTCTCAAGAGAATAGGGCAATGATCGCTATGGATCATGGGCAGATGATTCACATATGCATTTGGGTATAGCTCCAACCAATCCGGTGTTGCCAAAACACGATCCAGCCTTTGATAAATAGCCTCTGACACACTTCTTTTATTGGTCCAAGTAAAGGCAGGTCCTTTGTAGCCAATATCTACTAGTCCCGAGTTAAACACGAACTCTTGGAAATCTATGGAATTCGGTTTGAACCGGCTGCTGCCCCCAAACTTCTCACTAGGATCCAGTATTTCATTGAAATCTCCAAGCAAACAGACCCTCCCATGCATTTGTATAAGGTGTGTCAAAGTGTGCCAAATATGCCTAAGGGTTTGTGCGAGTGGTTTTGTGCGCACATTTCAGCAGCTAGAATTTTTCCCCCCCCTCCTTTTTTTGTGTTCAGGAATGAGGTGCGTGTGCGTTTGGATGGGGTTCGGTGGGGGTATTTCCGAGATTGAACCTTAACTTTGTAAATTGGAAATCAACTGGGCATTACATAAATTAATTATCAAGATCATCAATTCTTATGAAAACAAAGGAATTTGAGGGCTGGCAAAATTGTTTAGAATAAATATCAAAAGTTGTCAAAACTGTTTTAATCCGACTAGAACAGGGGTCACGTGGAAGATGTTACATTTGTTACTATTCGAAATGATAATTCAAATTTTATTTTAAAATAGTATAAATGTTCAATCAAGAACAATTAGATAATGATAAAAAAAACAATTAGAACAATTCTTTATGAAGGGTTTCTATATAATTTCTCAAAGAAAAAAATATATTAAAAGTGATATAACTTCATCATATCATCATGGACTTGGAGCTTTAATTCAGGTCTATTTTTTGCCAAGCAACATTTTATTAGAAAAATATTGATAACAATCAAATTGAAATAAAAGTTACTAATTTTAATAAAATTATAAACTGGCGATGCAGTCATGCAGGGCAGCAGGTGAAAGAAACAAAAGCAATTCTTTTTAGTTGCAAAAAGCAAAAATAAAAAATAAAAGAAAAAGCGTATTCCGGTATTCGTTACCGCTATAGCCCTAATTAGTTTTCATGTTTCAGTTCAGTACTAATTTGGCATTTTGTAGGGTCATTGACAAACTTTTACTCAGTCCATTCATCGTCTTCGAGACGAAGCAATTTTATATGGCTTACAAATTTTAATATATATTCCCATTGAGAATCTGCGCACCTTCTTCCATTTTGTCTCTTACCTAACTTATTTTAACACAAAAAAGAACTAAGAAAACCCCTCTTTCCCTTCCTCCTTTCTGTTCCCCCTTTCAAGAGGGCTTGGAGACGGAATCCTTCCAATTCCACACCCTCAGATCCTAATCTTGCCTAATTCTGCTAGTTTCAGGTAAATTTATCTCAGATTTCAGAAAATTTTCCAAATTGATAAAACTTGGTATCCCACCATAACTCTAATCACAGTGTGCAACCCTCCTTTTAGTGATCAAAGCTAAGTTAAGTGTACCGTGTCTATAATGCTCTTTTTGTGCATATTCATCATTTCGGTCTAGTTGATTTATAACCTGACTTAATCAAGGCTTTTTGTACCATACAACCAAAGATCAACAGAACACTAGACACGCATATTAGTAAATATGCGGCGAGTTCGAGTTTCATCACTGCAATCACCTGTTCACAAACTTGGGGATACCCAAATGAAGCTGACATCCAAATTTCGATTCGCAACAGCCATGCTGTCCCCTCAGCTGTCTCTCACTGCTGATCCTGAGATGTCAGCTGAACCACCAATCCAACTAATCCCAGGATTACCAGATGATGTAGCTCTTAACTGTCTACTACGGGTACCAGTAAAATACCACCTCTCATGCCGCTTAGTCTGTCGGCAGTGGCACAATCTCTTTTCCAGTAAATCCCATTTCTTCACCTTACGTAAAACTCTCAAATTAGAGTCGCCGTATCTCTTTACACTTGCATACCATCGCTGCACTGGCAAGATCGAGTGGCGAGTGTTTGACCTGAGGCACTCGTCATGGCACACTATACCGGCCATGCCATGCCGGGATCGTGCATGCCCTCGTGGATTTGGTTGTGTTTCTTTACCAGAAAGTGGCTCCCTTCTTGTTTGTGGTGGGTTGGTGTCTGACATGGATTGCCCATTGCATTTGGTGCTGAAATATGATGTTTACAAAAATAGATGGACAGTTTTGCCCCCCATGTTGGTGGCCCGATCATTTTTCGGTGGAGGTGTAATTGGCGGGCTGGTATATGTCGCTGGTGGGTATAGCACGAACCAATTTGAGCTTAACTCAGCTGAGGTATATGACCCAGTAAAGGGGGTATGGGACTCAGTTGCCAGCATGGGCATCCATATGGCGGCTTCTGACTCGGCAGTCATAGATGGAAAGTTATATGTAACTGAGGGGTGTACATGGCCATTTTTCTCTTCTCCTAGAGGTCGGGTTTACGACCCAAAACCCAATAAGTGGGAGGGCATGGCTGCTGGAATGAGAGAGGGATGGACAGGGCTTGGTACTGTATATGACAATCGACTCTTTGTTATTTCGGAGTATGAGAGGATGTGTACAAAGGTCTATGACATGGAGTCTGACATGTGGGATCCAGTTGATGGACCACCACTGCCAGAGAGAGTAAAGAAGCCCTTTTCCATCAGTTGTTTGGAGCAGCAAGGACAGATTGTTGTTGTGGGCCGGGGGTTGCATATTGCTGTTGGTAATATTGAGAGGTGTTTAGACTGCAGTAAATCTAGTTTAAGGAAAGTAAAATACACAATTAGCTGGGAGGAGGTGGAGGCCCCGAGGGATTTTTCTGACCTAACTCCTTCCAGTTGCCAGATTTTGTATGCTTGAGGTTCTGAGTTTCATAACTAGTTGGACGAGCTGGACTGTCGGAGGTGCTGAGTTTTTCTTTTGAGCTGATGCAGATGAGTCTGGCGTTCTTGTTCATGGTTATAGTGAGAAAGTTGTGTTTTGTTTGTACTTTATTTTCTTCAAGTTTTGTATATTAACAATGATGCCTAAATCTGTAAATTTAGTATCTCGAACCAGAAAACTTTGTATCTGACGGTATGAATGTGTAAAATGTGTATAAATCCAAATTTTCATTTTCTAGTTTTTGATATAATCGTGTTGGAGTTCAAATTTTTTGGATTCTTAGGTTTGTGTTTTCTCAAAATGTTTGGGTTTAGACTAACTTTGATAAATTGGATATATGCAGTGAAGTTTTTAAGTTTTAAGAGATGGTTTTTATATTTAGGAGGTAGTCATTGGTTCTTGTATGTGCTGATTGATACTCAAATGTTTTGGTTATGGCGACATATGAACTTTATTTGTGATATATGGGGTGTGTGCAGTTGGTAGATGGTACCGGTGCACCTATACTAGGTGATATTAGGTACCCAAGTCTTCTAATAATAGAAAGAGGGGGGGAGGGGTTGATTTGTGATAATATGCATGCGTGATACCGATACAGTGTATATTTTGATTTTTTTTTTTTTAAATGTAGATATGGCGACATTCTCTCCTCACTAGTTATTATTTTACTAAAATATGACTTATAGTTTTTTTTGTATGTATATTTATCTATATTAATTTTTTACAAGCTTGCAGCACCTACTTAAAAAAAAATCGATTAACAAATAACTTTATAACTAATATTTATATAGTCAAGTATATGTGTATATAACAGCTATGAAAAACATCTAATGTTATTCTAGATTCATATTGACAGAATGCTGTATATGGAACGTATATATATTTACCTGTGGTGCGCTACTGACGTATGTTTTTTCACGTTTATACCATACCGAATACAACTATTTTTTATTCTCAATATAGTTGTAAAACGGTTGCGAATTCGAATTTGAAAGAGCGAAACTTGGATGCAAATAGCTGAATAATTTTATTTGTTTTACTAAGATTGAGAACACAAAAACCTACTGCTAAAAAGAAAATTATATTGGTCGGTAATATCTAGGGGGCGTTTTGATCGCTTAGGAATTTGGAGAAGTTGTAATTTCTAGGAATAAATTTATTGTGAAGTGTGTAACTTTGTGAAGAGTTTGGATTGTTTATAATAAATTTATGATAGGAAGATGAAATTTTCCATTTTCCCCAAATCCAAATATATCTATTGTTTAGAATAAAAAGAAGGTACTTCATTCCTACTCCGATACCTAATAATAGAGTTTAGCTACGGTGAGTCGCGACCAAAATTCCTAGATCTAGATCAAAATGATCGATCCAAACCGTCCAATATGATCTTCCTATTGAAATCTCCGTGCAAACCAAATTTTTTATTTTTTCAAAATTTTTAAGTATTTTTTTCGGATTTTTAAAAACTGATGTTTTTGAATGGTTTAGAACCAATTAGATTAACGATTTTCTAAAATTTCAAAAAAATACTTAAAAATTTCGAAAAAATAAAAAATTCGGTCTATATGGAAATTTCAATAGGGAGATCATATTAGACAGTTTGGATCGGTCATTTTGATCTAGATCTAGGAGTTTTGGTCGCGACTCACCGGAGGGTCCGTGAGTCGCGACTCACCGTAGCTAAACTGTTGAAGCGAAGCAGCATTTGATGAATATTACCTGGAGTCGATATTCATTAAAGCTCCGTTTGGATAGGTGTGGGAAGAAGTATTGGGAAGTGTGTAACTTTGTGAAGCGTTTGGATTGTTTAATAATAAATTTGTACCCTTCTTTCCTTATTCTTTTCTTCCCACCCTAATCCAAACACGGCCTAAAATATAGATACTTTTGCCCTTGCTTGCGTGGCCCATTAAAGATCAAACAAAAAAAAAAAAATGTGTTAAGCAAATTTTAACGATGCCCTTCAAAATTTTTAACTATAATGGAATACTTGTGTTGTTTTGAAGAACGTATAGTATACTGCTGCATTTATAACAGTCGAAAGATATTTTTTCTCCCACATCAATAATTTTAAACCTATTTTAAAATAACATGAAATTATATTTTACGTTTATAAGATAATAAATTTAATCAATTACATACCATAGTTTATCCAAATTTTGTAAAATGAACTGGCTCTATTAACATTGTCTCCGTTTGGATGGTGTGGGAAGAAGAGGAATAAGGGAAGAAGTATTAGAAAGTGTGTAACTTTGTGAAGAGTTTGGATTATTTATAATAAATTTGAAAGTAGGAATAAGTTATTTCCTTATTCCTAGGCTCATCCAAACACAACCATTATAGTTATTAATATTGAAGTTTACACGACGATATTTGTCATCAATTTACAATTGATATGTACATATTATTAAGCGGAATTGCTTAGGACCATCCTAAATTTTTACCATCCCCATCATCCCCGTGTTATCCAGTGCTGAACTAACTCATTTCAGCGTACACTGTCCCTCTTCCCCCTCATCCCTCCTCCCGTGTACGCTATCCCCCTCCCCCTCATTCCTCCTCCCTCTCGCGTACGTTGTCCCTCTCCTCCCTCATCCCTCATCCCTCCCGCTGTTGTCCCTCTTCACCCCTCTCCCCTTCCTCACACTTCATAACTGTCGAAGTCAATATATACAATTGTTGAAATTATTATCGTAACTGTTGAAATTAATATATATAACTGTTATAGTTAATATATGTAACTATTGAGGTTAATATCCTAATTGTTGAAGTTAATATTTATAATTATTGAAGTTAATATCATAACTGTTGAAGTTAATATATACAACAGTTACGATAATAATTTCAAGAACTGAATATATTGACTTCAACAGTTATATATTTAAGTTCAACAATTACGATATTAACTTCAACATTTATGCATAATAATTTCAACGGGTATGAAGTGTGAGGGAGGGGAGGAGAGAGATGGGTGAGACATCGTACGTGGGATGGAGAGGGGGGAGGGGGAAGGATGGGAGAGACAGCGCGCGAGAGGGAGGGAAGCAGAAAAGCGGAAAATGAGAGCGAACGGAGGATGATAGCCAAAAATAAAAAACACGTAGAGCCAAAAATAAAAAAAACGTGTTTAATAACTGATAGGGATGATAGGAATGATGAATATCGAGAATGATCCTTATCACCCCCGATTATTAAGCACTTGTTGAGATTTTCTATAATGATAATTACAATAAATTTGAGGGTAGTTTCGCCACTTACGGGAGAGTTGCTTTGGACACGCAACTTTTCTCTGGAGCGTTCTGCTAACATTTTTTAGACAAATATGGCCCCTATAAATAAAGCAAAAATCAACCAAAGACAATATTTAAAAAACCAGACAAGTCATCGAACCGATAGAACTACCGGATCGATGGTCCAACCAGTTCGATTATATGCATAAGTTAAACACTAAGGTCCATGCAGCCCAGTGGATAGAGGGCATGTTGTTACCTTGGAGAACCAAGCTTTGATTCTTGGTTAGTTGGTTTTGTTACTTTATTTTTCAAAATTTTTGCAAACCAGAGACAAAAAGATTGAAAAAAGATAATCCAGACAATCCGGTTCACCGGTTCCAATAAAAACTGGATCAGACCTACTAATTCGTTGTGGTTCGTAAACAGACTAAAAACCATGTCAGTCTGGAGTCGCGGTTGAATCCGGTTCGGTTTCGAAACATTGACCATATTCTTCATCCTTCCCCTTCAGTAATTATTTTTCCTTAATTGAATTGTCATTCACACAATAATAAAAGAATTTCTTACCTACAATTTGAAGAGCCAAATCTCAGAATTTCTAACATTCATTTGTACTCTTAATAAGTTAATTATTTCAAATGATTCTTACTCTTATAAACGTACTCAAATGTGTATCACCTTTATATCTAGCGTGTACCCACTTTTTGTACCATTTGATTAATTTGATTTGTGGCTGGATGTCAATCGGTAAACAAAAAAATATTATCATTTTGTTTTACATCTAGAATGGAAAAAGCATTGTTTAGAATAATAATATTTTTTTTTAAAAAGATAGCACATATGAAAACTTTCGCCACCTATAATGTGTCAAATATTTTTGTTATAAAAAAATTTATTTTTATCAAATTGTATTTTTTATGTTGATATTTTTATTTTAATTTTGATTAAAGTATAAACGATTTTCTAAATTTTTACATATATTGAATGGGTAGATTTTCTAAGTTGATTTACATATATATTTTTTACGTTTATATTTTCATAAAGTCATAAATTAGACCAGCCACAATAAATAATCATCAGGTATACAAATTTTTATAAATAAGTTGTTAGTCAGCTTATTTTTTATTATTATTATTATTATTATTATTATTATTATTATTATTATTATTATTATTGTGGAGCAAATATAAGATCGTAAAATTTATAAATAAGTTGTTGGTCAGCTTATTATTTATTTATTTATTATTATTATTATTATTATTATCAGGCATCTAAATTGGACATAAATTTGTTATATTGATTCAATAAATAAAGTGACCATGTGTTATGGACGTTTCGAAATGAGATTGGGAGTGCTAGAGGACAAATTTGTCATTTAAAAAAAGAAGAGGATTCTGGTGCTCACATATTAGAATGCTCCAAGTTGTCATAAATCAGAAACCGTTAGATTACAACTTGATGAGCGGTTGGGATTACAATCTCATTTATTGTTTTATCGCTCTGTAAAAAAAACGAATAGAGAGAAACCCAAGCCTCTGACAGCTCGCTCTTTTCGTCCATGGCAGTTCAATCTCTTGTTCACTCTCTTCCTTCGTGGCAGCTAAATCTCTCCTCTTCTCCGAGGCTCCGACTCTCCCCCTCCCCTCTCTTTCTCTCTCTCTCCCACGATTATGCCTCGTCGGACTTCAATCTGATTATGTGCGAAATTGCTTTAGGGGAATTCAATATCCACCTCTTGCACACGTTGCCTTCCCTAAATCATTTCTGAGCTCTAGATTCGATCAAAGGGTGCTTAGAAATTTGAATCTTCCAGTTTTGAACTCTGTCAGATGGTACTTTTGGAAGAGGTAGAAATTACGGTGCCCCAGGCAACGGAGGTGAATAAAGTGGGAATGATAACTTTTTTTCTCTTGGTATTATTATTTCGATTTATATTTCTTTAATGTGCCATCCTTTTTCTTTTTTTCATTACCTGCCTCCCAATTCGTTCTCCATTCTTAGAAGTTAGAATTGAAATATATAAATATTTATTTTGATATCAATAGAGAAAGCAATGCAAGTCTATAACTTTGTCCTTTCAGTGATTTTGTACTGATGTTTGTATTGATGGAGTATTATGATATGCTATGTTATTTGCCAGTTGGTTATGGATGTATAATCAATTTTGATTTTTAAGCTCGTGTCTTGATCACTCTCTACTGTGATATTTATGAATTATTTCATTTCGTATTTATAATTCATTTCTTAGTGTCATTTCTATTTATGATTCCATAAATGCAACTATATATTTGAACAAAGTACAACAAATTTAGGCCGGTAAAGACTAAAAAATTCTGATATAATGCACATAGTATAAGAAAGTATGACAAAATTATGAGATGGTCAGAAACCTAGGGTTTCAAATGAGAGAGATGGGTCAGATCAGTAGAAAAGAGAAGAAGGGATTGAACACGAGAAAGAAGAGAGAGAGAGAGAGAGAGAGAGAGAGTGGCGCCGTGGGTGAAAGTCAGAGTCTCGAAGGAGAGGAGAGATCGATCTGCCATGGAGAAACAGAGCAACGAGAGTGGGATCTTATTTTGGGGCTTGGGTTTCTCTCTCCTCGTTTTTCTTTTACAGATTATAAAACTATTAATGAGATTGTAATCTCAACCGTTCATCAAGTTGTAATTCAACAGCTCCTGATTTGTGACAACTTGGGACATCCTAATATGGGGGCAGCGGAACCCTCCTCTTAAAAAAATATCGAAATGCTTCCGGTGAAAATTTTCGTGTCCAAAGCACCTCCAAAATTCTCGTCTGTTTTGAGCCGGATCAGAAAGGAAAACGAAGGGAATCAGAGTTGATTTCGCTGGAGCAGATCAGATCAGAGAGGATTTGATTTCAC
Organism: Rhynchospora pubera; assembly: GCA_028095005.1. Taxonomy (NCBI): domain Eukaryota; kingdom Viridiplantae; phylum Streptophyta; class Magnoliopsida; order Poales; family Cyperaceae; genus Rhynchospora; species Rhynchospora pubera. Next base: position 178,946,193 of record CM051459.1, read on the forward strand.
GATGAAATTTTTTGATCAAAAAGAGAGAGAAGAACGAAAAGAACGAAAGATATTTGATTTTGGAAACAAATTGTGCTTCGCTGCTGCTCATATTAGACGAGAGAGATCACAAAATGTTGAATTCCCATGATTTTTTTTTGGAGAAAATTTCCGTACGGAATTTGAGGTAATTGGAAAGATATCAAGTATTCAAGCACTGTAGTAGAGAAAATCTTCCCAGTATCCCGTGATAAATCCTCCTCTCTTCCAATGACGAAATTTAATGAAAATCTAAACCCGATTCCAATTAGGCATGGCAGCCACCGCGCTATGTTTTTTTAGATAATAATAATTCAGCATGAATTATCATAGACTTTCGAATATATTTAATTTTTAAAATAAATAATGATTGATACGACTATTTTTAATATATTTAATAAAAAAATTAATTTTAGTTATAGAAAATGAAAAAAACTATTTTTAATTAAAAAATCAGAGTACATAAAAAGGGTTAAAATAGAAAAAAAATCACGACTTCTAATTAATAGTTCCATTTTCAATTTTGCCGATCAGGGTGTTACGTGGAGCATTGCCTTCCAAGAAAACTCTTCCGACTCACGAGGCCACCAGTGACCAGGCCCACAACAAAGGCGCCTATCCTTTTCTTGTTCGTCAGATTTTGATCTAACGTTCAAAATAAGCTGCACTCACCCACCACAGTTTTATAGAACTGATCACGTGCCGTCTGATATTCAACAATATGTGGGCCCATGGATTTAAAATCGAGTAGACCAGGTTCATATAAAAAGAAATGTTCAAGTACTCGGTACGGCCCCGCAGATCAGGAATCTTCAAAGAAGATATCTCAAAACCTTTGCTAATGGAATGACCTTGATTTTGAACTTACAAATGGAGGCACTGTACCTCCTGTTTTCGATCGCTTCTACCACGTTAACTTCGTCTTTCCTCTCGCTCTCTCTATTCCTTCGCTCGCTTTTCTCTCGCGTTTTTCCGCACTACTCGCGGACTTCTCCGGCGTACGATGAGCCGGGACCACCACCAGTGCGGGTGTACGAGGGGCGAGTGCGCCACGTCAGAAAGCGGCCCGTTTTGCACGAGTTTGAGTACCCAGTGCGCTACGCACTCATCGACCTTGACCGGACCCCACACTGCAGTGACCTCTCCGCTGATGCTGCTCGCAGGGTTGCTGGCACTAATGGCCCAGTGTATGCCAACTCTTTCTGTTTTCTTTCTTTTTTTTTTTCTGGCTTTTTTATATAATTGCATCCAATTCCATGAAGCCCGAATCTTCTGAAATGTATTGGGTTATAGTATAATTGTCTCAAAGTCCAATCTTAATAGGTAATTGGGAAGATATCAAGTAGTCAAGCACTGTAATAGAGAAAACCTTTGATATTTGAACTATTACAAAACAAGAAAAACTAAAGTGGAAGAAAAAAGAGGGTTCAGTTTTGGGTCTAATTCTGTTTCTTTGTTTGTACAAAATAGGTATTTTCTGACCATACCCAAAAGTGTGGGTTACGAGCAGAATCCATTGAGCATTTATTACTGCTACAACATTGAACAAGGCAAAGCTCATCTAAATAAGTGCATAGCTGAGGTTTCTATATTGCCATTTCATTTTTAAATTTTAATTGTACAATTTCTTTGTATTGTAATTTGTAAATTTCAGGTCAAATGCGTCACATTTTTCCAAAAAAAAAAGTTTAAACAATAAATTGTGAAAAATAGAATATTAAAAGGAATAAAACAAGCAGATAATTTAGGGAGATTCAATTGTGATTGGAGCACAAAATGTAATGTTATGAATGATTTGTTGTTTATTTTGTTGTGAGCTCAGGTTACAAACACTCCATGGGGTGAAAGGGTTCAATTTGTCTTTCTCCCTGGTTCTGATCTTGTGGCCAAGCCGCTTCATGTCAGTCCATTCATGGTACATAAATTTACCACTTAGAAATATGCCTGCATCATTATTAAAGTTCTTCTGATATACTGGAAGTGTCTGGCAAATATTGTACTGGTTTGGCAGTTATTCGCCCCTTATTTTCTTACCTTTTTTTCAATTTAATATACGGTAGGATATGCTGGGAAATTGGAGAATTAAAGCTGTTGAACCAAGTGAAAAGCTCTCAGTTGTGATATCTGTGCACCACCCAACACATGGTGACTATTTCACTGCAATTCTTCATGCTCAGGCGATTAACTCTGTCAAAAGTTTGCTTTCTATGGAAAATTATTTTTGGTTGATGCCACATAAGGTTGCCATATGGATATATTGGCAGGTATGTTAATTTATATTGTCTTGTTAATATTATGCATAGGTCAAAGGAATGTAATATCAGGTATAGGGATGGTACATACTGTACCACTATGGTTTCAGAAGTGCAAGACCTGTTGGTTCTGTACAGTGTGTTTGTGTTAGTAGCCAGCCACATCAGTACAGTAATGCTAAGCATGTGCCAATATTGGCCTTATCAGTACAATACTGGAACACTCATCAGTACAGTAAAAGTGCAATTCATACTGCTAAAATCCTCATTGGCAAAATCTGGCAGTATGTTTCAGATGCTATATGTTGTGCCCTGGCCTAAAGTTTTGTTATAATAATGTTGTAAAAGTGGTTTTGAGGTTTATTAGATTAAATTGGCCTTATTTATGAATTTACAGGCTTTGAGGCTTTGGATGAAAAATGTAAAATTCTTAGACCATCCCAAATTTCTCTGCCCAAAATATCGAGATGAAGCCTTAATAAGAAACCAAAATTTAATGGAGAAGAGAAACACAGTAATTCTTGAATGTGATGGAGAAAAGAGTCCAAGACATAACGAGAAACAGCGTTGGTGTGTATGGACAGATGCAAAGTGGCCATGGTCATGACTCATGATGCTTCACATATAGTGTGCTATTCAAATTCTTATAGGGCCGAAAATGTATTCACTAAGTTCTATTTAATAATAGCGGTTTTCTTACAGAAAATAAGATTTTTTTGATCCATATGAGTTTAGAACTTATACTCAGTTGGAAACACCAGAATAGTTTCAAGCTTCTGCTCATGTAAGTTTTCAGAAACTGGTAGGAACTAATTGTGGATCTGAACTTTTCTCTGGAGTTATGTTAAAATATTGATTTATTGATAGGTTTATTGAAAAAACCAAAAGTTATCTGAAAACAAGCCCACTGAAAGATACGATTAGTAGTAGAACTATTTTGTAGGCTGTTGATAACTACAGTAAAACTAAACAGAGTGTAGCAAAGGAAGTGCAAAGACCATGGAAACACTATCGAAGACCTAGGACTCTAAGATGGCTAACAAAATAAAAGCGGAAATATGTTATTCTCTCTTATCAGTTTTCACTTTTGCACAATATTCATTTTTCCAGCTCCATTTCATGCTTAGTTGGTGTTTAAAGTTTAAACTTTAACCTAACTATGGTCCACGAAAGGTACTTTCAGTGCACTTTTGTCGTGAAAAAAAGCCTATAATAACAAAAGGTTCTATTTGCCTGCCTACCAAATCTAAGTTGTAGAAATTAATTAGTCTTCATTTTGTTAGGGTCCAAAACATATCTCTGCTGTTGTGATTCTCCTTTTTTCATTTGATTCCGATTTTAAGGAATAGAAAGTTGGATAAGCATAACTGTAACTGTCATTTGCGAGGAAATTACAAGAAAGAAACACAAGTAAAGAATGTTACAAAAGTATCATGTGGTTTAAATATTGGCTTAATTTCTTTCGAACCATATCTCCATAGCCACTAATTTTCCCATCCTTGCTGGGTACTAGAAAATTGTCTAATTACGTTACCTCTCGAAAAAGTTGGTTTTTCTTCCTTTTTGGTGAGAAAAGTCTACTGAAAGGTTGTCACCGGGTCCAAAACAAGAAATTTTGTGTCAAAGAACATGTTTTCAAAATGTTTTAAAAAAATTTGTCACCCGGTTTTAAAGATCTCTTGGTATCCATTCAAATTTGTTAGCCAATTGGGTGGAAATGGGGTTGTTTCGGCTATATGGATTGATAGAAATTTATCACGTGATTTGATAGGGGTACAATGAGATGAAAGTGGCTGATGATGTTTTCTAAGTTATCTGACTTAGTAATTATAATAATTATAATAATCATTTTAAATTTTAGTGCGATTTTTGACCTCAATATTTTATCGTGAACAAGATAGGTACTTTTGTATGTTTGTACAAATCATCAAACAATTTTATGAAAAAAAAGTAAGTGAAGAAAAGTATAAACTGATCAAAGTTGTCTTAAATCCTAACATATATAAACTCCGACAGAAAAAAAAGAAAATAAGGAAAATCACTAAAAATATATCTGTAGAAAGTGTAGTAGTCTCTTCATCACCATTTCATGCGAATTACGAACCTAAACGAGCAAATCTTTTAAATTCTTAAATTGGGGTTAGGTTAATTTTGGGAAATACAGAGAATAAACAATAGGGATAGGATAAATCGTCACAATCTGACATTGGAAATTCTATGCATATATAATATAATTTAAGAAAATTGACGGTCTGACCTGTCAACATGGTACAAAATATTAGGTTATTGTTTGAAAAAAAAAGAAAATAAAGGGTACCAGATCTGCCGTGATTTACTGATTTGGTTGGCGCACGAGGAGATACAAATAGAAAAGTGGTAACCAACCAGGGAATATAATATAATATATTGTTATGGACATAAATTTTCTATTAGGCAATGTTCATTCGCAGTCTCCTTGTTTTCAATCGTTTCTTTAGAGTTAGCTAACTTTAAGTTTAGTTCTCTCCATGAATCCATTCGTCTTCAGAGTTCGTTCAGAAAGTTACCTTGCGCAAAAATATTACTAGAAAATAACAATAGTACTTTTTTTAAGTATAAATTAATAATAATACTTGCAGCAATTTCTCTTGCACATATACCATGTAAGGCTCCGTTTGGATGAGCCCTAGAAATAAGAGAATAAGAGAATAAATTTATTATAAACAATCCAAACTTTTCACAAAGTTACACACTTCCCAATACTTCTTCCCTTATTCCTCTTATTCCCACACCATCCAAACGGAGCCTTAGTAGTTAATTACTGAAAAGTTTAAACAAAGACAAGATAGAATAACAGCTTAATTAGTGCTCAAACTATACTATCTTGATTTATTTCCACCACAAAACCATTTTACACCTTCTCAAAATTTGTTCTCCAATTTAAGTCAAATTTAAATTTGAATACAAGAAATTGTGTGAAAAACATATATTCCTCTATAAGTAATCTGTTAGTTCGGTGGATAAAATTATACTTCAGCTACTTGGGAATTGGTTTTGAAGAGGTACTTTCTGCGATTGTTCAGTTGCAATTAATATGAGTAATTTTGTTTTCGGAGTAAAATTTCAGCATACATTAAAGCTACGAATCAGATAGTTGGAACTTGGAACATTAAAATTGGAATTGACCCAATTCACAAAGGCTTTTTTAACAATTCGCTTATGCTCTCGATAGAACTATTCAGAATCTATTTACAAGAGGTCGACGATTACTCGAATTACTTAAGCAATCCCAATCAGAGCCTTTAACAATGGAATATCAGATAGCCACTATATTTATACACGTTACAGCTTTTTTTTATTATTCCATTTTGTCATACTATCAAAATAGTTTTTAAATAAAAATTGAAAAGAAATCTATGGGTTAAACAGAAGAAAAAGGAATGAAGACATGAATTCATGAATTTTCTCATTTCCTTATTCAAGTGAAGTATATCAATGAAATGAAATACCATATATATAATTAAAAAAAAGAAATGTATGTGAACGAGAATACACACACACACACACACTTGTTCATGAACCTTTTTTCTCATTATGAAGGTGGGAATTTATAAATTTTTATGTTTCTTTATTGGTTTTATAGAAAAATCTATAAAATAAAAATATTTTATTTATAAAAATTTTTTATGAACATTTGAACTATAAAGTAAAAAAATTATTAAAAGTTTTGTGTTGACCACATAGTACGGTAAAATTATTTCCATCTGATTCGAAACTAAAAGTATTTATTCAGTTCATATTAAGGGCTGTATGCAATTGCCACACGAAAAACTGTAGAATTTACGGCGTAGTTCCAATTAGCTCACCTGGTTATTTAAAGTCCAAACAATTCCGTAACCTTTTTCTTAGAAATTGATGAAGCTATCTACACATGGTCGACAAATAGTAGTGCACGACGACCGCTGTCTTAGCGTGCAAGTTTGTTTCTTTCTCCAAGTACAATTTTCACAAAAAAATGGTTCAACAAAATAAAGTCATTTCTGTGGTTGCGATGCCAAGTTGCAGGACGCCTGACATTTCATGAGTAATTAATTCTTCTTTCATCACAATTAATTCAACAAAACAAACGTGATGAAAAACCAATAAAAAGGCGATATATTGTGTAGCACACCGAGCTCCGCTGTCGATATAGCGCATATATCGTGCCGACGTTAAAACAACTGGCGCTGCTAACAAGCACCAACGAACATGTTGCAATTCTTATTCGAGTGACTTGATTTTTTAATTAAATCAACTTGACAACATCCGTCAAGCTTTTCAAAATAAATAATTTAAAAAATTTTATGGAGAAAATATTGTTTTTTAGATAATTGGTGGTAAGTTACAAGGATGCGTTAATTGTCATTTCGTATGTTAATTCGTACATCTTGTCATTAATTTCGTTGAGGTTAGACTTTATTTAATATATATGCTAGACATTTTAAGAAATCTATAATGTCTGGAGCAAAATTTTTAATGAAGTAATTTAATTTCACATTGTATGAATTGTTGTATTTTCTACTACATCATAAACTTTTGTAGGCTAGCACTGCATCAATTTTATAAGACTTACGTATACTTGAATGAATTTGGGGAAAGAAAGTTCCCATTAAACAACTTAAGAGTGGAAGTACAAAAATAGTTATACAAATAGCTTTTCCATTCAGTTAATATTAAGTAAGCAATTAGATTAGCGCATAGTATATCATCAATACATGAAAAATATTATTTTCAAATTACTTATCAATCATTACGATAAAAAAATATATAATCCTAATTATTTCAATCTATCGCATATTGAAAATGATTGAATAAATCTATGGGGAATTATGCATAGTATAGTTCTAAAAAATATAAAAGAGGTCTGAATGTATGGATCAGATTGTAATTAATTAATCTATATATCTTGAAAGCATTAAAAAGAAAGACACCGAATGACGGACGTACGCGTTAAGAACGTGCTACTTATATATTCGTCAACCTAAGTTCCATGTGTTTTAATACATTGTTCCTTTTCCAACCTTAACCGTCTGGCCTCCATGCACTATTCATAAAATTGACCACTAATTATATTAATGGAGATATATCTAACGCGTATATAAAGAACATATTTCTCTCTCTCTTCTCTACCAACTCATAGCAATCACAAGCTACTCCGTATAGCTAGGAAAGAAAGGAGAAGAAAATATCAGGCTGTTAGCTTAAGAAAAACATACAAAATTAACTCATAAAAAGAAGAAACATGGTTGGATTCGATCTTGATCCAGAGCTCAGCCTATCTCTTCATACCGGTCATGATTCCCACTTCGCGGAATCCACCAGCAGCTCAGATATATGTGCAACTAAAAGCAGGTACATACAAATTACAATCATACTTGATACTTGTTAAGCAAACTTTTTTCTTGTTAATTCCTTGCTTGTTGCTGTCTTATTGTTCTAGTCAGGTCATATAAAAAGATACATTTAGAATCATATTCCTCTTTATTAAGAAAACCTTCATTCTTATATAGTGATGAGATATGCAAAGGGAAGGCAAGTGAGAAGAGAACTATTACAATTTTCTTTGATGGTCAGATGTGCACAAACAATGTCACTGAGATTCAGGTATATATATATACTGAAACAATTCTTTTAACTGTGTGTTAATTTGTTGTGATCTTCGGATGCATGACTTCTTATTGCAATGTATCGTATACCATACTGGGAATAAATGTGTTGAGAAGGTCGATTAATTAAACCTTCATCCGATCATGTTTGTGATAAACAAACAATATATTGATTACATATATATAAAACGAGTTATACCATGAGTTAATAGAAATCACTACAGAAATAATATGTACAAATGGCCGTGTTACTGTGTCATTATTGAAGTATTCATAAGTTCAGTGTTCTTTCTTGGTTGGTGGCTATAGCTAGCATAAGTTGATTTTCCAAAATATATAGTTTGTCCTCTCTAATGGCGTGGTAGTTGCAATTGAGGAATGAGGGCTGCTAGGTGGATATTGCATATTGACCTTGATCAAAGAGTCCACTAATCATATAGCGCAAAAATAAAATACATAGTGAGACCACAAAAAATATTTATTGAATATGGAAAACATTGATTTTTGACATTATAACATTGTTTATTGCGTTTTTAATTCATTAGAAGCATAGGAAGCTGTATTGTGAACCCAGCAAAAAGGGAAAAATGGTCATTATGTAATTAGCTAGCCTAAGCATGCATGCCTGTATGTACAAAATATCTGTTAGTTAATTAAACAACACCTAATTCTTAACTGATTCAATTATTAATCTATTGCATTCGTGTTTATTTCCTGGCAGGCAAGAGCTATAATTTCTATGGCAAAGAGAGAGATGGTGAAAGGAGGTAACAGAGAAAAGGAGCAGACAAATGATATGTACCCACAGCAATTTTTGCCAGAGAGAAGGAACAATAGTTCTTTTCAAGAGCAACCCCAGTTTCCTTCAAATTCTTCTCAAATTCTAAATCCTGGGCTTTCTATGAAGCACTCTTTACAGAGATTTCTCCAAAAAAGAAAAACTAGATTAACTTCTTCCCCATATAGTAGAGCTGATTGTTGCACCCCCCGTTGATTCAATTTCTTTGAATCGTGACTTGTTTCATTGACAAGAGATATTTTATTTGAATTTTTGTCTATTTTTTCTTTCTTTTTTTTCCTTTTTTTTTGGATTTGAAGCTATCAGATTCTATGACTGTAAATATTTGTAACTCTATTTTGAAAATTTAAAGATTAATTATAGGCGAAATATAAAAAAACAGTAACGATCCACTAGGGTTCAATTACACTGAATAGTACCTAAAAGAACAATAATTAATCAAACGAAATTGACTTGTACAAGCCTCTTTCATCGAGTTGAACACGTAACATATTGTGCTATTTGCTATGATCATTTGTATGACCGATACACAGTACATATATTTAGTTTTTGCAAATTTGATAATAGGCTAATTAACAATTAATTAATATAATATCCTCACTTCGAAACCCATAGGGATGCATATGGGATATATTAGTAACCATATTTTCTTTGGTAGCCGTGACAAGATGATAAAATGGTTGTTAAAATAAAAGAAGTAAAATTGCGGATATATGTTCCTATAGTATAGTTTCAATTTGAAATTCCTTCAATGATCAAGTTATGGCAAAACCGGACCATTAATCTTTTAAATTGCTCTATAGTAATTACTCATTTTTAAATAACATCAAATTCGATATACAATCGATCTAAACTATAGATAGCATATCCATAATTTAAAATCATGTAATTAGTACATATAATTTGTAAAATATGGTACAAGTTTCGATCTTCATCAGATTTTGTTTGTGTTTATGAAAAAAATTGATTTGCAGTCTATTCCATTTGATAATGTATAATTTATATTTATTTATTTTATTTTTCTGAATGCCAATTAACATGGGAATAAATTATATGATTTTTGTTATATCTAAAATATTATGTAATGTTGTACTTTATGGATCTATTTATATGATGTTATTTATTTATCCACATTATATAGGGCTTTTATTGATTATTATTATTATTATTACTCATTATTGATTATTACCTACTCTTACTAGTAATTCTTAATGGATAAGGGTAGGATACATGTAAAGTCAATTTTCAACGGATACGTATGATAGGATATGTGATTAAAAAAAAATTAGTGGATACAATATGAAAATATCTCTACCGTACCTACCATTATTTCCAGTATAATTTGTGGAAGTTAGGATGAATTCTATATAAAAAAAGGAAAAAAAAAGATTATCCATGGGGTCATTTGGATCGCTTAGGAATAAGAGGAATAGCCTCTTCGTAGACGGAAATTTATTCCTAACCATCCAAATACTTCACAAAGTTACATACTTCCTAATAATTTCTGTCTAGAAATAGACTATTCCTCTTGTTCCTAAGCGATCTAAACGGCCCTCATGTTATTAGGAGCGATGACATGAGCGAGTAGAAAGAATTCAATTGCTTACCAGCTAGTTGAGTAAATAAATTTTTTGAATGCATTGTATACTTACTATTTGAGTAAATATTTTTGTTTGCTTCGTTTTCTTCACCTGTCAGTTATTTTATATGCGGTACTGTACCAAATGAGTTACATGTGTGCTTATGTCAGCGTTTGTAGATACATAATAAATTGTCAACATGGAAGACGCGATTATAATTTACTTATAACAAGAATGGCCTCAAAATTAATTAATAGTTTAGTATGCTTTCTTACCATTATAAAGCATCTCCAATTATACATCATTAATAAAAGCTTCTGGCTCGGTCCATGACTATACTTAATTGAGTGGGAATCTCCAGACCTTTGTCGTGAGGATAATTACAAAAGGACTTCATCTGTATCTCCTTTTTCACATGTAAAGTCCCGGCACTCCTTTCCTTCTTTTATTTTAATCTTTAATTAGTTTCATTGAAATTAATAAATGATAGAGACTACCGTCAAAAATTAAAATAAAGAGAGAGTTGCACTGACCTTTCGGTCCTAGTCAATGAAAAATAAAAACGAAAGAATAAAATCCAGAAATTTATGTGGGTCTTTGTATCAGTGGCAATACAGTCGTACAGTACAAATGATGCTGAGAATGGAGGCACAGTATATGTTTTAAACAAATTTATGCCTTTCATAATATAAATAAATGTTAAAAGTTAAAACTGTTGTTATCCGTTAGGTACTGAGAATGCGTAAGAATATTAATGTTTATGATTTACAGAATCGTGATAATATTATATGTAATGACTTTTCCTAATGAAACCATGTTTTTTACGTTTCACAAGACCAAAACCCCTTAAATTTTATTTTTTAAAGATAAATTAGAGGTGAAGGCATTCAACTTATTTTTAAATTAAATGTCTATGAAAGACTATCCAGCCGAATTTTGAACCTACGACCTTTCACTCAAGATGCATTGTTCTTTGTCACTAAATTAAGAATTAATTTTTAAATTTTGTTATTTGTTCTATCGTCTTTCACGTCTCGTAAGCGTAGTGGCTACCTCACCTGTAGCGATGAACGTGAACCCTTTAATCAGTGGCATCTCTTTTGTACCGATAGATTTTATTAATAAAAAAATAATTACAAAGGCAAAGAAAAGAAAAACAGAGAAAAAAAAGAAATCTAAATCCTAGAAACTATACATAAGAAGAAAAAAGTAAAAAACTATCTAGAAATGTTAATTAAAAAAAAACCAATAAGTACTAAGGGTGACCTTTTCAAGAGTGGACGCACGCACAAATATCCTTAAGTAGGAGTGGGAGGTGTCGATTAGGGTTGCAAAACGGTCGAAATGGTGACGAAACTAGAGTGTTTCGTTTAACCGTTTCGTTTCGTTGATTGTTTCGTCCGGACGAAACAATCGAAATGGACGAAATTTTCATGATTTACACATGGGCGAAACCGTTTCGTCCAACCAAACAAAACCGTTTTATTGTTTCGTTAACCGTTTCGTTCGCAAAACGAAACGAAAAATGGTTAAAACGGTTTCCGTTTTCAACCCTAGTGTCGATCAGTCGATGTTAGAGAAGATGCTCTTATTGTAAGTTTCCCAAATATTTCACGATGCTGCAGCCCAAATGATATCCCAATCTTTAATAGACGGCAACCCAAATGATATCTCAATCTTTAATAGACAGCACTTTGAGGTTCAATAAAAAATCCACAAAATTTCAAGGGTAAAAACAAGAAGAGGGAGTTTGAAGCATATCTTTATTAGAGATCATACAAAACTAATTTAGCTTAGTTGTATATAGTTGCAAAACTTTGCACTGTTGAAGTGTTGATTAAGCAAATTATTGAGAAATAATTCAGTGGTGTTTTGAACTCTAGATCTCATATAAAAAAACACTAAATTAACAAAACTTCACATTATTCTCTCGACATACAACAGAATCTACAATAAAGTTCATATATTTAAATTTACAATTATTTAAACTATTAATCGGAAGTTCGATCGCAAATTCGCAATACTGATGGTGCACAAGCACAATGCAGAGCTCTTGGACCCTTCTCCACATCTCTTGTATCGTTGCTCCTATCATTGCTTCATATGGCAGAACTAATTTGCTAACCTAGATATGGTGCACAGTTTTTTAACGATAGTTAATGGAAGTCCAAACTTTACTGCATTATTTGAAGCTATGGTTCAGGTAACAGAATAACAGAGAGAATATACAAAGGATGTAGAGCCAAAAAAGTCGCAATTAATAGAAATATTACAGTATCATTGTCATCATCACATAGCTTCTTATAAACCAAAATAATCATCGTAGAACAACCCATTTAACTTTCAATAGGAACAATGGATTCTTCAAATTTCTGCAACGCCATTCGCTTCTTGCTAAGACGAGGTTGATTTATAGCCTAGCTGTAATGGACGAGGGGTTGAGCCGGTCCGCCTCAGTTAAAATGTGGTTGCGGTTTATATCCTTAAGTGAAGTGCACCCGCTAAGTGCCATTGTTAGTTCAAACTCATCACGGAGCATTTGGAGCACTTTTCTCACTCCTCTCTCTCCTTCTGCTGCCAGAGAATAAACAACTGGCCTTCCAATCTACACAAAACATTAATAATATTTAAGAAACAGTATGCAGAAAAACCCTGAATAGTGTTATAGCTGTAGTCAAGATCTATAAATTAATTGACAGCAAATGAATAGTGTTATAGTTGTAGTCAACTGGTAACTCATCTAGACAAACCCTGATATGGGCAACTTTCTTCATTAACAGAATGCAACTCACAAAGCTGACCACAAATCTTACTGTTTTATATTGAAACAACCGTCCATACCAGATCGAACCTGAATTAGGTTCGAGTGGTGTATGACTAATCTGCAACCTGGTCTGGCCCAGACTGAAATTGAATCAAACTCAGAAACCATCATTTTAAGAAATTTTGTGAACCCAAAATGCATATCAGTTAACACCAAACAAAGGATCTAATCTAACCTAAACTTCTGTTACAAACTGAGTTCCAAATCATGTATGTAGAATCCTAAACTCAGCTGATCCTAAAACAGAGCTGGTTGGTCACCTCTAGTTGAACATAAATGTTTGAATGATGCAAGAATGCGAGTTAACTTTTTTTTGAAGGTTAAGAATGCAACTTACAAAAATTCCAGAGGCACCTAAAGCAAGTGCCTTGAAGACATCAGTACCACGGCGGACCCCACCATCCAGGAACACTGGAAGTCTTCCCCGAGCTGCTTTCACTACCTGTACATTTTAGTGTACCAAGAAACCTTTTAATCTTTTCCAAATAAATCCAGAAACTTTTAGTCTCAAAAAATAAAATAATGGTACTCAGTATAAAGAACATGTTTTCATAAATAAACCATAAATCCCACTTTCTGTTCGATTAAAATGGATTTCCATTAAAATGGGAAGAACATACCTCCTCCAGAGCTGAGATTGTTGCAGGAACATAATCCAATTGACGAGCACCGTGATTGGAGACGATAATGCCAGCAGAACCAGCTTGTACAGCCAAATGAGCTAATTTAAAAGGAAAAAAAAAAACAGGAAAATATGTTAATACACTAATTAGTTATAACTTGTCAAGAAAGGTTAAGACAAAAAAGAAAAACAACACTTACTATCTTCAGCTGTGAGGACACCTTTAACCAAAATTGGCATGGAGGTGATGGTCTGAAGCCACTTTACGTCCTGTACAATAAAATAAAAGTTATGAGAAGAAACACACTTATTTATTTATGTCAATATTCTCAATGAGAGATTTGTTGTATTGATTTGACTTTACCTTCCAGCTCAAAGTACGATCAATTTGTCCAGCGACATAGGATGCAAGACCAGAATCATTGCTCTACTCATAGACCATACCAAATCAAAATTGAATCAAAACACAATACAAAAATTTTTTGAATACGACTATTGAAATTCTAGACAAGTTTACACACCATGTCCATTTTTCCGAGGTCCAAACCCTCAAAGTTTTTCAGTGTCAGATGAGGTGGCAAGACAAATCTGTAGAAATGTTTGTCATTATAAAATTGTAAGAGGACTTCTTCAAATAATCCTGAAGAATCACTTGAAAAAGTCAAGAAAATAAGAGATAACTATCATACCGGTTCTTAATATCAGATTCACGACGACCAAGGCGAGGTGTGTCAACAGTAAGTGCAATGGCCTTGAAACCAGCTCTCTCAGCTCTCCTTACCAGTTGCGCCACCACATTTCTGTCCTTGTATACCTAGTTTTGCATTTACAATGTCATATATTATGGATGCTTCCCAGAGACGTCAATAACTAAACTAAATTTTGTCAAAAGTAAAAAAAAAAAGTAGATCTTACATAAAGCTGGAAGAACCGAATTCCAGGTCCAGTTGATGCAACCTCTTCCACACTTGATGTGGCCCAAGATGAAAGTGTCTGAAGGGAATTCATAAACAATCAGTACACTTTATTAAAAATTAAAGAAGATAAAAAAATAATCTTTCGAGTTGAATGGATAAGAGCCAATTCCGGAATTATTCTGCATCTTGCATAAGAACTGTTAAATGAACCAGAGCTATCTTGACAGAAACAGCTCAGGTATTGATAATTTGATATCATACCAACTAGGCTTAATACTAGTACATACTGTCCTTTTGGGAGCGGAATTATATGCTACCAGTTCCCAGTGGTATAATGAAAGATTCATTTCAACAGATATAAAGAACACCATGAAGAAATAAATTTGAGGGGATTTGGAACAAACCATGATGGTGCCAGCTGCTGATGCAGCTCGTGCAGTTGCATATTCACCTGCAACAAAATGGAATCAAATTGATTAGCATTTATCAAATGCATTGTTCGTAGTTCATATGCTTCCGGTGATATGAATAAAGAACATGAGAAAATGCTGTATTTGCTAATCATATGCGATTAATTTGTTTCTTAGTTCCATTCAACTGCAGTAACCTATCCATTGAAGGCTGTAGAAATCAGAACATATTGTCCATACCAGGGAAGGCCATCTGATACAGTGATATTACCTTCAGGGTGGGCCATCTTTTGGAAGGCAGTTGGTGCCACCATGATAGGCATGGAAATTTTGAAGCCAAGAACAGTTGTGGTCATGTCGATCCTTGACACATCTATCAAGATACGTGGACGGAACCTTCAAAAACATCGTTATACAACAAAAATGTCATGTAAAGATCATATTGTATAACAGTGTTTATAGGATAATTGTAACATAGTTTTAAAGTTCATATTCTGACTACTGAGGTTGTCTGCCTTGTTCTACTGTAGGAGAAGCCAATTTCAAGTTAACAGAAGATTGTTTGATTTCTTTTGTCACTACTTCAAGTACAAATTAAAGGTGACAAAGCTTATTAAACTTGATATTTCCTGATTTGTTATATTTACATACAGTTATACTTCTTCATAGCCTGTTTCAGAGCTAATAATTAGACTTGAATTTTCAAATTATCCATGAACTTTCTGTTACTGCTCTATGCATTCAAATTATTATGTAAATTAATATATAAAACAATCTTTTATGAATGGATGAAGTGATTTGATATAAATCATACAAAATGCGAGAGAAGGCCTCGCGATTCTCCTTGAGAGTCCACTGATCCTCTGCACCTGACGCATAGTAGTCGAAAGCCATCTTTGGCAGCTTCTGCTTTGCTATGGCCTCATACTCCATCACATTTGTAATCTCCATTTTGATGACTCTTTTGTCTCCCCTACAAACCCAATTTGAAGCTTGATCATTGAGAATTATATGAAAGAAGTCAAATAAATGAAAGGTTCCTCAATCTTTCTGGATGTATGCAATTGGCAATTGACGTGAACATAAATTTGAATGCATGCAGAACAGAATCACCTCAATTCCTCAATTGAGAAAGAGAGAGAAAGAAGGTAAATTAGAAGAAGCGAGAAAAGGAGCGTTTTGTGGTAAAAAGAGAGATAAGTAAACAGAGCTACCTTGATGTCTTAGGAAGAAAGGAAGGGAGAAATGAATGAAGTGGAACTGAAGAGAGGGAGGTGTGGTGATGATTATTAAAGAAATACAAAAGGGGATATGGCTTGTGTGGCTTTGTTACTACACAGAAAGAGTAGTGAAGAGGCGAGATTCTACGTGAAGACAAAAGGTGGATAATGACGACGTTGATTTATTTCTCTGTTATTTTGTTTATTAATTACAAGTGCAGAAGGAGAGAAAAGGAAAAAAAGGGAAGAAATTAGTTATGGATGAGCAATTCGAGGTGGGAAAGATGGCTCCTCTCTCCTACACAGCTTCCTCATCCACTAGCGTCATGCATCCTCGCCGTTTTCACCCATCCTGTTTTTTCCAGTGTTATTTTTAGAAAGTCATTATCTAACAGTGGAGTCGCAAAAAATTTTAGTTATCTTATCTTTTTTTCTAATAAAATTTCTTTAGAGATTCCAAATGAAATGAACCAACTAGAGGATGCGATTGGCCCATGTGTCACCGAGAAATGATTTGTGAATTGTGAGGCTCTAGTGGATAAAATTTGCCAATAATTTTACCTTTGTTTAAGCAGAGACTATTTGCTATCCTTGTTGATAAAAATGTTTCCTACTGATAAATCTGGAAATAATATAATAGGGGATATATAAGATATGAGTATATGACAAATGCAATTTGCATTTTACTTGCAAGTAGCTTGTTTGCCCAAGAGTCCGGTAAACTTGGACTCCAACAATAAAAAGTTATGTCAAATACTTCTTACTTCGGCACCATTCTGATACGAATAACGTTCTTTAGTTACCCTACTCAGTACATTATTTCAAACTAGAACGCGGAAGTCTAATATAGTTCAATTGACTGGAGCGTTATTTAAAATAAAAAAAAAACCTTAAAACTACTTATATTGTATGATAAATTTTGTCAGGAATCATTGGATGCGATCTGAATTTATGTATCCTTTCTAAATTTTAAAGCAATTCATTTACAGTTACTAAATATTAATAATAATTTAAATTCGACCACTCCAAGTTAACTTGTTCATTCAAAATTGAAGATTTAATTTATCTAAAAAATTAACCCTTTCTAAATATTTTGGATGAAGAAAATAGTAAAATAATCAAATTTATTTAACTTTTGAAATTCACAAGTGAAAATGAATAATTCGGACTTCAGCATCAAATATAAATATCATATCATATTTAGCAACTCCAATAAAGTTTAACCCTTCTGTCCATCATTGTACCGCGTTATTCTAACTATATACTACCAACCCGTTCTGTAAAAGCCCACAATGAAACAGTGGGGCCAGAACTATTAGCTGCACGTTCGATACAGGCATGAACATGAACAGTATCACACAAAAACACAAGAGTTCACGTAATATTTTCTTACAACACGCCTTTCATTGAATAGATCACTTGACTCCAGCAAAATAAATTTTCTTAATCATTAACACATTTATTGCCAAGGCTGAACCAGAACAACCAGAAACCAACACCAAACTTAAACTTTACAGTACGCCAAAATATAATTGGATACTAACTATGCTATCTCTCTATGTTTCTTCTCAAAGATGCATCCGTCTGATTTCTGTTGTGAGTCTCCATCTCAACTTCAAATCCAAATGAAGTGATCCACAATCTGTTATCACCCTTTTGAATCTAATGACCATTTCCCTTGGCCAAATCATCACCCCATACGTTGTCCCAGGAATTGCCACTGTTACTTGCTTTTGGTGCATCCAGGGAAGGCGGCCCCCCACCATCTATATTTTTCCTTGGAGTCGTTCTTATGCCAAGAAACTTAAATATAAATCTTGCAAGCTCACCATATAGCATACCCGAACGGTCAAATAGCTTCAAGAATTAAGAAATAAATTACTAAAGAAACAAGACTGCATAGAAATACACAAATGATCGCAACATCTCACTCATTTCCTTTTGAAATCTTCCATCTTGTTTCTTATAATTCAGAATTTTTAAGCGGAAGGAGGACATATAATTAGATAACACAAGGAATGACGTTTTTCAACAAAAGCTTTAACCAGTTTTCTCTGGTGACCAGAAGACAATGCTATGGACCATAGTGACACAAAATTGGAGTTGTAGGGGCCAAAAGACAAACTGTAGCAACCAAACTGGACGGGTTTAATTTATATGACATATAGGATGAAGAAGAGAGAAAATACCAGAAGAAGGGCATCCATAAACATATGAAATGCATGTGTGTTCTGATCAACTAAAGTTGCTATTCTCCCAAAGAAATGGGCAATCCCACCCAGCTGCAAATTTCATTTCACACAGAAAGATTAATAATGCTACCGGTAGCTGTTTGGCAGCTACTGCCTAACTATTCTTAATAATAATAAAACCGGCAAGACAAAAGAGAAAAGCAACATATTTTTGCTAGTTAAATGCACAAGAAGAAAACATCTGGCACATAAGCTGGTGAGCTCCTATGCTATGGCATAAAAAAGCAATAAAACAAGAAAAAACAACTGGCACATAAGCTGGTGAACTCCTATGCTATGGCATCAGAATAGTCAGGGGTCAGTAGACATGTAATAACCAGTAAAAGTTTGTGTGCTCCCGCTGAAATTATATCCTTCAGGCAGAACACTAAAAGGTACAGAAATTTTGAATGTAATATATCATAAATGAGCTTACCACTCTCATTAGAGATATCCAAAAGCCAGGAGGCTGAGTAGGAGGTCCAAATGGCCCATTTGGATCATCTGGATTGCCATATGGCCCCATACCCATACCCATGCCCATGCCCATACCAGTACCACCATACCCCATGGGCCTGCCAAACGCACCACCACCATACATCCCTCCGCCATACATTCCTGTGCCTCCTCCATACATACCCCCGTATCCTGAGTTGTATCCTGAGTTGTACATGCTGTTGTTGCCATAGAGACTGCCACCATACCCGCCACCATACCCACCACCATACATACCCGACCCATATCCTGAAATGTCGCAAGATCAGGTTATATGATTGTCATTGTATGAGTTTTGTTATGAAGCAAGCCCCAAAATGTCATATGCATTTTTTTTCCACAAATACAGAACGAATGGATTTTAATGAGCACAATAAAAACCAAACTACCAACATTTCCAAAAGATAGTATTCTAAAAGACATTTTATATAAAGATATTATTCTAAATATCAACTGAATAATCCAATTCCAACATAGTTTCTCTAGAAAAATTGAAACAAAGGGACTAATGCTTTTTTGAGCTTTTTATGATGTTCTATTTGATTTTAGGTGCCCTCATAGACACATCCCAAATAGCTTAGTCCTCAAAATAATTTATCATTTATCACGACGTCACACCAGAATACCAGCTCAGAAATATGAAGCTAAGCTCTAAGTTCATGTTAAGGGAAACACAAATTGTTAAAGTTGGGGCCACATTGTGAAATTTAAGAGCAATTAATCTTTTCTTCCAATATGAACTAGACAATACAAAGTAAAACCTAAGGACATAATTTTATTGACAACAAACTACAATGCTATATGTTAGCAATTCACAATCAGTGCTCTACTATCAGTATAGTACATATCAGATGCAATTAAATAACCTCCAATTGAACTGCCATAATTTTGTTCCCAAGGCCTTGGTGGGACTGGCCTCGACAGAGTATTCGTGGTTGCTGGGGTTGTTGTTACAGTCCGATTGACAGTTGGGACCACCTCGCCAGGCTTTGCAGTTCCAGAAGCTTCTACAACATTACTGGTGGTTCCAGCAGAAGGAGGCTTGAACGGGGCAGGTCCTGAAGCAGAACCAGCCCGCTCCCATGGCTTTGGCGGTGGGCCATTACCTAACATCAGAAAATAAAATAAAATAAAATTAATTGCTACTCTCCCAAGCAACACCCCAGCAAGTTTAATCAGCAATTCAGGCAATTACTATGTCTTAGCAAAAGTAACTTATGGCCAATTATCCGAATACTAACAAGAATTTTTCTACCAAAAACTCTACAAACTTCAATTTCGCATATTCGACTTAGAAATTACATGAAACGACAGATGAATTAGGAGTAAGAACATAGATCAATGGATCCCCACGAACTGATAGGAAATTTAGAGAAAAATTGGGGAATTTGACGCAAGCCAAACCTAGAACCTTAATCCATGGATTTGTCGAAAGTAATAGAAGAATTGAGGAAGAGAATGAAAGGGAATTTTGCGAACCTGGCGGCGCGGAGTTGGTAGCCATCGCTTCCACCTCTTCGTTGTTCTCTAGGTTGGGGATTTGGATCGTGCAAGGAGGTTTCCTCTCTGCCTATCTCACCTCTTTAAATTTGGCTGCGATTATTATCATTGAATATTTTTATCGAATTTGGTTTTATTTATTTTCTTTTCTGTTTATTTTTGCTGTCGTCAGACGTCGGGTAAGGGGAATTGCTCAGCACACGTCTCACTTGCTCAAACACTTTCGAATTTACTATAATACTCTCACATTCCCTATGTTATTTCATCAGATTTCAGTGCTAAATTGAGGGTATTTATGTCATTTTTAAAAAAATGGGGGAGTATTTGAGCAAGTGAGGCGTGTGCTGAGCAATTCCCGTCGGGTAAGCTCTGATTGCTCTCTCCGTGTCCGTTAACGGGTTCGGTTATATTGTATACCGGGTTTGGGTCTTACTTAGGTGTGCCATACTGCCATGTGATGTAGGGCTGTCAATGGGTACGGTACGGTACGGTAGAAGGTATTTTTATTACCGTACCCGTTAAAATTTTCTTTACCCGTACCCTATCCGTACCCGTTAAAAATAGTTTTACCCGTACCTTATCCGTACCCGTTAAGAATTAACGGTACGGGTACGATAACGGTAAAAAATGAATATAATAATAATAAAATTTGTACACTCTGTATAAATAAATTATATCAATAAGTATATTAATAAAGTGCAACAATGGTGGCGAATATTTAAGGTTTATGCTTTTTTATTTTTTCGTACACTGAATGGAAAAAATTATAATTCTTAAATAAAATCTAGCAATAATTTTTTGCCAATCATGCAATATAAGATGCCATATGTATCATGTAATTGTATCATTTTAATTGTGACAATTACCCGTTATGAAAACGGTACGAAATTAACGAAAAAATTAACGAAAAAATTTCCTTACCCGTTAAATTAACGAAAAAATTTCCTTACCCGTACCCGTACCCGTTAACTTAACGAAAATAAACCTTTATCCATACCCGTCTTATACGGTACGGTACGGGTTGGGTAAACGGGTAAACGGGTTTCATTGACAGCGCTAATGTGATGTGTGTGAGACTGTGAGTTGGTCCGAGCGTTGACTGGGGATATTCCATCTGATTTCTCCTATTTTTTTTTTATTTTCTGTTTAATATTTTCCTAAATTATAATTGGGAATTTAATATATAACTGTAATAATAAGTAAATATACTACCTTGCAAATCCAAAATATAATATTGTGTTATGTGTATGCCCCAGCACGCACATTGAGTAATAGTTTTCTATTAATTACTCGATCGAATGCATTTTCAATAGCTGTTTTCCTTTTCCTCATTCAATCGTTGAAACCGGTTTGAAAGTCTATCCATATACTTTTTACATCTTATTTTAATTATTTTCAATGGTATTCATGATCTTGTATTTTATTTATTTATTTTTTTTGCTATTGTTGTTTTTATATATCAAGCGGCAGCACTGATAAAATTTGACAAATCTCGTCCAATTGTTAGCATAACACGATGCAATATAAGAATAACATTTTAAATTTATACATTATTTATACTTCTAACGTATCAATACGTGATGCATGATATTTGGTTTATTATTTTTACGAATCAAAGAATCGACGAAAATAGTACCTACTTCTTCACCGCGTCACGAATTACTATTGGTCGACGCTATGAGACCACTTCTTATGTTCCATTTTTTTATTTCCTTTTGAAACAATGAACAGGAATAACACGGTATTGGAGAGCACCGTTTTTGACCATCAAACCACCCTTTTAATTTCCTTTCAAAAAAAAAAAAAATGTTTAGGTAGTACAATCGTAGCTTAACAATACCGTGTGAGCCTTTTGTTGAAAAGAAAAACAGTTTGATGCATCAAAATTATAAATAAAAAACTATTGGGTGTCAAAAATTGTATTGTTAAATATAGCTGGACACGGATGTGATAAAAACAACGTGCGATAAAATATTTTTCGGTTTATGAAACGTGGCACTCTTTAACTGCTCTATGTGGTGAGTATCATTGTTCACAAAACATATCCAATTCATTAGTATACGTTTATTTGGCAGCGCAAATTTTTTTTTATCGTTGCGTCCCCTTTCTAATTTCGTGCTGCTCAGAGTCGTCTTTTCCATCTTTGCTTCTATTCTCTTCTCCTCCGATAGCACTACTTTACCCTCATCCCCTCCTTTCTCGTTACAATTTACAAGCAATGTTAAAAGAGTGGCAATTAGACAGTATGATAATAATAATAATAATAATAATAATAATAATAATAATAATAATAATAATAATAATAATAATAATAATAATAATAATAATTAGAAGAGTAATTAGAAATTGAGTGTGTTTGGATGCATGAGAATATTTACTAATTTAAGATTCGTGACGTTTCTATTTTTATTTAATTGCAAATGCAATTCAATTACTCGTTTAGCGACACAAATAACATAAAATAATATTTTCTGAAATAATAAAGGTAGAATACAACTATATATATTAAACAAATACATGCTCCGTTTGGATGGTGTGGGAATAAGAGGAATAAGGGAAGAAGTGGAAAGAAGTATTAGGAAATATATAATTTTGTGAAGAGTTTGAATTGTTTATAATAAATTTATTCCCTTGGTTCGAAATACGGCTGGGGGGGAGGTCTTTCATAGACATTTAATTTAAAAATAAGTTGGGTGGCTTAGACCTCCAATTTATCTTAAAAAAAATTATTTCCTTATTTCCTTATTCTCACACCTCATCCAAACGGAACCCAGTGAATAGGAGTGTTATTTTTAATTATTCATACTATTCGAAAGATTAAAATGTTGTTAGACACTTTTGAATTCTATTAAGCATGATAAGATAAATTGACTATCTTCAGCAATTCAGCCAAAATATTGAAATACTAAAAGAGATTATTTTTGTACTATAAAAAAGTATATTATATGCTTGGCGTCCGATTTTTGAACAGAGTGTGATTTCACTATTTTAGTTGAGGTTGAGGTTGCTAAATAGCCACGAACGCATTTTTCTAGTCGCTCAATACGCTTGAAAATTCATGATACGATGGATTTACTGCACAAAATTTAAACGGAACCACTCCTATTGCACGGTGAGTAAATGAATGGGTATATTATTTTTACAACTAAGAAGACAGACTGGTTCATATATTAATAATTATAAGCACCTGATTTGTTAACTTTAATTCAACATATTATTTTTTATATGCAAGTTTGGAGAAAAAAAGATTTACCTTTCTAATTAACAGGAAACACATGCATGGCTAGGAGTGGACGCGGTATACCGCGAATATGCGAAATTGTTCAATTCCGTCCATATGGAACGTGTAACGGGATGGAATTTCATTTCGTTTTGCAAACGGAACGGATTAACGAAATGCATTTCGTGATTCGTTTGTACATTTTATAGTGTAAATATAGTTGTTCCGTCACGTTCCATCAAAACGGAACGAATCACGAATCATCTAATTAGTATCGTTAATAAAATGGAATGGAAAACAGAATGACCCCATTCCGTTTCCGTGATACACGTTATCCACCCCTATGCATGGCAAGCGAAGCTTGGCTTAATTTATTTTATTATTAGAAGTGATGTATCTGGCTAGTGATGCTTTTTCTTAAAGAAACATTTTCTATTAGAAGTAGTGAAGGTAATGGCTAGTGATTGCTCACGCATATGATGCCCACTATTTTGGTGCGAAATGGTCTTCAAGTGATTCTTTCAAATATGTTTAAAAATCAAGAATAATCCTTGGAAGATATCAATTCATACTCCAAGTCGGCGCAAATAATTTCAACACTTGTGCTGAAAAGTAAATTTAAAAAAGAAAGCGAAGTCTGAATTAGTGAAGTTCAAACAAACTTTTAGGTATATTATAGAAACCAAATGTACATAGCAATATTCGAACACTATTAGAGGTATATCCAGGTAAATTGAAGTTCATATAATGTATTTAAAAGAGAATATAGCTATGCCATAATATGTTGAGAAAGCGAAACCCTTCATTAAACACGAGGCCATATGCAATCCTAAAACGTAAGTTCAATATTTATTGTTTCATAAATGACATTATTTAAGGTGTTGGAGAAAACTAACTATATACCAGAGTGTCCTATATCAGAATATCCAAAATTTATATATGAAAATAAATCTTATCTTTTATAAAAGAAAATTAAAGAGAAGAAAATATATGGAGAAATAATATTAAATATAGTGAAGTCTATTGATTGGGATTCCGCGAAATTAGCTCTCAAAGCAATCATGATTAACAAAAGAAAAGTATTCGTTTCTATTTTTTAAAGCCTTATATTTTGTTTTGGCATCGAGGGAGGGTTGCTAGCTGTACCCAATATTGCTGGATTGCTTTTATAGTGCTGTTGGGTGTCTTTGTGTGATTAGGTTGACTTTTACGAAATGAAATGCTTGCGAAGTGCTTAAGAATTGTCTAGTGAATTTCTGTGATTCTCACGAGGAGCTCGCTGAAGCATTTTATTGATATTTAAAATAATATAATGCGGGCAAAGCGCTAGAGAACCTCCCACTAAAGTATTGCTAAGCCGCCTGTCAAAACGGAGGAAAAAAAAAACGTGCTGTAGTTCCGTTTTCAGAAACGAAACAAAATAGGCACTAATTTTCTTTGTCGTTTCAAATTAGCCCATAAAAATAATCTAAAAAGAAAGCAAGCCCAAAAATTTTTTAAATAAATAAATAAACAGTACAGTCCCAAACTTCAAGCTCCAATAGACAATAGTCCCAAATTCCATATATTTTGAGAATCTCCTCTGTTAAATATCAATATGTAGGACTGCAAAATGATCGAGACGATGACGCAAATGAGCTGTTGCGTCGATCGTTTCGTCCTATGCGACGAAATAGATTTTTTTATTTCGTTGATCGAAATTGACAAAATTTTCATGATTTACACATGGACAAAACTGTTTCATTGTTTCGTTAACTGTTTCGTCCAACAAAACGAAATCATTTCGTTATTTCGTCAATCGTTTTGTCCGGACGAAATGAAACGAAAAACGGTTAAAACGACTTCCGTTTTCAGCCCTATACAATATGGTGAGAATTGGGCTAATCTATCGATGAACCTGTGAATATTGGGCTTTTATTCTAAGGCTCCGTTTGGATGCGTTGAGAATAAGGTAGGAAGAAGGAAGAAGGGAAGAAATTTATTGGGAAGAGATAAATTTATTGGGAAGTGTGTAACTTTTGTGAAGAGTTTGGATAGTTAGAAATAAATTTATTGGTAAAAATTGGTTATTCCTTATTCCTTATTCCGGGAAGAAGCCATCCAAACGGAGCCTAATATACTTCGGAAATAATACATTTTCGATGGGCTGAAATCTAAGACAGTGTGTTAAATATGTCACAAAGCTTAATCTCGATAGGATTATAGGGCCGCATAACGTGGCAAACAATGACGAAAATTTACGTTAATCGTTTCGTGAGTGATGAAAAATTTTAATTTTTGTGTTTTGGGTTTCGTCTTTGAACGCAATTGGAATTTGTTGCGTTATATTAACAACTAAAACATCGCTCCTTATAAATTCATATGCATCCTTATCAACGACAAAATACTCACATTCGCTACTCCAAGTCTCCAAGTACAACAAAATATCTAATTTAATATGCATCCTCGTATTTTATATATAGAGATTTTTAAACTATTTTATACTTATAAAGTCTTAAACTACATTATTATTGAAACTTTTTAAATTGTATTCCTGTTTGAATCTCTTAAACTATTTTATATTTGCAGTCTTAAATTGCTTGATAGTGGCAAATCTTTTCTTATATTGTTTTATAATCATTGCTCAGTGATTTGTGATGGGTGCATTATTAATATTGATTATCAATAATTTAAATAGCGGTCGTAATGATCGCAATAATATCGCTATAGCGGTGTGATTTGATATACCGCTATATTGCTAAACTAAAAGTGCCGCTATAGCGGTATTTATTAGCATACCACAAATACTACTTAAAAAATATCCATTTTTAATGTTTTATTTCTTATGGTGTCTAAATTAGTATAAATTAATAAACATATAAATGTATTTAGTGGTATTTTTGTGAAATATTAATTCTTTATTTCCTGATATATAATTAGTATCACGAACATAATTTTGGAATATAAATTCTACATATGAACTGCATATGTTGTCTGCATATACGAACTGCGTACAATTTCTACATATAAAACTGCATATATTAAATTAAACTATTAAAGTGTATATATATAATATAATAAGACATTTTAAGTTTTAAATAAAAAATATATATGATGTGTATATGGGTCCCAAAACGGCCACTAAATGGTCGTTATCAGTTATGAATCCGCTATATATTCACTGTTTAAACCTTTGCTGATTATCATACTTCAACTAATATTCCTATTGAAAAATGCAAGCAGCTGAATCACCTGTGAACAATTTGACGGGTGCCAAAATAGTTGTGGATGGTGCCCATTTCATATCCTTTTGGAATTGGCCAAAATTGCTCCATATCTGGAGGTTTTGAGATTACCTGTAATGCAACAGAAAATGGTAAATATGCTCTTTTCTTGTTGGGCAAAGTTAGAATTCTAGATATAAATAACTCATTAGATCAGGTACGTGTGAACATGAAAATATCTTCCATGTGCTACAACAGCACAACAAATCTCGTCAAAATACACAAATCATCTGGTGAAACTCATTAGTACCCCATATATGTATAATTATGAAAAAAAATAATTTTGTAGTCATTGGTTTTGAGACGAGTGCTTATTACATAGATTTCAAAGATGAAAATTTCTACTGAAGCGATTGTTCTTTAGGTTGCAACACCGTAGATAGTTTAATCAATGGGTCATGATCTGGATTTGGATGCTGCATGACATTTATCTCAAAAGGATTGAACTCTATTCAATTTAAGTTTGACGAGAGATTCAACAATTCAGATGTGTATAACTTTAGTCAGTGTGGCTATACTATGTTAATAGAAGAAAGAAGAAGAATACTTCAATTTCAATACCAATTACATCACCACTGGCCAGTTGTTGCACCAAGACATGCCAGTTGTGATTGATTTAGCAATAACAAACGCAAAGTGCCTCACTGCACGAACTAACAAATCATCCGACGCATGCAAAAGCCAACATAGTATCTGTTTGAACTCTAGAAGTGTTTTAGGCTATCTTTGCAATTGCTCTAATGGTTATCAAGGCAATCCATATCTTTATGGAGGTTGTCAAGGGTCTCTTTCTCTCACTCTGTCTCTTTTTCTCTCTCGATTTGCCTATCTGAATACCCCATATTCTATCAAATGTTGTTGTTGTGGTAGCATTATACTTTAATCCTGGTGTGAATAATTGACATTTCGTACTAATTATTTGTGATGATTTTATTAGACATTGATGACTATGCAATCCGAAGTCCATGCTCTAAGCTAGCGAAGTGCCATAATTTTCAAGGGAGCTACTAGTGCTCTTGTTCTTTTGATTAGCGCTAGAAGCAAAAGAATTTGAAAGAATGCAAACTCAACAAGACACTACTTACAAGTGTTTTTACTTTTTTGGAATAAACTACTATCGTAATATTTCTATTGTTGTTTAAATTATTAGTAGAGAAAGAATTACTTTTAGCTACAAAATAATATTAAATATTAAAGAAAGTTTTGCGATTGTTCAGGGTCAAAGCATTACACTGAATGGAAGCTTTCTAAACTTGTTTGTCTCTTTCTAATGACATGGAAAATTAAAATTATGCAAATAAAAAAAACCGCTAAAAATTAATTGCTTGCTAAAAATTTAATTAGCTAGAGGTACCAAAACTCATCACACCTTATATTTCATTAATTTCGATATAGTTTTATTTTCCAACTATCAATAATATGATCTAGGGAGATTTCAATGTTCATCATTTTCAAAATATTAACTATTTTTTTAATAGATTACTAAACATATTTTGCACTAATTTTTTTTTAGGAGCTTGCACTATTATTGTCACACTATGTTTCATGGGACTAGGCACATATGTGGTTCTCAAAAAAAAAAAAAAAGGAGTACTTTTAAGAACATGGAGGATGAGTATTGCTAAAGAAGATTCAATCAGATCAGGAGTTTGATTTTTCTATCTTCACCAAACAAGAAGTAGCACAAGCAACCAATAATTTTGGCAAAGCAAATTTATTGGTCACAGAGGCCAAGGTGCTGTCTATCGAGGAACACTAAGAGATCAACTAGTGACTATAAAAAAAAAATATAAGAGAGCTGACGAGAAAAGAAAAAAAATTGGTAAAGAGATCCTTATAATAGTTAATAAAAATTTTTTTATCGAGCGAGCTCGATGTGCACCTCATATAATGCAGTTATAATGTGCATTTTACGATTGAATAATTTTCAGGTAGAATTTGAAAGGTAGCTCTATCATTTTTTTAATCTATTTTGCAAGTACCAATTTTTTAAATTTATAATGTAACTGCTATAAAATGTAAAGAACTTATTTTTACTAGATCTGTACGTCGAGCTTTGCTTGACGATATTGGATTTTACTATAAATAATATATGAAAAAAATTGTGCTATAATTTTTCAAATCGATAGATAATTTTGAAGTGAGAAGTTTTTTAATAAAAAAATTTAGTGGAAAGGATTATATTATAAAAGTATATTTACTGTATAAGACAATTTGATAAACTGATATTTGATCAGAAAAGAAAATTAGCAATAATTATAAAACTATAAATTCTAATTTAATTGAATGAAAAGTGAATAAAAAATGAAGGCACCCTTTCATATATGGCATCTTTTCATGGCATCCGCTCATGGCATCCTTTCATGACATCTTTACATGCAATTTTAGCATATGCCATGAGCAGTATATCAAATTGTATTATATAGTAAAGGGTGTCATGAGCAGATGCCATGTAAAGATGTCATTAAAGGATGCCATGAGCGGTTGTCATGTGTAGATGCCATAAAAGTGTGCCATTAGCGGATGCCATGAGCAAATGTCATGTGCAGTTGCACTGAATATTTTAAGCCAATATTATTGTTAAGTTAAAAGATTTGAATATTTTTGAATTTATATGTTTGGCCCAAATGAAAAATTTTGAAAATTGTATTGGCAACAAATTCTTGACGCATATCGAAAAAGAAATGATACATGAATTTTGTTTGGTGTGTGATAAAAAAATTCTTTTAATGTAAATATAAAATTCATAAAAAAAATTATCTTACTATCTAGTAGAACGAACTTCACGCCCCATGTATTTTCCGTCTTTGCAGGGCGAAATTATCATGACCCGTGCACGCATCACGCCTAGATTTCTAGTTGAGAGTAATGTGATATCTATTTATGTTTGTTATTTTGTAAATATTAAATGGTTAATGAAAATTTGATAAAGGGAGCATTATTTATAGATAAAATGTCGGTATCTTTTGGTGGAGGAGGCATATATTTGATTGCACCATTTAGCAAAACATTCCTTAGATGACACCCTATAATCACCATGTCAAGATATACACCTTTTAAAAAGCATCAACTTGATTGCATCTTTTATAAGATATCGGTGTGTTTGGTAGCCACGAACTAGCAGTGTGAACAAGGGACAAAAACAGGGCAAGCATGTACGGCAGTTCCCACCCAAGTTTGTGGTCTGTTCGCGAAAAAGGAGGAACCAAGAACAAGCTCTTGAACAGCTTGTTCGCGCTGTTCGTGGGTTGTTTGATTTGTGTGAACAACGCTAGTTCGTGAACTAGCTGTTCGTGACACATTCCAAACACACCCATAAATAACACCCTCTAGAATATTTATTAAAATAGACATATTTTTATTCGCACCCTTGATATAATTAAGGCAAGCTCAATTAGCACCTTAGTATTATATGCAAGGATCTCAAAAAAATGGTCTGCCCGTTTCAAAAAGTTATTCGTCATTGATGGGGTCACTTGCTATCGAATTAAATATCGTGGATCTTCTGCATCCATTGCTAGAACAACAACTTGTGTCAAGAAGTACGTGAAATGATAGTTTTATTCCAACAAAGTACACCCACCATCTACAGTTCGAACATTTTTCATCCTCCGTCTCATTCCACTTAAATTCCAAAATTTTAATTTCAATATGAACTACGAACAGACTGTGATTTGTGCGAACAAGAAATTTAAAAGTACAAAACAGAATTTTTGTTGACAATTACATTGGAGCGGACATATTTACTTCTGTAGATGGTGGACAAGGAACAAATAGAACTAAATCAAAATCCTCTGTACCTAGATTCCATAAGGTAGTCTCTGTTGCATTCCACTGAAAGTAGGTCCCATCTCTTGTAATTCGACAAAAGTAGTGTCTGTGATGCATATCCCTCAGATTT
The DNA here is from genome assembly GCA_028095005.1 of Rhynchospora pubera. Lineage (NCBI taxonomy): Eukaryota > Viridiplantae > Streptophyta > Magnoliopsida > Poales > Cyperaceae > Rhynchospora > Rhynchospora pubera. Next base: position 178,977,069 of record CM051459.1, read on the forward strand.
GTGCTTGATGCTGAACCAAGGATAGAAATTCCCAAAACCATCTTGCGCCATATCCACCGTTGATCATAAAGAACGATCGGATGCATTTATATCACAGAAATTGCTTACGCAATCAGTGACATATTTTATTATACTAGCAGCAATGCTCACCCAATGTGTGGGCGAATTTTAATGTCCCTTTCTGTTGCATATTTCTATTTAGAGGTACAAAATATAGGAGGATTATGATACATAGAACATAACATTCGAATGTGATAAAAGAGATTACGTTGGAATATTAATATCCTTTGTTTTATCTCAAACATATCACACGAATACTGGACAATGTCTAAAATATAAAAAAAAATGCGCACAAACTAATTTAACAGAACAAAAAAGGAAAAAAAAAGTAGGATATTGTAATAGGAGAACGCGTCTGTTGATGACCAGCTACACAATTAAATTGGATAGATGACTTCTTCCCTGGTTCTGTTCAAATTAAAAGCTAGATTATGAAAATGATTATAAAAAGATTTCAACTACTAACCACACGTTTTACTACAAAACAAAATAGAGAAAAAGAAAATCCCACAAGAGCAATTAAACCAAGATGCCACATGTATTCTCCTAACTATTTTCACTGGCATCTCACTGTATATCAATTCCTGACCAAATGAACCAAATTTAAATATATCTTGAATTCTTGATAGATATAGACAAAATATTATATATTTGCAAAATAGGTGACTAACCATTACTTCTCAATTAGTTCTCAATTAGGCTGGTTAAATTGGTATTGTATATGCTCTATTTTTTCTTTTGAGCGTGAAGCACAACAATTTGAAATAATGCCTAATATTAACCAAAGATTACTCAAAAATTATGCCAGCATTCTAGTGTACATAATATTTTTTATTATATTTATTTAAATAATTAAGTTAAAACATACATTACAGAAATAAAAGAATCAGTTTTTAATTAGAACTGTATGTATAACATACCTGCACAATCAAGTTACCTCCACATGATATTTGTTACCACACGCTCCCTATGATAAATTAAAATGAAACAAAATTAAGAACAAATAGAAGTATTCAAAAGTTGTTTTGTAAGGACAAAAAGGCCATGAACAAGTTTTACTTACATATAGCTAAATGCAACTATTCATAAGTGCTTAATTCAGGCAAGAATTCAAAATTGCCTAGTTCAGGCAATTAGAGATCTCATGCCTTGTACATAGCCACCTCAGAACTTGTCTTAGTGGCTGCATATGTCCCCTTTAAAGTAAACATCTTCTAAATAATTCAGAGAGGAATACATGTGTATAAAATTCTTTCAAACCCAACTATTAAGAGTAAAGGAGACATTATACAAGTAACATATAGATAAACAAACCTGCGACCAACAGGAGGCATGTTCCCGAGGCTGTCAGTAGGTTGTTCAGTTGCCAAAGCAAGAGCTCCAAGTGTATCCATTATCAGATTAACCCAAAGCAGCTGTTCAAAAGTTATACATGAAAACAAATATAGAAAAGTTTCTAGTAAAAAGATCAAGTTATCAATAAAAATTAGAATAAAAGTAAGTCCTTATAGCTTACCTGAACAACATTTAATGGCACATTGTCAGTAGAAACAACCGCCACGACATTTATGACAAGAGCTGCCACGTTTATAAATTTCTGAATGTTTTGCATAAACAGATCGACCCCATCTCACGACCTACAAAATAGCGATAATTGAACTTAAATTTATCAAGTTAAGAAATATTAACATACCAAATGGATTGAATGGTCACTGTGCAAGAGCTTACTTTAACAATGAGGAAGACGTGCTAGTCTTGGAAATTCATATAATTTATGATATTTTCTCATCATCAACAGGGTTATATATATGAACTTATCCCACTAAAGAATTTTATATTATCTTATATTAAATTATATCAACCAATTGTCAATTAACACAGATAATCAAATTGTACAGAATAAGATGTAAATGCGCATATAGATATTTTCAGCGGCATCGCTCTACATCAGAGAGCGTGCAGAAAGCTCTACCTTCTATAATGGTTGGTTCAGTTGTCCCTGGATCAGTGAGAATCCCACATTCCAAAGCGATTGCTTTGGCTGTTTTCAGATTGTCTCCGGTGACCATGCGCACATGTTTTATATGACAAAATAGTTACAAAATTAGTTGCAAAATACTTGACATGTAGTTGGTTATTATAGTCATAGATCATGGTCTTTTACCTTCACACCAGCACGAAAACAAAGCTGGACAACATCTTTTACCCCAGGCCGACATGGATTCTAAAATGTAGAAGTTTACACCAATTAAAAATAAAATTGAATCAAAACACAATTAGGGAACAAGTATAAATTTTCTAAATAAGTCTCACATTCCACGTTTCAGAATTTACCTAAGACCTAACCCAATAATCCATATTAATTATGTGGGTGATGGGATTAGATCAGTTGGGTTAAGTGCAGGTGGACCCATCCAATTGGGTAATCGACATTCTCTAGGTGAAAAGGTTACTTCTTTTCTAAAGTGTTGTCAATGAAATAATATATGCTATAGTCCAGTACTAAAATACTCTGGTCATTCTTCAATTCCACCAACTGAAGATCAATGAGAAATTATCTTAAAATTTTTAACTTGCTAGAGACAAATCATATAAAATGAAAAAAAAAGTAGGAAGAAGGCATGAATTACAAACCATGAAATGTCCTTGCGCAATCTTTAAAAGGGACAACAACAGCTGAGAAAAGGGACTAAAATTAGAATTAATTTGAACTCATTGAAGAAAGGCATTTCACTATGTATTGTGGGTAGAATTGAATCAAAATTGCAATTGGAGGAGATATAGGTTATTTTTAGTATATTCTCAGTATACAAGATACTTTCAATTAAAATAACTCAATTTTGAAAGGGATTGCAGGATATTTCAAGATTTAACGAGGGGGAAAAAAACAAATTAAAGTTTATCAACAAAATATACTAACCTAATTGTATGGGCTTTTTCGTCATTTCTCTCAAAGGATGGAATGGGTTCCCTCGAGAAAAGGAAAAATGCCTTAGATTCACCCCCCTTAAGGTTCGATCTCTGTATAAGACTCTCTTAGCGACAAGAGAACCAAAACAAGAGTCGCTTCTTAAAAGGGTTTATTAATTTTGCGGGTCCTTTCTTTCCAATAGGCGCAAGCCCCTACTGTTAATTACCTCGTGATCGCTCACGAGAACCTCTGATTAAGGGATCTAAAGAATTGTACGCAATAGGCTAGGGAAATCGTCTCTAAAGTGATTTTCGTGTTCATGTGGGGCCTTATTCTCTTGACTTAAACCATACTCAATTGATGGTACCAGACTTAACGGACGGGAGCCAATTGAGGACTATTTGATCATTCAATTGATGGTACCAGACTTTATGGACGGGACCCAATTGACTATTGACTAAGGTTAGTTTAGGTTTGTTTGTTCTATTTGAATCGGATTTGGTTTAGGATTTTTGCGTGTAGAAACTTGGTCTTGGTTTAGAATGATGGTTTTCGCTTGGAGAGAGAATTTCTTTATTTGGGATAGTTTTGGTAAGCTCTCGGGGCAACGGCTGGCCTTCTTGTGAGAGTGGAATGGAATTTTGCAACCTTCGGGACCTCTTGGGCGGTCTTCTTGTGAAAGTTGGTTCTTTTACAACCCTAGGGACCTCTTGGGTGGTCTTCTTAATAAGAGTTGGTTCTTTAACGACCCTAGGGACCATCTTAGTCGGTCTTCTTAATGAGAGTCGGTTCTCGGGACCTCTTGGGCGGTCTTCTTGTGAGAACAAGGAATTTTACAACCTTCGGGACCATCTTGATCGATCTTCTTGTGAAAGTTGGTTCTTTTACAACCCTAGGGACCTCTTGGGCGGTCTTCTTAATAAGAGTTGGTTCTTTAACGACCCTAGGGACCATCTTAGTCGGTCTTCTTAATGAGAGTCGGTTCTCGGGACCTCTTGGGCGGTATTCTTGTGAGAACAAGGAATTTTACAACCTTCGGGACCTCTTGGGCGGTCTTCTTGTGAAAGTTGGTTCTTTTACAACCCTAGGGACCTCTTGGGCGGTCTTCTTAATAAGAGTTGGTTCTTTAACGACCCTAGGGACCATCTTAGTCGGTCTTCTTAATAAGAGTCGGTTCTCGGGACCTCTTGGACGGTCTTCTTGTGAGAACAAGCTTAGGTTTCAGTTTCGGTTTCGGTTTCGGTTTCATAGGTTTGTCTTTGGTTTGAGTTTCATAGGTTTGTCTTTGGTTTGAGTTTCATAGGTTTGTCTTTGGTTTGAGTTTCATAAGTTTGTCTTTGGTTTGAGTTTCATGTTTTCTGGCATTTGGCTTTTAACTTGTATTTCAGGGCTTCTACCATTTCAGATTCGGATTTCAGGGTTTCTGACTTTTTTAATTTGGATTTCGGTGTTTCTAGCTTTTGGTATTTGGATTTCGAGGTTTCTATCTTTTTGGATTTGAATTTCATGGGCTTTGGCTTTTGGTTTTGGTGTGTTTAGTTTCTGGATTTGAGTTTCAGCATTTTAGGTTTTAGGTTGAAGTTTCAGGGTTTTTGGCTTTTTGGACTTGGATTTCAGGGATTTTGGCTTTAAGTTTTGGAGTTCCTAGTTTTGAGTTTTGGATTTGAATTTAAGTGTTTTTGGCTTTTAAGGCTTCTGGCTTTTGGTTTAAGTCTTCGATTCCTTTAAGTTTCTAATATTTTTCCCTTTTCTAAAAACAAAATAACTCCTTTTCCTTTTATTCCTACTTTTGAAAATATTTATTTGAAAATATTTGTTTGGAAATAGTTTTCTAAAATTCATTTTTTGATTTATTCCCACTCGTGTTTTATCTATCTCATTTTTGAAATCCTTTTGATAAAACAATTGATTGTGTTTGATATTTTGTATGACATTTATTATGCTAAAATACTTTGAGGAGGTTTGATGAAGGAATAGATACAGGGATTAGGCTTTCATGTGATGTCAAGAATGGATTTTAGTACCAACAGGGAATTGCCAAGTACATGGGTTATTTTCGGTGCCTTTGAATGAAGGCCTAACACAAGTGATGGAGTTGAGTTTCATGACCGGTACAGGAGGAAATCGGCACAAGGGATGAGGTAAGTGTTGGATTTGGCATTGGTACCAGTAGGAGAGAGTATAGAAATGGGTTAATGCATAGGACTTGAGTTGGCTTTGACATGGGGCCGGTACAGGGGTATAAGGTGAATATGGGTTTCGATTTTGCTATTAGTGAAGGGAAGCATAGGGGACTGGACTGGTACACGGTTCTGGCATGAGATCGGTACCAATGAATAAAGTATCAAGCATCAATGGGTTTTATCCGATATTGACACAAAGTGTGGATCTAGCATTTGACTGGGGTGAGTGCTAGGTAACGGTAAGAGAATTGGTGCAAAGGCTTGAAGTGGGTTTAGGTTGGCAACTGAATTAAGTTAGTACCAGGAGCTTCCTTGATATTGGTACAGAGAGTATTGGTACAGAGAATATATATACTACTTTTATTGAGTTACCTCTTTCCTATGCATACACTTGTACAACAGTATTATTATTCAGCTACCATCATATTGAGACCTTAACGTTTGAGCACAGATAACCATTGTATGCCATCAGGAGATATGAATAGGCTATAAATATCAAACGCTATTGAGCATTTCTAACATTTCCAACACAATATTTGTATACAGATATGCACATGCCACTTGACAAAGAAAGAATTCAACTCTGAATCGAATCCAGATATTTACAAATTTATATCATGGCAAATTTTTATTATTCTAATTTTGTTATTACATGCAATAAAGTCAAAATCTTCAAATGTCTTGTAAGTACCTGTTATAGGAAAGAAGAACACAAGTCAATACAGTGAAATTGAATATAACAGCACATACACATCCCTTTGCCTTTTGATGTACAGAATAAAGCATGCATGTTTTTATTACTATTCAAATTACTTGTGTCATCTCTCTGATCATGTATGATTTTCAATAATACACTTTTAAGGAACATAGCATACCATTGGCAAGGGCTTGACAAATATACAGGAATTGCACCTCCTTTAGAAACCACAGAATTTAATAAGACTACTACAATGTACGCCTAGAGACATCACCAAACTATAATCTTTTATTAGAGTGTAAAATTGCTTAACAAGAGTTTTCAAAGAGTTCCCCGAAATACCCCTGGAACATGACTTCATTTGCTATTCTATTTGACAATAGGCTTTCTAAAATGGGGAAATTAATCTTATGCAGTCATATGCATCATGTTAAGGCTATCCATGCTATCATTGAGGTACTTTTACATATGAGTCCATGATTTCATTCTTTTCACCAAGGAGACAGAATAACCTTATTATTTCTAAACTTATTGCAATTTATATAATTGCCATCCTCCTAAGTATTGGCCTATGCACATCAAATATCTAGGCTCTTAAGAACATATTCTTGGTTCTGAAATATCATTGTTATACATAACAGTCCTTGCTTTCATAAAGGTGCTATAGAAAATAAAGTATATTCTAACTTTAAGACCTGACATTCTACCCAACATTATATTCTAAATCACACAGGGCCTAGGCATATGAGAGTCAATAAGTATTAGGGAAAAGTATTTCTTTAACATTTTTTTACTAGTGCTCAGAAAGGTAAAAGAGGTATTAACTCGATGCAAGAGCCTAATACTTAAACACTCAATCTATATAAATTTCTATACTATGCAGAATCCCATTGAAATGTCACTGCCATGCATATTTGTCCATTCTAAATTACAAACAGGTTATTGACCAGTAATACTTCATATAAACTGTACAAGATGGTCACTTCATATTACATTATTTAAAGAAAGAAAATAGTATTAGGACACAAGATTCTGTATTTTTATATAATAGACCTTAAGAAACTGATTTATTCCTATGCATAATTCCTGAAGAAAATTTGGCAGCACCTCCCCTTGTTTTTGCCTTAATTTTCCTTTTACTTCTCATCAAAATCTGACTATATGAGACGGCGTCTCAGTCAGACCTTGATGGTTGATAACAAGGACAGATAGAATGGCATTCTATCTTGTGACATTAGGTGAGAAAGAAAGAGAATTGAAGTGAAGTTTAACAAACAGTATTAATTTGGTGCTCTAATATGGACTGGTTGTACATATTCTTCCATTAACATATGAATATCATCTCATATCCAGTGCCTCATTGCATTTAACTTAAAGAGAATGCAATAATACTGAACCAACTATATATGGTGTTAATTTTAAGAGAGAGTTTCAGTTGAATTCTAACTTATTCAGAGTGGAAAACAATTGGCCTTAATAGCATTTCATTCAATTGATCCACACATAGACTCAAGCGGCAATTAACATGAACAACAAGATATTGCGCTTTATCAAATCTATACCTATTCAAGCAAGAAACAATCAGCTTACGGTTCTGACAAGAACAGATCAAATCAAGGTTATACTCAAATGTCACGATTAGCACAGTTGGTTCAAATTCTTCATGCAATTCTAAATTTTATTATCGACTAAGTCAATTCCCTATCTAAACTGCGAATATATGCACGAGAATCAAGAAAGCAAAGCATAATCTCATCAGTAACAATCACAATTCCATCAGAAAGAGGATCGGATCCAAAATCAAGAAATCACAGAATCAAACAAAATTGATCAATCGTTTGCACAAGCATCATCAAGATACAACAGATTTTACCTTTTTGTATCAAATTAGCGCACAATTGCCTTATGTTCTCTTCTAATCGCCTAAACAACACTCAGAATTTCTCTCTCTCACCTTTACAACTAGCTAGCCTATCTCTCTTGCAATGTCTTGTCCGATTGTCGATCGCCTGAGCTTCTCCACGCCGATCTGAGCTCCAATCCTTCTTCAATTTTCCCCAATTTCTCTTCTTCAACTTTTCTCTGAATTCCCCCAAATTCGCCCCCTCCTAATTCGCTCCTCCTTTCTGTTTCTTTTTCTTGGGCTTTAACGAGAGTCAGTTGGGGAAGGAGACTCCTCTTTTTCTCTGTCTACTCTCGGTTCACATAGACCAACGCAACGAAATCCCATCCAAATGACCTATGGGTGCACGCACCAGGCCCATGCAAAACTCTCTGAAGGAAGGCGTTCAAAACCCAGCGCCTTCGCTCCTCTCCATTTCTCCAGGAGACTAGCCACCTCCATTTTGTCCTTTTAATTGAATTTCCAAATTGGCTGATCCAAATTAAATTGTTTGGACCCTTTCCTGATGTCTTTTTGGCATGATATTTTGTGTGAAACCTCACAAAAATATGGAGAACCCAGTGGTATCATTTATTTTGCCAAATAGCCCTCCTATTTATTTTATTTATTTTGTGGGTTTTAGGGGGTTTTATGCAAAATTGGAGGTTTCGGTTGATGGTTTTGGGGTTTTGATGCCTCCATAATTTCCTATAAATCTCAGGGAATTTTTGGGTAATTTTGTGGCATTTTTGGAGTTTATTTGGTATTTTTCGTAGTCGGTTGAAGGTTTATCTGATTTATTGGGTATTTATGGAATTATTAAAATCTATCAATTGGCATCAAAATTTAGGGTCAAACACTAATTTGAACTCCCAGCATACAAAATCATTGTTAATGAACAAGAACAAAACAAATCAAAGCATTGTTCTTCATACCAGAAACCATGAAAGACTTGTCTGAAATCTTAATGGCGGCTATCTCTTCTTTCGAGTTCTGTTCAACCCTTGACGTACCTTCTGACACTAACAAATTTGTGGCAGCCGTGAGGCGAACCACTTCTGCAGTACCTTGTGCAACGACAGTTGCAGCCTTAGCAACCACAGCGGAAGCTAGAGCCACAGATCCATCACTATATCCATATTTCCCTTTCCTTTATTGCATAACCCTTAAATCCAACAAAATGAATAATTAAACATATATAGCCATGAAAAACTCCCATGATTTTTTACCTAAACGTGGACAGATCATTACCAATTGCTTACAAATAACAAATTAAGGTTACAAAATGAGTTAGCATGGACACTGAAAAAATATCAAACTTTAGAAATGGAAGCTTTTGCAAACCTAGCATCCTTATCGGAAAACAAAAATGAATTTACTAAGCAAATCAGAAAAAGCAAAATTGGGAACCTCAGAAAACACCTACGGAAAAAAAAATCTCAATTGAGACGGGTACCTAGGTTCACTTGGAAGTTATCAAAGCACCAATCACCTTAATCACTTTGCGGCTCTTCTCTCTTTCTAGCTCTCGTCCTCCCTCCGCCAACGGAGATCCGCCGCCACTATTCCTCCTCTGTCCCTTTTGCTATTTGCAGTAATGAGCGCAACAGCTCTTCTCTCTTTCGCCTTTGGCACAGGGCTTCAGCGCCTCCCACTCGGTCCCTTCGATCGCCATCCTCCAATTATAAAGACCTAAACAATTTCACGGAAAATATTTAAGAAAGTAGAAAATAACTAATCAAATTATATTATTAAGGCAAAATTGGGCCCATAGCCTTCAAATCTTCCATATTTATTCCACAGTTCGGGATTGTATCATGGCCCTATCGAGGTACCCAGAACAGTACCACCTCTCTTGTGTAAGTCATCAACTGTTTTGCGAGTCAGAGTAACCATGTTCTTTGAATAGAAGCCCATGTATCCTCCCTTAAATTTTAAAATTCATGAAACAAAATATAGGTCACCACTTTAAGAAAATAGAGTTCAATAAATTGCATGGTTAAGTTCATGATACAAGCCAACTTGCCCATGATTAATGCACCTAATGCAGTTTGTGACCTGTCAGAAATCCAACATGCTTGGTTTACAATCCTTTTTCTTGAGATAATCTTTCCCTATGGCTTTCAGACTGAATAAAGCTAATGTTGGCTTTGGCTTTTGCATGTTATTTGCAAACAATCAAAGAAAATATTGCGCTAGCATGAGAATTAGGGTGTAATTAATAAAAAGGTACCTGTACCAATCAATTCTTTGACATGACCAGATCTTCTTCTCCTGTTTTACCATAAACTGCCATGAGTTGAACAAATTGGTCGAAGCAGTACCCCTGAAAGGGACGCTCGTCAGAGGAGGAGGACACCCGCTCAATCATTTCCAATTCTATTCCAAAATCAAAACACTCACAATAGAAGTAACAAAGGCAACACAAACTCCTCACATATGCAAATTCATGGCCTGGAAGCAACCGATCGACCTCAGCCAGTGTGGTGTCGAGATTCACTGCCCGGCTCTTCACGAGATAATTGCATGTCTCAGCCGCCGCCTCCAGTGTTGTCTTCTGATCTGCAGCAGTGACAGAGGGAAGCACCTGAGGCCATGGCACAGAGAGAGAGAGAAAGAGAGAGAGAGAGAGGGAGAGAGAGAGAGAGATAGGGCACGTGAGAGGGGTGGCGACGACTGGTGTAGAGATGGCCGGACTCGCTCTCGCTCTTGCTCGTTGTTGCTCTCCTCTTTTTTTTTCTTTTGATTTTCAAAATAAAAATTGAAATATTCTCAATTTTTTTCAAGCAAATATGTGAAGAGACGTGTTGAAAGATGCGAAGAAGACGGAGAAACCTAGAAAATTAAAAAATTGTCGGACAAAAATATATGTTTTACTGTTTTAGCGGAGAATTGAACTGCGATTCGAAAAACTGACCAGCGCTCCGCGCACGAGACAGAGAGCAAAATACATTTTTATTCGGAGATGTCATCTTGTCCGCTTATCAAATTTACTTTTTAACAATCAATGATCTAGATCTTTCAGAAAACAAAATCAATGGTGCAAACTGTTCAGATCAAGATTGTATCCTGAGATGTTACATCCTTCCATTGGTATTTTTAATATAGTAGAGATAGAGATTCTAAATTCTTTTGCTAAAAGAAACATGATCTATTGATTACCGATTTACCATGGAAGGCTCTAGAAGTCCAGAACTAGTCAATATTAGGCCTGTTTAACGTTGAGAACGGTAACGGAATAAGGCATATACGTTATACGTTCCGTTTAATCAACGGTTTAAAAAAATTTTACGTTTTACGTTCTATTTCTAGAACGGTATAAAATTATTTTCCGTTTCCGTTTCGTTTGAGTTTAACGTATTGAACGTTAATAACGTTGATAATTAATTTGAGGGAAAAAATGGAAGGAGAACACCATAAGAAAACAGGGAATACAAAGAGGCTCAGGTCTCACTAGTCACCTCCGGCCATCGCCGACGGCGCGGCACCTCTCCATTTAACTTTCTCTTTTGAAGATTCTCTTGTAGCACGAGGAAAAGAGAGGAGTGAGAACGGTTCTTGCGAAGGAGAAGGAGCGGCGAACTGAGAAGGAGCAGCGCAGGAGAAGGGAGAGTCGGAGAGGGTGACTGGGTGAGAGCACCCAGAGTGGGAAAAGAAAAAGAAATAGGGTTAGGTGAGGTCAGAACGATGGAATGATGAAGGAGGCGAAAAGCCTCAACTTTTTCTTTCAACCAAACTTCTCTACTATTGTTTTTATTCTAAAATTATAGAATTAGGGACGGAACGAATCTGAAACGTGAACGGAACAGACAATATCGTTTGACGTTCCGCAATTCCAACGGTACCTGAGTCAATTCCGTATTCCGTTCCGTTTTTACCGACGGAATGTGCCTTCGTTCCGCCACTCGTTCCGTATGAACGGAACGTGGACGGTAAACGATTTACGGCATACCGTCGGCAGGCCTAGTCAATATGACAATATCTCCTAGAATAAACCACGGTCATCACTTATTACAAAATCGCACAATCTATTTCTACTTCGTTTCACATATATTGGGGAATCAAAACCAAGCTTAGGCGCATTTATTTCACTAAAATAACACGTAAGGACATTTGTATACTCACCCCGTACACAGAACAAAATTATAAGATATGGAATCAAACAGAAACCTCTCATTCACTCTATAAATCCTCTGCACTTCCGACCCTTCTACTCAAATCTACCACCCAAAAACTAGATAGTAGATACTTCTCAAAACCCCCAAACCCAAACCAAATTAATCTTGTATTTTATAATTCATATCAATGGCGTCAGAAAAAGGCGTGATGCTCTTGGATTTCTGGGTGAGCCCATTCGGACAGAGAGCACGCATTGCCTTGGCCGAGAAAGGCGTTCAGTACGAGTACAAAGAAGAGAACTTGACCGAGAAGAGCGAGCTCTTGCTCAAAGCCAACCCGGTATTGTTACTTACATCTCATTAAGCAAAATTAATAACTATGGAAGTTTTTTTGGCGAAGTAAATCATCATGGCCTAATAGCTTTCTTGCAAATTTTAAGCCAACTTTTCAATCATTTGTTATTATTATTTTTTTTCTGAACTAAAGAAATTTTAATATTAACTAGCTTGGTTTTAGGATCAATTAGGTGACCTGTTTACTTTTGCAAAGGAATTATGAAACTAGGATGGAATATATACATTTTTTCATTGAATTTGTCTAGGTTCTGTATGTAATTTAGCTATGGGTACAGAAAATGCTGATTGTGGGTTAGCCAATATGAGAATTTTTTGCTTATTTGGCATGATAATCAAATAAATACTCGGTTTCTGAAAGAAAAATTACTATAAAAACAACATATTAATATATTATTGTCTTGGTGAAGGTTATGTAGCTGAAAATACAAAAACAACATATTAATATATTATTGTCTTGGTGAAGGTTATGTAGCTGAAAATACAAAAACAACATATTAATATATTATTGTCTTGGTGAAGGTTATGTAGCTGAAAATACAAAAAACTTACAATCATAGTCAGAGTTGCATTAATCATTTATGTAGTAATAACATAACTTGATTTTTCTATGAACAGGTACACAAGAAGATACCTGTGTTGATTCATGATGGCAAGCCTGTTTGTGAGTCCCTTATAATTGTCGAGTATATAGATGAGGTCTGGTCTGACAAGGCTACTTTGATGCCATCTGCTCCTTATCAAAGGGCTCAGGCACGTTTCTGGGCTGATTTCATTGACAAGAAGGTTTGCTTTATTCTCTTCTCTCTTCATTTTAGGCCCTTTATTATGTATTACCATGCCATAAGCTGTCGGGGGCTTGGGGCAAAATTATTGCATATACCTTGTGCTAAGAAGTAGATATCTAATGGATTGGTAGCTCATTTTGGCTCTTTTTTTTTTTGGTAAGATCAATTAGTTTAAACTCTTAATGGTATAGCTGACTTCATATCTGATGATCCGAGAAATGAACTTGTATGTAGTATTAGCTCCGAGAAATGAATTTGTATGTAGTATTAGCTCGTAAGATCAATTCTTGTGATGGTTGTTTTATCAATCATTCTGCAAAATCCTTCAAAATCATATCTCATAATGGTGACAGTGATATATAGGCCATTTCTACATACAGGAAAAGGTTCTAATGCTGTCTAGTTATGAAGAAAATGAGTTTTGCTGAACAGTTAACTTGGCGAGTTTGACCTAAGGAGAGGAAACTATTTGAGTAATTTTTCTTGATGGATTATGTTATTTGTTCTGACTCTCCATTGATTGGTAGTTGGTACCCATATCTCCATAGTTTCAACCACCTTAAATGAAATAAACTTAAGTTAATTCTTTTGTGAGTTAGGTACACTAAAAAGTGCTTTTGGTGTGTCTGCTTACCTGCACAAAATAGTGATTGACATCTGTGTTGATAATCAAATCAATTATGCTAAAAAGTCTCGGCAGAAATATTTTCTTAAATTTCTGAAGAAATGCTATTTTTCATTTGTGCCCCTAAAGCCCCTAAATTTGAATTCATGGGTAATTAATATACCAAAATTAACTTGTAAGTTGTAAAGGTGGTAGTTTTCAATTCATTTTGTACGTGCTGGTGGTGATGAACTGAGCCTTGTTCTGGTACTCATTTTTTTTGAAGAAAAGTAGGGGTCAAGCACCTATCTTTAAATTGAAATTAAATAAAATATTCTTAGTATCCTTGCATGATTTAGCCAGACTGCCAGAGGCTAAATTAAGACGTCCAATACAAAAGAAAAGCCAAAATAAAGCTAGTTACAAAAAGAATGATGTAAAGATGGGAAGATGGAAGACTGATTTTAGAACAATCTGGTCAACAATAATCTTTTGGATAAGGCCAGAACAGAGTCTCTGATGTCCTTGAAAATGCGCCGACATCTCTCTCTCTCTCTCTCTCTCTCCAAATTACAGAGAAACCTTGTTTTGTTACCTTAATAAGTGACCTCACCTTACATAAAAAACTTGATTCACAGGTTTACGATTGCGGCAGCCGGCTATGGAAGCTGAAGGGTGAGGAGCAGCAGGCTGCTAAAAAGGAGATGATTGATATCCTGCAGCTACTTGAGGCCCAGCTCGGCGACAAGAAGTATTTCGGTGGCGATTCTTTTGGGTTTGTTGATGTGGCTTTTGTGCCATTCACCTCCTGGTTCTATTCCTATGAGACCTGTGCCAACTTCAGTGTAGAGGGGGTTGCACCAAAGATTGCCCAATGGGCCAAACGGTGCATGGAGCGAGAAAGTGTGGCTAAGACTCTTTCTGACCCCAAGAAGGTTTACGAGTTTGTGTGCTTCCTGAAGAAGAAATTTGGAGTCGAGTAGAATCATGTAGTCGAACATGATCTCCTGCAAGCAGTGTGACGCTCTGTAGAAATTGGTAGTAATAAACACTTTATGTGTAGTGTGGGTGAATTGTTTGGTGGTTTTTGCATAGTGTGTTTATGATCTGGCAGCACGCGTTGCCCAAATCATTTGTTTGTTTGAATTGTCAAATATTGAATAAGAGTAAAAATAATGTTAAAGGGCGCAGGTTTCAGATCTGAGCAGCTAGCGTTGCATGGATTGTAACATCTTGTTTGTTTTTGGATTGTTATACTGTGTAATAAATATGTTTTATTAGTGTATGGATTGATTAATTACTTCTCTGTTAGATATTTAATTCTCCATGATATCTATGGAGTAATATGGAATATTTTTGTTTACTGGTCTCCGCTTTGCTGGGTAAACTTGACTGAGATTTACCTCCGTACATGGTTTTCTTTTTTATTTTTTAACTGATTTTTCCTTAACTGTGGACATCAAATGTTCACCTAGTTGGACGGTACCTCTGCAAAATGTCTCCATCTCTGCTTTTATAGTTGCAAAGACAGTTTTGTGCCAATAATTATAAATGGAATTCCGCTTGACCTGCTCAAGTTCATTTCTTCCAAACAAGTATTATGCGTATACTCTAGTTCTCCATTCGTTGGGGAGGTTGCTAGGCCCACACATTTTCTTACTGAATACCATCAGGATTTAGCCGAAGAGGACCAGTTGGTTTGATATAGTTCCGGTATCATAATTGCAATTTTGATATATTGTAATAGCTATTCCCTGCCCAGGTACAACAGAGGTCCATTTCACTGCATGTGTTTCTACGAATACAGGGAGGAATGCAGAATTTAATAACCAGGACGTACAAAAAAAAAAAAAAATTACGATTCAAAAGTTGCATTTTGAATCATATTAAAACAAACGTTCAACATTGAATAAATTTATGTAATGATCAATTAAAGACGTGCACATGCATCATTAAAGATTATAATTGTAACAGTTACAATATATCATACAAACATTAAGTTTAATGCTAACAGTTAAAAAAAAGTACAAATTTGGGAAAAAAAATTATATAATATTAGAAAAGCTACCGTCCATTGAAAAGAAGTCTGCTTTTTCTCTTACCAAAATCATCTATTACATGAGATCTTCTATACAATTTCTTTTCCATTCGATTAAGTCTTGCAAATCTTCATCGCTGAATACGCACAATTAATATGTAGTCACCGTTGAAATCAGAGGAGTTAGAATAGATGGATCAATCTATCAACTACTAGAGGTAACCTAATTTTCAGTTTTTGCCATGTTCAACAACTCAAGGGAATAATTTGGCGCATCAATTTGATAGCGATGCAATTGATACTTTAGATAGTAAAGCATTTCATTCTCTGAGAACCACACCTGTAATTAAAAAAAAAAAAAATGTAAAACTATGTTTTTTTCGTACCAGGCATCTGGTACCTAATCTAGCCATTCTGAGTAAAGCAAGTAAAAAAATCTCCTAAGTATTTTATCTCTAATCTAAAGCTAATCAACTAAAAGTAAATTGAAAGAACATAACAAGCAGTAGAGACAGACGACCTAAACAAAACGTCAATTTAGAGAAATAAAAGCACATATAAAAGGAGATCTCGGACTGAGTTAACATCATTACATGACTGCAGTAATTATGGTAACTAGTTTACAACTCAGAGTGGGGAAAATCAAATAGAAAGTACCATGAAAAATGGTACAAGTTTCTAGTACATTTATTACAAACTATCCTAATCAAAACAAACAAGGTTGCAATCTGTGCAATAATTGTTACCGAGGGTGCGTTTGGATCGTTGGAAGAAAGAAGAAAAAGAAGGAAGAAGAAAAAAAAAATTATAAACAATCCAAACTCTTCATAAAATTACACACTTCCCAATACTTATTCACACTTCTTCCCTTCTTCCCTTCTTCCCACACCTATCCAAACGCACCCGAAGAATAATCAAAACCAGACTCAATCCATTTCACTCACTTTTAACTTCCGACATTCCAAACAAACTAATAGTGTCATTGATTCATGTAAACAGGCAATGCCCCAACCTCTAAGACTGAATATACAAATAATGGAAAACAATACAAGGCCAACACCTTAATAATCTATCAAAACCAAATTTTCATCTTTTATTACTACTCTCTACTAATTTCTACGGCAAGTCACTGCGCATAGGTGAAATCATGTTCGACAACATGATTCTACTCGATTCCAAACCTCTTCTTGACATACTCGTAAATTATTTTTCGGTCAGAAATAGTCTTTGCCACACTTTCCCGCTCCATGCACCGTTTGGCCCATTGGACAATCTTTGGTACGGAGCCCTCAATGCTGAAGTTGGCATAGGTCTCATAAGAGTAGAACCAGGAGGTGAATGGTATGAACGCCACATCAACAAACCCAAAAGTGTCACCACCGAAGTATTTGTTGTCTCCCAGCTGGGTCTCGAGTAGCTTGAGGATTTCAATTATCTCCTTTTTAGGGCCCTCCTGCTCCTCTCCCTTCAGGTTCCAGAGCCGGCCCCCGCATTCATACACCTGTTAAAGAAAGTTTATACAATTAAGAGCCTTCTTATTAGGTGCCCACTGTAGAGAGAAAGATTTTGTTTTGAGTTAATTTTGTTTTGTTAATACCCATAAACTTAAATTGAAGCAGAGATCACTTTGATAATATTCAGATTTATTTGGCATCATAGACAATATTCCTTTTAGAAATTGAATAATTTTCTTTTTCTGTAAATTAAGCCAAGATTTCGGAACAAACCTTGTCTGCGAAACCAGCCCACAACCGTGCCTGAGCCCTCTGATAAGGATCAGAAGGCACAAGGGGAACCTTGTCAGACCAGACCTCATCGATATACTCAACTATTACCAGGGACTCAGAAACAGGTTTGCCATCATGAATCAGCACTGGTATCTTCTTGTATACCTGCTCATAGAAAATAATGCTATGTGATTACACATATAATTTGGTATATGTACGGATGCTTAATTTATTAAAATTATTATTAATACTATTACAACTACTATTATTATTTATTATTATTATTATTATTGTTGTTGTTGCTGCTGCTGCTGTGCAGTTGTTGAACTAAAATCAAGACAAACTTATTCATATGCAAGTGTCTATTAGTTCTGAAAAATAATAACAATTAAGTTCACCAGTTTGTTTCAAAATTGCAAAAAGGGCTACTAGGCTGTGTTGATTATAACAATACCGGATTGGATTTGAGCAAGAGCTCGCTCTTCTCAGGCAAGTTCTCTTCTTTGTACTCATACTGAACACCTTTCTCGGCCAAGGCAATCTGAGCTCTCTGGCCGTACGGGCTCGCATAGAAACTCAGTAGCATTACACCTTTTTCCAACGCCATTGCTATGGCTTTTGATCTTACAAATGAGAAAATTGGTTTGGTAATTTTATACTTTTGTAGTTTGAGAAATGGATGTTTGTTTTTGGTCCTTTTGGAATTGGAAGGCAGATGTGAGTGACTAAGTAGGGGATTCCAGAGCTTTTATATAGGAAAAGGAGGTTCTCTGCGTTCGATTTAATCTACTTCGTATCATATAATTATTATGTTCTTAGCAGCCTTACAAAAGAAATTATGTTCTTACTAAGTGTACAAAGTTTCTTACGTGTTAACTTATTGGTGCCAATTGGACGTGCACGTGCCTATTGTATGTTGTATGTGTAAGTGTAACGAAGTAGAAAAAGATTGTACACTTTGTAACAAATTCGGACTTTAGTGAAGAGTTTTACTGTTATTGACCCATTTCTTGATACCTTCCTCAGTTGTTGATGATCAAGCGTGTTTCTTCAACAAAAAATGCAAAAAAAAAAAAAAAGGATAAACATGTCATGGATTGCGTAAGCTAAATCCTGTTACCACAGATGCAACCTACCCGTTCGTTTTATAATCCACGGTGGATGTCCAGGAAGATTTTTTGGAATTTCGTTGTCCATTTTCAGATAATTACTGACAGTTGGGGTCAACGGGTATTGTTTCTAACTTCCTGGGAGAAACGTGGGATATATATACTCTCAGCAGAGTGTGATATTAACTAAAACAGGGATTCTGAAACAGAGGACCAAAACCCGTACTTTTTTGTTTTCCACCTCACCGACAGCCCCGTTGATCAATTTAAAATTTCCCCATTGCTTCCTATTTCATAGTCACAGGTAGGGCTGTCAAACGGATACCGTTTCAACGTTTTCCGTTCCGTTCCGTCCGAAACGGAACAGAAACGGAATGGTAAATGACTTACGTTTTCAGAGACGGAACGGAAACGGAACGGATTGAAATGCACGTTAGTGTTCCGTTTCATCAAAAAATGACTGAAATTAATGGAAAATATGCTGAAATCAGTGCAAAATAAGTAGCAGAACAGTTAACGAAACGGAAAAGTGTTCCGTTTTACGAAACGGAAAAGAAACGGAATAGTTTTTTATTACGTTACCAGAAACGGAACGGAAACGAAACTGGTATGTACCGTTCCGTTTCTAAACGTTTGACAGCCCTAGTCACAGGGGACTATTTTATTTTTTTTTCGACTATTTTATTTTATTTTTTCTCATTCACAATGCGTCCTTGTTATATGATGCTTACTCTCGGTTGTAAACTTGTATGTGGGTGAAGTTCTCAGGCCTGGTTGGGTTTGGATGCTCATGGAATAAGGAATAAGAATAAGAAATTTCGGTATGCGTGCTTATCCAAATTTCTTATTCTTATACCATGGTTTTGTTAGTATAGGAATAAGGGCCCAAATTCCTTATTCTTGTGTTGTTTGGGT
Organism: Rhynchospora pubera; assembly: GCA_028095005.1. Classification (NCBI taxonomy): domain Eukaryota; kingdom Viridiplantae; phylum Streptophyta; class Magnoliopsida; order Poales; family Cyperaceae; genus Rhynchospora; species Rhynchospora pubera. The sequence goes on from CM051459.1 coordinate 178,996,455, forward strand.
TGCACAAGAATAAGAATAAGCACGCATACCGAAATTTCTTATTCTTATTCCTTATTCCATGCTCATCCAAACACACCCTTTGTTTAAGATTTTCTTCCTCGAAAGTCAGTTCGAAACTAACAATTTTATTATAAGAAATTTAAAAATAAATGTTTTTTTCGTTATTCGAGTTAAAGAACACTTGGTTGATTGTTTAAGGTATTTTTATGTTACAAAATATGGGATAATGTTCATTGAAATATGACGATAAGTTGGTCTGTGATTCGGGATATTAGATGTTTGGTTTAAAGAATGCTTGAATCAAACTTGGTAAAAACTTTAGAGCTTCTAATAAATAAATTAGAATATGGACCAAATTATGTTATGACTGATGGTGATCAAACCTTTGTTGCATTAATTTAAATTTACGGTCCACGTAAGCGAATCTCTTTCAGATTGTTATTGAAGTTTGAATAATTGAGAGAGACAAACAAAAACATTGGATTTGAAGCGTAGTTGGGAGTCCACGCACTTTGTTGCCTCTCCTTCCCTCACCTCCTCTGTTCCCACGCGTCTTCTTTCCGCTCACCTCCCTCTGTTCCGACGCGCATCTCCTCTGTTCACCCCCTCTTCAATCGTGTCTTCCCGCTCACCTCCCTGTTCCGACACGTCTCCCTTTCGCTCACCTTATTTTTGGTCCGACGCGCCACCCCTTCGCTCAGCCTTCTTCTGGTTCGACGTGACACACCTCCGCTCAGCCTCCTTCTGATCCGACGCGTCACCTCTCTGCTCCCCTCTATTTCCGTCGCGCCTCCCTGTGCCACCTCGTGCCACCTACAAAGATACTCCCTCATAACTAGTTACTCCCCCGTACATATTATTACTCTCTTTATTGTATTTAATTAATCCCCAATTAAAAGTATACAAAGAGTTATTATTTACTTCCTTATTCTTGATAAATACACTCTGTTACTATTTCAGTTACTCCACTGTTCTCGTTATTTACTCTCCTTATTGTATATAATTACTCCCTAATAGAAAGTATACAAATAGTTATTACTTACTCCCTTATTTTTTATAAATACTCCCTCTTAATATTTTAGTTGTTCCCATGTACTCATTATTTATTCCTCTTATTGTGTTTAATTACTCCCTAATAAAAGGTACACAAAGAGTTATTACTAACTCTTTTATTCTTGATAAATACTCCCTGTTATTATTTTAGTTACTCTCATGTACTCGTAATTTACTCCCGTTATTGTGTATAGTTTTTCTCTCTCTCTTATTCTTGATAAATACTCTCTTTTCGTCTTATTAGTTACTCTCTTACTAGTAATTATATACTCCCTTACCTGTAATTATATACTTCTTTACCAATAATTACCTATAAATTTATTAGATACTTCCTTGTAAATAATTATTTACTCACTTATGTATATTTAATTACTTCCAACTCGTAGCAGAACCATAATTAAAAATGTATTTTCTCTTTTCACCCTTCTCTCATTTTCCTATACCAGATCTGATCATCTTTCTTTTCCCTCTCTACTTGTAAGGTAAGTGCCTCATTGGATTGAAAATGTGGAGTTGTGCTAGATTGAGAGGTGAGAAGGTAGAGAGAAAGGGAAGGGCGTGAGTTGGAGAAAGGAAAGAGCACGCGTCAGGGGAGGGAGAGGAGAGGGGAGGTGCAGATCAAGGGATCGCGTGAGGGGAAGGAGATGTGAAAGGAGTGCGTGAGGGGAGGAGGAAGGTGTGAGAAAAGCATTGCGTGAAGGTGAGGGTAGCGCGTGAAAGAGGACGGAGCGCTTCTTCTGATTGTTTGATTGCACAAGAATATGATTGTCATGAGTAATTACGCTTACGCGGGGATATACATCACGTGCATTTTGACAAGTTATTCTCTTTGGATGCAGAAAATCCACTATCTTTAATTGGGTAGCAAGTGACGTCATCAATGGACAATTGAAATTTTTAAGTCAAAAGATCCAAAGAAAAAAAAGAAATCCCTAGAAAATGCAGATTTTTTTTCCTTATAAAAATAATCCACATTAACTTGTGATCGATGGAAAAAATCAAATTTCAAAATAAAAATTTCGTGTTTACCGATCTAATCGTTTGTAGAACAGTTTGAGGGTCGAATCCACATGAACGGTGTTGGAATACCGATCTTTTACTTTACTAAAGTAATTAGACGGATCAACTCTTAAGAATTGAAGAATTGTAAGTGGGTGGGCCTAAATCTTAAGTCTAGTTTCGAGGTCAAAATAAGAATTAATAAGAAAGATTCAACAAGTCATATAATTCTAGTGTTTCTAGTTGTTAACACTTCTTCTTAGTCTCAGTTCCAGCGGTCTGCTGACTCTCGTAGCGATCCGCTAAAAGAACTTAGGTCACTAATCTATTAGACTGGTCGCTGGTTACTTGACGGGCATAGACAACCTCGCTGGTTCACTCGGCGGCCTGCTGGAATTAGCGATGTGAATGCAAATTAACTTACTTTAGTTGATAATTGTGTAGGGATAATGGCTTAATTAAGTTCCTAGATCAAATTCTCGTTTTAGGTCTGATTATTAATTAATTAACCCAATTTTCTTGTATAGAATCTAGATTCCAACTCTCGTTTTTTTATCTAGTTTCTACATGTTTATATCTTTCTAACCTATAAAATTCTTGAGCTTTCACTCTTGGAAATGACTTAACTTTCGTTTATTAGTCCTGGTTTAACCTTTCAGTTTACAACTTTCGTGTTAATCATAATCATACTTAATAATCTAAGTTTGTTTGGACTTAACCACCTAGCAATTAAGCGAGCTTTACTTAACGGGTGTAAACAAATCTACTTAGATAATTATGGCATAATCAATTTAAACAATTCAAGCAAGGTAAAAAATACAAAGATATCAAATTAACTAGATAAACATACAATCAACAACTAAGAATTCAAGTTTACAACTATAGCTCTAGAACAAACAATCAACAACTAAGAGACATCATACAAACACCAGAGAAAATGAGAATAAGGAAAGATTACAATCAATTGCTCTTGCGTGTCGAAATCTTCTATCAAACACGTCTCATGCTGTCACAATCAACCTGTTTGGCGCTGTGGACTTGAGACCTAACTCTCAAATAACTCAATATCTAACCCTAACTTTAACCTTGGATTTGATCTTCCTCTTGTTGCCCCTTAAAATCTCCTCAAACTGGTCTTTAATAGGCAATGGGTAGGTGTAGAAACGCTGGAAATAACTGAAGACGCGTTCTTGATGCACATGAAGTCGGTAGAAACCATCGTCCAAACATAGAACTGCTAAATCGGACAATTCTGATAAATCTGGCAGTTTCAGGTCTGGCGGGTCGCTGGGACTTTCAGCGGGTCGCCAGAAAATGTCAGCACTGCGTCTTGTCAGTATTTTAGGCATATCTCCTTCATTCGAACTCCGTTTGAGGTGATTCAAGAACCGTTGGAAAGTTTAGAACGAGCTCTTTAACTTCATGGACTCATCCAAGTCATTTATTATCCAGAATCTGCAATAAAATTAGAAACTATGGTAGTAACTCATTTTTGACACAAAAACTCTAATTAAACTAACCTTAACTCATCTAAACTATGTAAACTGAAGACAATTGATTTAGTTTGATACAAAACGATACCTGAATATGCATATAAAATCCACTCATCAACATGATTACCTGCTTTAATTAAATAGGAAGGTCAGAAAAAAATCGATAAATCGATCAAAGGAATAATCTTCCCAGCAATGGTGACCGAACCAACCCCAAGTATTCTTTTTTGAGGGCCTTTTATTAATTAATTTATTTTTGAGGGCCCAAATACAAGTATTCAGTAATCCGAAATTACGTATCTAAGCTAATGTTTTGAAAACCGGACCGGATATCGAACTGACAATGTTGTTGGTTCGATGGTTCAATCGGTTGGACCGGTGGAGAGGACCGGATTATGTCAATATAATGGTATGATATTTAAATAAATAAGAATATCATTTAACACAAAAACTATTCTAGAATATAAAGGCCCATGATTCATGACCATTAATTCGCAATTAATCCGGCATGGTAAGGAAAGGAGGAAATCTCGATGCCAATGGATAAGCTCAATTCCATGCTCCCAAGTGAACTCGGGAAGGAGATGGCTTCATTGCCTAAAATATGGATTAAGAAAAATGAGGCAAAGCAATTTTGAATTTCACAATCAGACAGCAATCAGGAGGTGTAGTGAGAAACTAATTGAGAGAATTTAATGAGGAAAAAGCATGATGACAGGAAACAGTCGAGCTGAATTTCAAAATTCTGAAATTGCAATTACCAACTGAGTGCTGATAGCAATGCTTCATCAATGTGAGTTTGAGAACCAAATAATCAGGAAATGAATAAGAAAGCAAAGAAGGCATTGATATGCTGTAATTCAGATTATAAAATTGTGAGTTCAACAACATGGGGCTGTGATAAAAAGTGAGATGCAAAACAAATTGAGAGCTGTGTTTGAACTGCAAATCAAATCCAATAATCATGGGGCTTTGAGGATTTATGCTACGTTGGACATGGAGTTAAATCGCTATTTAAATCCAATAATCATAAGCGGTATCTAGCAACACGTTATGATTCCCAATTCGCATAAATAGTGTACAGCTACAATATTTCAATCCTGCATAAGAGAATAAAAGTATATCTCTATTTTGATTCCTATGCCTCACGATATCATCGTATAATCCAAGATAGGAATGTGTCATTCTTGCAGATTATACGTTTCTTGATCTAGAGATAATTGTATCAGTTGCTAGCAAACAATCTATCTCCATCAAGGGGCCCAAACAGATATCGTCACTCACTAAGTGAATTAATGAGGGACATACGGTTTTCTTGACTATTTAACTTTTCCCCGCACAATTCAAGAGAACATAAATAACGTCCGTATAGCAGCCCTTATCGGGAATCAGCGGTAGACGATATTTATTGAACCTATCCTCATGTGGAAAAGATAAATATCTCAAACTTAGAATCAAAATCATAACGAAATAAATAATGACACCAAAACACAATCCATATATTTATTTCGTTGGGTCATGTCCTGTACTATGTTCAATTAACATAAACATATGCAATTAAGTTGGTTACTCTTAACCTTTGATTTATAGAACTTAATCAACACTTAACTTGCATACTAATCTTATTGATAATTAATGTTCCTTGTTAATTATCAAGATTATGGACGCTTTAGATTTATTGTTGTCATTTACTACTAAATGAATCACAGTGATCTATAATTCAGATCCTCAACCTGAATGAACTGTCAACACATAAATCAAGGAACAAATGATATAAAATCATCCATAACATAAAACCATAGAAGTAGCAAAAAAGATTGGCTTCTAGGACATATCTCTAACAATCTCCCACTTGGCCTAGAGTCAATCAACAGTGACTTCTAGCCAGTGTATAGTACTCAATGTAATATCCAAATATACATATCTCATACTAACGCCTAAATAAAAGATACAACTCAAAGCCAATCAGGCATACGCCTAATCCCCATGGATGCAACATGCAACTCATGCGCGGCTCGAGACAAAGGCTTTGTCAGAGGGTCCGCTGTGTTCGCGGCACCGTCCACCTTCTTGACCTTGACCCATCCGTCATTGACCAACTGACGGATGAGATGGAATCGTCGTAGAATGTGCCTAGTCTTCTGGTGAGACCTAGGCTCCTTGGACTGAGCTATGGCTCCCGTATTGTCGCAGTAGATATCCACTGGACCCGAGATGCTTGGAACCACCTCTAGCTCGGTCAAGAACTCCTTGATCCATACGGCCTCTTTTGCTGCTTCACCAGCCGCTAAGTATTCCGCTTCGGTGACGGAATCGGCCGTAGTATCTTGCTTGGAACTCTTCCAACTTACGGCACCACCATTAAGCAGAAATACAAAGCCGGACTGTGATTTGGAGTCATCTCGATCGGTTTGGAAACTAGCATCGGTGTAACCAGTTACAACGAGCTCTTGGTCTCCACCGTAAACGAGAATGCTCTCCTTTGTTCTCTTGAGATACTTGAGGATATTCTTGACTGCGGTCCAATGTGCCATGCCCGGGTTGGCTTGGTATCGACTAGTCACGCTAATCGGATGTGCCACATCGGGGCGAGTGCATAGCATGGCATACATAATCGATCCGACTACAGATGGATACTTGAATCGCTTCATGTACTCCCGATCTGTCTCCGTTGTCGGACCTTGAGTCTTGCTCAAGTAAATGCCATGTGACATAGGCAAGAATCCCTTCTTGGAATTCGCCATGTTGTGTTTTTGCAACACCTTGTCAATGTATGCATCTTGGCTCAAACCTAACATCCTCTTTGATCTATCTCTATAGATCTTGATTCCTAGGATGTAGGCGGCCTCGCCCAAGTCTTTCATTGAGAACACTTTCTTCAATGAATCCTTGACTGCATTCAATTCGGGAATATCATTCCCGATCAAGAGTATATCGTCAACATATAGAACAAGAAACACAACCATGCTCCCACTAAACCTCTTGTAGACACAAGGTTCCTTTTCACTTTGAGAGAAGTTCAATTTCTTGACTTCCTCATCAAAGCGCTTGTTCCAACTCCGTGATGCTTGCTTCAATCCATAAATGGATCGTTGAAGCTTGCATACTTTGTTAGCATTCTTTGGATCCACAAAACACTCGGGTTGTGTCATATACACATCCTCTTCCAAATTTCCATTTAGGAAGGCGGTTTTGACATCCATTTGCCAAATCTCATAATCATAGAATGCGGCAATTGCTAACATGATCCGAATTGACTTGAACATGACGACGGGCGAGAAGGTTTCTTCATAGTCAATACCATGAATTTGCTTGTAACCTTTCGCTACAAGTCGTGCTTTGTAAATGGTCAAGTTGCCATCCATGTCGACCTTTCTCTTAAAGATCCACTTGTTCTTAACGGGTTTTACTCCGTTGGGAAGGTCAACCAAGGTCCATACCTTGTTGTCATACATGGATTGCATTTCGGATTCCATGGCTTTTAGCCATTCCTTGGAGTCGGGTTTCTTTCTCATGTCATCAACGGTCAAAGGCTCATCGTTCTCCATAACGAGAACGTCGTGCAAACCTAAATATCTTATAGGTGGACGACTTGGCCTTGCCGATCTTCGTAGGGTAGAAGTTTGAGGTTCTTGAACTTGTTCCACAACGGTTTGTGGACTTTGTTCTTGAACTTCAAGTGAAGGTGCTTCCTCAACATCATCGACTCGCGATATGTTTGAGTTTTCATTTGAGGGAGCTTGTTCGTGAACCTCTTCTTCCACAACAACTTGTGGAATGGGTTCGGCTACAATCTCATTCGGTGCATCCACATTTTGTGCAACCTCATTTGGCACCACATTGGGAACAACCACATTGCCTACTTGAGGCATGCTTTGTTGTTGCGGTTCTTGAATTTCTTCAATCACCACGTTGCTCCCACTACTTCTTCTTGAGAGAAACTCCTTCTCCAAGAACACACCATAACGAGCAACAACTATCTTGTTCTCGTTGCGGTTATAGAAGTAGTAACCCTTCGTTTCCTTGGGGTATCCTACGAAATGACATTTGTCCGATTTGGGTCCAAGCTTATCGCTCACAAGCCTTTTCACATAAGCTTCACAACCCCAAATCTTGAGAAACGACATGCTTGGTTTCCTCTTAAACCAAAGCTCATAGGGCGTCTTCTCAACGGACTTTGATGGAACACGGTTTAATGTAAAAGTTGCGGTTTCAAGGGCGTATCCCCAAAAGGACATAGGCAAATCGGCTTGGCTCATCATTGATCGAACCATGTCAAGCAAAGTTCGATTCCTCCTTTCGGATACACCATTCCATTGTGGTGTTCCGGGTGGAGTGAGTTGTGGAACGATTCCACACTCTTTTAGATAGTTGCCAAACTCATGGCTCAAGTACTCACCACCTCGATCGGATCGTAAGACCTTGATCTTTCGACCAAGTTGGTTCTCAACTTCATTCTTAAATTCCTTGAACTTGTCAAAGGATTCGGATTTGTGACGCATCAAGTAGATATACCCGTATCTACTGTGGTCATCGGTGAATGTGATGAAGTATGAATAACCACCACGCGCACAAATGCTCATAGGCCCACATACATCGGTATGTACAAGGTCTAACAAGTCATTTGCCCTTGTCCCTTTGTTAGGAAAAGGCGCTTTGGTCATCTTTTCCCATCAAACAAGATTCGCATGTGTCAATTGGCTCGAAAGCGAATTGATCCAAGAGACCAACGGTTTGTAATCTCTTGATGCGTTTCTCATTGATATGACCTAAGCGGCAATGCCACATCAAAGTTGCATTCTCATGTGAAATCTTACGTTTCCTATTGTCATTCTCAACACTCAAGATAAGTCCGCTAGAATCAAGCAAATAAAGACCATTCAATAAATGCGCATCACAAAAACGAACTTCATTTCGAAACAAGGTCAACAACTTGTTCTTTATTACAACATCAAAACCATCCATGTCCAAACAAGAGATAGAGATAATGTTTCGAGTGATAGAGGGAACTAAAAATACATCCTTTAGTTCCAACACAAAACCGGAAGGTAAAGTTAAATCCACGCTCCCAATGGCCATAGCGGAGATGCACGTGCCATTCCCGACGCGGAGTTGAACTTCACCTTTCTCGAGCCGCCTCCTATTCTTTAGGACCTGCACATTTCGACAAATGTGAGCACACGAACCGGTATCGAATACCCAATCGGTGTTAGAGGTAGCGAGAAGGGTTTCGATGACAAATATACCTGAAGAAGAAGGTTGGACGGTTCCCGCCTTCTTGTCGGCAAGGTACTTGGGGCAGTTTCTCCTCCAATGACCCTTGTTGCTACAATAGTAGCAAACGGTCTCGGGAGTGGCCGGGTTCTTCTTCTTCTTGGAACCCACGGGAGCACCCTTGGCCGAACCTTGGGGCGTCACCGGGCCTTTGCCCTTCTTGGCTTTACGGCCTCGCTTCTTGATCTTCTTGCTCTTGTCACTCACGGCAAGAACATCCTTTGGGCCCTTCTCCTTCTTGAGACTATCCTCCGTCTCAACGAGCATGTTTTGGAGATCATCCATGCTCTTGTCCATGCCATTCATCCGGTAGTTCACAACAAAACCGGTGAAGCTTGGAGGGAGGGAGTTGAGAATGAAATCTTGAATCGCACCTGTAGGAAAGGGCGTATCAAGCTTTTCGAGCTGCCGAAACAACCCCGCCATCTTCATGACGTGTGGCCCGACTTCATGACCCTCCGCCAAGGAGTGTTGGCGACGGCCTTGATGAGACGGGCCCTTTCGGTGCGGGCCTTGGTTTGGAACATGTTCTTGAGACGAGTGATCATCTCAAACACTCCATATCCACTATCGATGAACTCCTTTTGGAGTTCCGATTCCATGACCGCAACCATCAAGACCGACATCTCCATGTCGTCATTGACGTGCTTCTCATATTCCTCTTGCTTATCCTTTGGATCGGTGTCCTTAGGAGCAGAGGGAATCGGAGTGGAGAGGAGGTACTCCCTTTTTTCAAACCTAAAGGCAAGCCTTAGGTTGCGGTGCCAATCCAAGAAATTAGCACCGTTAAAGGCGAGTTTCTCTTTCTCAAGAAGAGAACGAAGCGTTAAAGAGGAGGAAGACATCTACAACAATTATCGAATTCAAAGGTCAATTAGTTTTATGTTTTTAGTTTTAACAAAAGTAAAACTTTCACTACACTTTTAAAAGTCCCTAAGTATAGTGATTTCCAAGACCCCTATTTTCATCAAAATGGACCTGCTATGGCACGTCATCCAAAATGATTAGATAAGGTAGGTTCTCCAACCAATCATCTTACCATGACTCTTGGTTCGCATGAGCGAACTTCGCCCCGATGTCCAAACTCTAGTTGGGTCCATCGAAAAGTCACTTCTCACTATTTGCTCCTTGCAAATCTTATCTATTTGCACCCCGACTACCGAATTGGCAATCATGACGTCCGCTTGGGCGGACCGCGCCATGAGTGACAATCGGCGTGAAGGGGATAGAGAGAAGGAGGGCGATTTAACTTATTCGTTTTAGTTTGGGACAAACAATTCATATGACACTTTGTTTGGTGGTCGTGTAAGCATACACCCATACCTAACCTAACAAAATAATCATATAAGCATCTCATAGTTGTGGGTTTGTATGGCTCCCGCTTGCATTAGTTTCGCCACATCGTCCATGGAGCAAAACTAATCTAATTCTTGCCCTCCCACTAAATTCTATAAGGATCTAAATCCTATATAAAATAAAGGTGCAAAATACATGTGAAAACATCCTATTCCCATCCTAACCTTAGGGGCATGCAAGCCTCACAAGTTACATCAAAAATTAATCAACAAATTAATTAATTAATGGCACCAAAGGCCGCATTACAAACATTCACACATGCATTCATTACAACCACAAGGCATTGAGTCTTGAGCCATACTAAACCCACTATCCACCTACAAAACAAAGTTAGCACATACAAGAACTTTGTTTCCAATTAACGATTTTCAAGCATCTTTGCGTATCGTTTGCCATAAGTAAATTCCGTGTACAAATCCTCAATTTTAAACAACAAAACTTGTTTAAATTCATTTAGAAAGTTCTTTCAACATCCCATAACAGAAAGGAGATCAAACAAGGAGTTTTCTAATTAATTTCAACTAGTTTGAATATTTAGAAAAACAGTAATTTATTAAAAAACGTAACTAATGGAATCCAATAAAAGCAAAGGTTTTAGGTCTCCAAAAATTCTCAAATAAATTACTTAAGCTCCTTATCATAGTTGTGATTACCAGTAAAAATTTCAAGAAGAGATCTTACACCATCTGGGAGAATCAAAAATGACAAATCTCTTACAAGTGCACGAAACACCGTTATGAGATTTTCAGATTATCCTCTCAACCATTTGGTCTGTTAGACCACCTTCTAAACAGTTTTTATATATACAATATACATAGAAAAACTTGCTTAATCTATACCCTAACTATTCATGAAAAGAAAACCACCAAGTTTAGTTCAAAGAGTTCGAGTTACTAACTGAACAACCAACAAATTCTGTACTGGAACAGACTGTCGATCGAAAAGTTCTAGCCTAGTTGAAGGTCCAAATCTCCACGAAAAATTATGAAACTAATTTTCCTGGAATCCTAACTCAAAATAGAACAACTCCATTTAAACAGAATTTTTAAAGGAGTTCTCAGTTGGTACAGTTTATTAGAACAATCGATTTGCTCAACAAACTGGATCTGACAAGTTCTTCCTTTTCATACTTGAAAACCCACAAATTAATCTGAGCCATGCAACAAATTTTACATGCTCAGAAAGAGCTTCAAGTCCTCTTTAAATCTAGCCATAGAACACTGGTACTTATATTCAAAATATAAATCTTTCAAGCCATTCAAACAGGACAGTGCAAGCAGAAACTGGTTCTGCGCACTGTCGCCATTTTATTCACAGTAAATCTATACTAATTCAGAAAAATGTGAATCCAACGCCAAAAGAATCACAATCCACAGATCTACAACTTTCATGTAGATGGAAAAAACTTCCAGAGAACTTATCAAAGCGAAAAACGCGAAACAACACAGAAAATACCATTTCCAGACAGCAAACAAACGCATCATCTCTACTAATCCGTTAATTAGCCAATTTCTCTTAATTAAGTGTCAAAATAGCTTAAGTACAACCTGGCTCTGATACCACTGTTAGTTGAGTGCATAATTTTCATTTTATGATTAAATACTACTAATTATCCATAAACAATCATGCACAAACACGGATCTTGCACTAAGCCATTCACACAAGAGAGAAAGGTTCAAGGTATACCTCTCTTGAGCTAGTAATCAAGAGGCTCGAACCGGCTAGGTTGTAGGTGGTTGTGCTCACGTCTAGCTTGCGCCTCCTTGTCGAATCGCCTCGAGTCCACTTGGTATTAACCAAATCCTCTACAAGTTATGCTAGTAACTTGGAGGAAATGCCTAATCCCTAGCTTTCCCAATCTTCTAGCAAATGAACTAATTGATTTGAGGAAGAGAGGGGGCTCAACACATGAGCTAATGGAGAGGGAGAGAGGAGAGGCGCCGGCCACAAAGGGGGAGGGGCGGCTAGGGTTTGTGGGAGAGAGAGAGGGAGGGATTTGCTACCATATACCCCTTTATATAGAGCTCAAACCCTACCTACCTCTCAACACCTATTTACAACTTTGCCATCCCACCTACCACTAGCTATGGCCGGCCACATTATGGGCCCTTCATGGGCTATGTGCAATGCCTCTTGGGTCCACTTAATCACCTATTAAATGGCCCTTCTTGTTGCTCCCAATTTGACTCCCTATTGGGCCTTTAATTAACTATTTAATTAAAGCCCTATTAAATGCATATGTGTTGAAATAAATAATTATTAACTTAATAATAATTATTTAGGGATTAGATAATGCATTAATTTATTTCTATATGATCCCTTTGATTTAATTAATTATAACGGTCTACAACGCTATTTAATTAATTAATCAACTCATCATATTTTGCAATACCAATTATTGCAAATAAATAAATAATGCAAGCATGGTTAAAACACCAATTCTGTGTGACCCTTTGAGGATTTATGCTACGTTGGACATGGAGTTAAATCGCTATTTAAATCCAATAATCATAAGCGGTATCTAGCAACACGTTATGATTCCCAATTCGCATAAATAGTGTACAGCTACAATATTTCAATCCTGCATAAGAGAATAAAAGTATATCTCTATTTTGATTCCTATGCCTCACGATATCATCGTATAATCCAAGATAGGAATGTGTCATTCTTGCAGATTATACGTTTCTTGATCTAGAGATAATTGTATCAGTTGCTAGCAAACAATCTATCTCCATCAAGGGGCCCAAACAGATATCGTCACTCACTAAGTGAATTAATGAGGGACATACGGTTTTCTTGACTATTTAACTTTTCCCCGCACAATTCAAGAGAACATAAATAACGTCCGTATAGCAGCCCTTATCGGGAATCAGCGGTAGACGATATTTATTGAACCTATCCTCATGTGGAAAAGATAAATATCTCAAACTTAGAATCAAAATCATAACGAAATAAATAATGACACCAAAACACAATCCATATATTTATTTCGTTGGGTCATGTCCTGTACTATGTTCAATTAACATAAACATATGCAATTAAGTTGGTTACTCTTAACCTTTGATTTATAGAACTTAATCAACACTTAACTTGCATACTAATCTTATTGATAATTAATGTTCCTTGTTAATTATCAAGATTATGGACGCTTTAGATTTATTGTTGTCATTTACTACTAAATGAATCACAGTGATCTATAATTCAGATCCTCAACCTGAATGAACTGTCAACACATAAATCAAGGAACAAATGATATAAAATCATCCATAACATAAAACCATAGAAGTAGCCAAAAAGATTGGCTTCTAGGACATATGTCTAACACAAGACCCCTCGGTACAAACTTCTTTATAACCGTACCTCTGCTTCATCCTCATACCAAATCAAGACGACACTTGACAAACTAACTCCCCCATCGTGCTCTCCTTAACCCCACGGTTCTAAAGAGCTCAATCTCGCCGGAGATAGTGGCTCCGATCTGCAGAAGGTGAAAATTTTGGGAAAGGAACAATGTATATGGTGGGGTCCGTTGTCAGCGAGAGAGAAACATATGGGCAGTTTCGGCAGAAGATATTGGTTCTCTCGTGCATCTTCGTTACACCTCGATTTTGGAGGTAATCGATCTTCTCTGCAAATTGATTGTTAAGGAATTGCCGTTTCCTTAAGCTTCCGTCGATTCATCTAGCGAGGACGGGAGCAGAGTAATAGACTTCACCTTCCTTTCCTTAGCTCAGGTTACACCCTTCTGGAGCAAGACCTAAAGGGCTCATGGATAACTACTGCGAAGCCTAAAACCAGGAGGAAATCCTGATGAAGAGAGAGGCGTTACAATGATGAAATTAAATTAAAAACATATATATTCAAGCATAATTTAGATCAAACCGGGTCAAAACCTATACACGAAAACCAACTATCATATGTTGATGAAGAGAGCCGTTGCAAAAAGGGAAGGTAGTGGCGTGGGTTTTAGTGACATTTTCTTATTTCCAAAGACAGAAAAGTATATTATATATTATTTTGGATAAGGATATCTCATATCTAGATGGTTCTGACATTTTCTTATATCAAGAGTCATAACTTGCATAACATGCATTGAGCCATGTCTTATTCTGTGGAATTTATTCCCATTGGATTTTCAAAACTATGAAAACGCTGTGGTTTTGCTAGTTTTTTTGCTACGTTCAGCACTTGGTCATGGTTTCTATTTTTAGATCGGAATGGTGTATACCTAATAGAAATATATATATATATAGAGAATGGGTAACGTGCCATTGATGACACGGAGGGTCCCGTGCCATCAAGTCATTTTTCGAGATCCAAAATTCAAATGATCAATCCAAACCGTTCAAGTTGTTCTCCATATTGAAATATCTTTGAAGACCAAATTTTATATTTTTTCGAATTTTTTTGCTATTTATTATGATATTTTTAAAAACATTATGATTAGAGTATTTTAGGCCCTTCAATTTGAAAATATCATAATAAATAGCAAAAAAATTCGAAAAAAATGTAAAATTTGGTCTCCAAAGGTATTTCAATATTTTGATCAACTTGAACGGTTTGGATCGACCGTTTGACTTTTGAATTTCGAAAAACGAGTCGATAGAAAATTGATGGCACGTGTCATCGATGGCGCGTTAGCCATTCTCTCTCTCTCTATATATATATTAGCTATGGATTTCAAAACTTTGTGCTTCTCGAAATCGTAATAAATACGTCAACTTTGTTTGCTTTTCATTGGCCTCCATATGTATATTCTGGATGCTTGCTTAAATTAAATAATTAAACTTCAAAAATTATTTTATTATTCATGTTTTTTGAGTTGACATTGACAATTCTCGGATTAATTCGCAGACTCTTCCTTACTACTGATGTTTAGAGTTTTTCCTTAACACTGATGTTTAGAGTTTTTCCTTAGTACACGTGCTGCTTCCCTCCTCTTTCTCTATATATATCTTTCAATTTCACAGAACTGTACCAAACCAACATCCATTCAAAAATCCAGCAAAGAAATTAAAGATTATACAAAGACATGTACACAAGTAGCATATTCTTCCTTGTGCTCCTCTGTTGCACTTCCTTAGTGTTTTCTTCTAGATACGATGAAAATACACTGCTCAAAATCAAGAAGCAGCTAGGCGACCCATATGGTCTTAGTTGGTGGGTGAAAGGATTCGACTACTGCAATGACTCAGCAAATGTAGCAACGGAGTACTCGGTCATAACATGTACCAGCACCGGTCGTGTAAACTTTCTTATACTGCATAACATATATGGTCCTATACGGTCTCCACCCTTTCCAAATGGCATTTGTGGCTTAACTGAATTGGAGGTTCTTGATGTTTCTGACATGAACTTATTTGGTCCTATTCCTTCGTGCATTACCAAACTGTCAAAGCTTGTTCGTTTGGAAATAATGAACACATATCTCTCTGGTCCAGTGCCTGACTTTTCTGGCCATACAAAACCTACCAATCTCTCGAATATTAATTTATCAGGTAACCAGCTGTCCGGTACAATTCCACCATCCCTTTTTACCTTACCGAAATTAGTCAACTTGAATCTTGCATCAAATAGGCTCACAGGAACAATACCGCCTGGGATTCTCTATACTGAGAATCGATATCCCATGCTAATGCTCGCGAACAACAGCTTGAGCGGGGAACTACCGAAAATCTATGGATCGATAGTATACTCGTTAATTAACGTGGGGGGCAACCAACTCAGCGGTGATGCTTCTTTTTTATTTGGTAAACAGAAGGCACAATATATTGTTTTGGCTAATAATAACTTTAAATTTGATCTGAGTTATATAGAATTCTCGGATAATATATATGGGGTTGATCTGAGCCATAATAAAATCTACGGCAAAGTCCCAGATTCATTTGCAACTGCTAAAAATTTATGGTACGCCAATCTGTCATTCAACGGACTCTGTGGGGAGCTGCCGAAGGGAGGTAACATGGGGCGATTCGATCCTACAGTTTTTGCAAACAATTCTTGCCTTTGTGGGCCCCCTCTGCCATCTTGCTGATCTAATTCGGCACCTGCACCTGCGCCTGTATCCAGTATCCAGACCACCATTTTAGTTCTATATATGCACACCTTAAGCTCGTCTCCTATGATAATCATTTCTCCAACTCATGTCCTATATATTAATTTTGTTATATCCAAAATAATCATGTAACCCCATTTTGTTCAAAAAAATCATGTAACCCCATTGTACTATTGTTTGGTTGTGGAACGAAACTATGTTGGTTGTGTTTGTGTTTTTTATGAAACTTCAATACGGGTTACTGAAATTCAACGGCTTCTTGATCCATTACACAACAACTTGCAGCAGAGAGACAAATAGATGAAAAAATATATTCCAGAATAGATTAAGAGGTCATTTGCTAAACTAGACATTTGCTCTCTTCATTTATAATTTGTTCCCAAATTATTGAACTAAAAGTCTAAAATCATGCCGAGCAATTCATATGAAAGTTTTTGTTAGCCAAAAAAATAAAATAATAATAATAATAATAGTAGTAGTAATAGTATAGTAGTATAGTAAATGACAAATAACCGGGTTGTTTGGATTTTCAACAAGTACTAAGTGCTACCAGGCCATTGTGATTTTATACTTCGGGGAAAAAAAAACTTCACATTTACTAGTTCTTTTAAATGCCATGATACAATACCGGATTGGATTTGAGCAAGAACTCGCTCTTGTCACGCAAGTTCTGTTCCTTGTAATCGTACTCCACCCCTTTCTCGGCAAAGCAATGCGAGCTCTGTGTCCGAATGGGCTCACCCAGAAATCCAGAGAACTACTCCCTCTGATGCCATTGATATCCCTTGGTACGTTTGTAAAAGAGAAACTTAGTTTGATTGCGGTGGTTTTTATGGCAGATGTGAGTGGAAGGTTGAGGGAGTGCAAAACTTTCAATACAGGGAACATGAGGTATCCCATTTGATTTAATCGACTACGTCTTATGCAATATTGTTTATGCGTACGTATACAGACTTATTACGTGATGATTTAGCCCTGATCAAAATGTTTTTTATGTGTGATTTTATTTCGTTGCATTTCATTTGAATTGATTTTCTAGAATTTCGTTGATCTATTTACTCAGAATTCCAATCAAATGACACCAAATTTGTTCAATTAAACCAAAAATTTTATCATGTAAAAAAAAAATTGTCTTAATTTTGACAGTGTAATAACAGCAAATGTGCTGCGAAGTCTCTCGAAAGAAAATGTGCTGCAATTCTCAAATAATTATGCATTTTTAAAAATATAAAATTTAGATCGTCCATCCTCTGTTATCTAATAATATACAACACGACATCTCTGATAAATGGCACTGAAAGCACGCAGAAGTTTAAACTCATCATGGCGGCCCAGTTTCAAACGGAATGGTCACTTACGGTAATGGCAGCAAAGTTGTCATCAATGGTCCTAAGAGCTTGGATTTGCTGCTCCAACTGCACTCAATTTATACAGTAAAACTTCTCTGTTAATTTATTTGTAAGACAATTTAATACCAGAAAATTAATAAAAAATTAAAATTCTGTTTTGAAATAAGTTATACTTGGATGTGTTTGGCAACAGAGCTAGTTCATGAACTAGGAACTAGCGCCACTTCCAGTTTCAAAAAAATGAGCTAGGTCATGATCAGGCTAGTTCGCCCTAGTTTTTGCATGTTTGGTTCCTCTTGTTCGTTCCTATTCGAGAACTACCTAGTTCTTCCATGAACCAAGCACCTCCTTGAGATATATAAATATAACATTTTTCCCAACAAAATGAAAGCAACCATCTAAAATCTAACCACATTTATTCTAAAAAAAGAATTCACATAATACCTGAAGATAAGTCTGAAATTTATTGTGCAGCTCATCAAATTCACGCCTAATATTAAAAAATGCTGCCATCCACCTAACTCCGTCAAAAGATGCACAATATGTACGGATTAATTTCAAAATAATGTAACATAACCCACATGCATATAAATCAAAATTACAGTGAGTATTGTATCTCTCGTCCAAGGATGGAAGAATAGTTTACTTTGATGGAAAATCTAGCTTAAATCAAAATTATTGCTGATTGTAGATATAATGATTGCAATTCTGAACTTAATACATCTGGATTCTCTGTTAAGTTTTCTAAAGAACTTAAAAAAAAGGGGGACATAAAACTTGAATAGAACACGTTCAAATGCATACACTTCTCTGTTATTCTCTTTCTGAGCCTCATGAAACTTGGTGCACGCCAATCCTACCCTTTTAGCACCCACACTACACATTTAAAATAAAAGGAATATATTGGAAATATAATTAGACAAAAAATAACATTAAGAAGCATGCATGCCTTGTATTGGTAGTCTCCAAATTATGTTTTTTTAAAAAGAAATATGATGTATTAAATAGATTGCAATACTGAAGGAATTCAATACAAGCTGTTTATAAAGACTATTTGTACTTATTCAATACCGTTCAAACTTTATACACCTATCGTAAAATGTGTTGGAAAAAAATAAATGCCTTGACAGATCCCATGATATGAACAAGAAAATAAATAATAAATAAATGAAATGTAGGGTAGGCCAAGAGTAACCTAGAGCTTTGACCATTGAGCTGAAGCACATATGCAGACACCTTTGAAACATTAATAACAGCTTCATTCCTGTACCAACGACATAAAATCATAATAATTAGAATAGACATGTTATACTTACTATACAGAATATTATTAGTACAAAATTTAATTTAGCAAAGAAAACTTCAAACAGATTGTGCCTAAATAGTGACAAAAGAAAAATATTATTCAAGGTTAGAAACTTGAACATCAAAACTTCCAAATTTGGGAAACAAATTCAAATTTCGTAAAAGAAAGTGGGCAACCAATATGAGCAACCCAATGTCAAAAAAATAACATGAACAACACTAGCAGCCAAAATGTTCCTTGCCGAATGATTTATATAAGCAAACAGTATCAACCGTCTAAACAACCTAGATTCATCCAAGTAACATACTAACATCTTTCTTTACATCATATGCTACTTAAAAAAGGCACAAAATCCTCAATGATAAAATAGTAAAAAAAATGGTAACTTGGTGAATGGTGACTACTTACAACAGCCTAGCAAGTTCAGAAATTTTCTTCTCAGCATATTCAACATAGACAGAGATGACAACTTCCACAATGCTATGACGTCTTTCACATTCCATATTCTGCCATTGCCTGAACTGCTCATCCAAAAGATCCTATTTGATTTTTTTTCAAGTATCAGATCTCTCAAAGTCTAGTTGATGATATAAGAAATGATGAAAATACATAAGAATAAATTAGACAAGACGCCATTCATTCCTACTTCTGGGAATCTTATTCTGATGTAATATATACAGTTGATTCAAACTGTTTATTCAATGAAGAAACAATATATCAACAAAATCATACATTCAAGGTTACTTTTACCACTATGGCAGCAACTTGGCAGTAAAGCCAAGGAAACAAAATGTAGAATCTAGTTAAATCTGTGCACATGTGCAATTTTGTTCATTTTTCACCAAGAAACTTGAGCTTTTTCCATCAAAGATAAGAACAAACAAAACTAGGATTTGGCCATTTGGTTCATCTATAGTTGTAGAGCAGGCTTTGTGTATTAAGGCTATTGATTAGTCATAAACTCATATGTGTTTGGATGGACAAGAATAAGGTTTGGATAAGAAGAAGGATCAAATTCGTTATTCTTGTGCAACCCAAACAACACAAGAATAAGGAATTTGGGCCCTTATTATTATACTAACAAAACCGTGGTATAAGAATAAAGAATTTGGACAAGCACACATACCAAAATTTCTTATTCTTATTCCTTATCCAACCCCTCATCCAATAGTTAGGAATTTGGACAAGCACGCATACCGAAATTACTTGACGAGGTTGATTGCTTAGAATAGACAACATCGCTTTAGAATATAACTTCTATCTGTTTGTTCCGTGTCCTGTTCTGTCCGATATTTCATTGATTATATTTTTTTTACTGGGTCGCAACTGTTTTGTACTTGTTATTAGACTGGGATTAAAATTAGAAGTTAGTTCATTAATCAACAGTAATAACACAGCCAATTTGAGTTCAATATCAAATCTAATAGTAGCAACTTGGAATTTGTGCGAAACATTAAAGAAAAATGAAAAGAGAAAAGCCTATAAATATCTCTTCTAACTAGATTGTTCGTTTTAATCAAACCATCAACTATTGGATATAGCAGCTACGTCAATTTGCAAATAAGTAAAAGAAAATAAGTCATGCTAACAAGTCAGATTCTAACATTGCATATATAGATTAGGATATGTACTTCGACCTGATGGTCCTATGAGATGCTATGGATAACTGGTGTGGGATGCAAGGGAATTGTCTTGACATGTGACATATATGTCCCAAATTTGCTTCTTTTCGTGTCGTTAGCAGTGGAGAGCTGTGAGCTCAGTGAAAAATAGGGGATATAAGTCGGATCTAGGGTTGTAAGCTTCTCAAGGCGCGTGGGAGGTGCGGAGAATAGTCGGTGGATAGTCTGATCTCTGGAATTTGGAGTTCAAATCAGAAAAATAACTAGATTTATTACCTCTGCAAACATGGAGTTCACTAAGCGGGTGCGCTCCTCCTTGAGCTGCGCCTTGATGTCGGTGGGCTGCGTCACGAGAGGGACGTCCGCCATTTTCTCTGCTGGAAATTGGAGAGCAAAATCTGTCAACCAAGAGGAGCTTTCTCCAAGAATAAAAAGCAGGAAAAAGAAAAGGCAAGTTACCTTTTCAGAGTACCTATGTTATGTCCTCGGATCCTGATATGTGTTTTACGATTTACAGCCGTACGATCGGAAGGGTCCAAATAGAAATATTACATCCGTGTGACCTAATCACGATTTATTAAGAAACTTTTTGCGACGGAGGAATTGAAATAGGAAAAAAATGTTTCTTTCTTCATTTTGAAGATTAACAAGAGATAATTAGTTTCATGTCATTGTAAATTTTGATAATTAGTAAAATGTCATCCTTAAATTGCTAATTATATTTATGCCATTGTAGAATTGCTAGAATTAGTTTTATACCACTATTTCTCTAAAAACATATTAAATTCTAAAAATGTCATTTACCAAAACTGTCAATAATTTTTTCTAATGACTAAATTATTCCATTAAAAACAAACCCTAAAAAAACGCACACAACGCTCGAAAAAAAGAATACGCTAATCAAAGGACACTCCTCAATTATAGAAGAAAATGTTCATAATCCGTCTCCAATTAGCAGTATAATTGAAGGTCCATAATTATTTACGTGAAAAAAAATTGCAAATAAATCTTAAAAACTTAATTTTTTTTATTTGAAAATTAGAATTATACCAATGTTAGATGACTAATAAGATCTATGCCATTATTTTTATGCACCGGTGGCATAGAATAATTTTATTATTTTACAATGGTATAAAACTAACCGTTAATGATTTATAATGGAATAAAACCAATTATATCTTTTGTGATGGCATATTACTAATTTTTAAGTTTTATAGTGTCATATGTAAAAGGGTAAAATTATCATATAATTATCCGATGGCAAAAAACTAATTTCTATTATTTTACAGTGGCAAAATAATAATTTGTCGTTTAGTGATGGCATATTTCTAATTTTAAATATTTGCAATGGCATAAATCTAAATCATCCTTAAAAAAAAATTGCTTCGACGAATTTGCGGCGTTTTCACAAATCCAGCCAACGCAAGCGGCACATTTGATTGGTCCGCAGCCGTTGATCCATCTGCAACGGTCCTAATTAATTAATTCTGTAATAAATATGGATTAAGTAAAACGAGAAATATTCAACTGTCCTGATTAACGCGATGATAAATGCATCCGCTCATCTGTATTGTCAAGAAAAAAAAAAACAGTGGGTTTTTTTTTTTTTTGACACCAATGCATCCATCGTCTCTTTCGGCTTTCCTCCCTTTTTTTTTCTCCATCTCACGTACTTCCTTACTTTTATATATTCCTGACGCGTTTTTCTTCCTCACCTCTCATGTAGTCATGTCCCTTGACTCTCATATTTCTTTCACTCTATACACTTATAGTAAGATTATCCTTCTTACAATTAACTAAATATTTATGTTTAAAATTGATTTTTTATTATATCTAATAAATACACTAATAAGATAATTCATTGTTACATCTAATTGTACATTCATAACTATAAGATAATCTCTTATTACATATAATAAATTTTCAAGATGATCCCTTATTACTACGAAATGAATTCTTATATATACAACATAATCCCTTATTATATTTAATAAATTTACTTATGAGATGATCCTTTGTCATAAGTCATAACAAATTGAACATTTACTTTTATTAGAAACTTAATTATTATAACAACTTTAGAAATAAAAAACAAAAGATTTAGAGAGAAGGAAGAAGGGAGAAGGTCTGAGATCTAGATGGGCGAGGTGGGAGAGAGAAAAGTGAAGGAATGAGGCAAGGAATTGGATGAGAGAGAGAGATGGGGAATGACGTTGAGATCGCCAGCGCATCGTCGAAGATCTAGATAGAAGTCATAAGAGATAAGATAGAAGAAAAAAAAAAGAAAGACATGAATGGCGAATTTAGATGAAGGAGAGGAGATGACGCTGGGAGGGAGGAGATAGCACTAGGATGGCCGAAGGGAAAAGAGGGAGACGAGATGGTACTAAGAGAGATGAGATGGTAGAAGGGAACAAAACGGAGAGGATCGCTAGGGATGGGTTTGTGCATGCGCGAATATGAACTTATGAAGGCAGGGGAGGATGCTCAGATGAGACGGATGACACTTGATGGAATAGTTTGAAACAATTTCCTTTTTTATTCATGTAAATTTTACATCCAAAAATGGAAAGATTCATGTAGAATTTTATAGAAGCAGTTCATTCTATTTGCTGTTGCTCTTACTTTTTATTTTTTTACTACTTCATTTTGTTAGGTGTTGTTTGTGTTTGTAGATGCAATTTTAATTTTGGTCCAAGAAATTTCTTCCGATTAATTGAAAGATCAATTTTTTGTAAGTACTTCCATTTATTTAGACGCAATTATAAAACCTAAGTCGTGCCTAAAAATTGTTCAGAAAATATGTAGTTGTAAACTAATAATACGTTGTTACATTTACTTTTTTTTTTGAAATTTTTGTTTTGGTTCTTTTAGTAATCCTTTTGTAATTTCCATTTTTCATTATGCTAGGTTTTGATATCGCAATTGGGCTGATACAGTGAATCAATTATTTTTTGCGGATAGATTTTTAGTTAATTGAAGGGGAGCTGATCTAAGTATATATAAAGATGTAGAAACAAATTGTACAGCAATACATGTTTGGGGTTGTCCGAGGTATTGGTCATTTCTTCAGATTTACATCGATCGGCAGCTGATGGAGCGTAAAAAAAAGATTAAAGCATACATGTCACGATTACGCTATATATTTATGTAACTCAGATGCAATGCAATTCGTTTTATAATTTGCAATATATATGGAGAAAGGTACTTCAGGAATTTCAAGCTCCATTTGCAGTTTTCAATTACTGAGGGATAGGGTCCACTCTCAGTAGAACGTAACAGAAACTACAAAAGGATTCCAAAAACAGAGGATTTGTACGTAGTAAATTCTCTTGGGTTGGATTCGGAACCATGGATCAACAGAGTTTGTGTAGCTAAATAGAGGATAGGATCTCTGTGTCAATAGGACCAAAGTTGGTCTGTGATTCCATAAATTCGGTGTTTCATCAATAGAATACTACAATCATACTAATTAATATAATTTTGAACTTCTAATTTTACACAATTAAAATATAGATTAAATTTATTTTTTCTAATGGTTATCATACATCCTTGGCATTCATTTAAATTAACAGTTGTAAAGAAAGTAAAATAACAGAAAGGAACACAAGGATTTTACGTGGTTCGGTACAACGTGTATCTACGTCCACGGCTCACACACATCACACTTTTTTATTTCTTTTTAATGGAGTTTTTAGTACAAAGGAAGAAGAAGATGATGAGAGATAGAAGAGAAAGACGTGTCTTTATAGAAACACAGGCGTCATCTTTATTTCTTTCTATTTTTCTTTTAAACAAAACAAGGAAATAAATTTATGGTAATATTCTGGCCATATTTCGGACCGAAATATTTCTTTCTATTTTTCTTTTAAACAAAACAAGGAAATAAATTTATGGTAATATTCTGGCGATATTTCGGACCGAAATATTTCCATTTCGGTCCGAAATTATCCTCTGGTTCACAACAGTTTATATGAAATTGCAATTATTTAAGATTGATTATTGAGTTTAAATAGTTGAGGTAAAAACTTAGAACCTAGTTGGAGTCCATTTTTTTATATATAAATTAGGCATCAAAGCTTGTTTGAAGAATTATTGAGTAATGAGTACGTAGTTAATAACATATTCATGATTCATCAATAGGGTCAAAATAATTCAGAATGTGCATATCTAGTGCGTTAATGGTCTAAATAATTTTTCCTAGTGGCGAGATCCTTAATTTTAGCTATCATACTACGGACCGCTATCCTCTGCCAACTAAGGTCTGCCCTAGCTCTGCAGATTTTTTATCCGAACAGTCCAATCTAATCTCGATGGATAGATTATTACGGCTTCATGAATGTTAACTGACCTGTCACCTGATTTTAATCATGGAGCCATCAAGTCAATAGACGAATGAGACTTCAATCCGATCTCATTCACGGAATTACAAGCTAGATCAAGAAAACTGCAAATCGCACATAGAATTAATACATGTTTGTCTTGGAGGCTTTATGATTCATTTTACCCGGCCCATCACACATAGACGCTGCCTCACTACTCACTAACTAGCATATACGCCCACCCAATGTGTGGGCAAAAAAATATTTAAATATGTTGGTTAAAATATATCATGTTTCTCTGTTACGGCATGCAATGAATACTAATTAATAACATTATTGTGCATGAATTTGTTTTGATTTAATTAATTAAAAATATTGTTGTGCATATCCCTCAGCATCTTTGTTAACATCCATATTCTCAATTGTAAAAATATTTTCGTCATACCACACAACAACAAACTGGCATGAAGCAAGCAAAAGAAAATAACTAAATCAATAACATAAGCAAAAAGAACGACTAAATGATTGAGAATTGTCTCGAACTTTTACATAACAGGATGTTCTATAAATTAAGAACAAAAAGCAACATAGTACAATTACCCTCTGAAGAGCATGTTATTTGAGCAAGTACACAACAGATTCAACCATCTTTTATATAAAGATGCAAAATTTTCATACAGCTATGCGGTACAACTAATCATTGTGTCGTTGAACACAAAATGTGTCTAACTTATTCATCCCAGAAAAAAAAATATCATGACAGCTCCTAATAGAGGTGCCAGAAGACATGCCCACCTGAAATCGGTAGTCCACAAGAATTTTGTTGAGCTAAAAAATAGTGTGTTGAACATCAGTATTCTCGCGGAATGGAGGCTCAATCAGGTGGGGTGGGGTCTCCACAAGCCTGTTGGTACAGGCTATTGCCATCAGGACAACACACATATACACTTACACATCAATCAAAAAAATATATATTGCAAAAGGATCCAATTATCAACTTCTTTTCAACAAAAAGTTCAAAATCTAAACTTCAAAATTAGTCATGATAGGATAATAGATTGTTTGTTCATAAACAATATTAATATGCTCTATTGGAGGTATCTCCTCGTTTGTTCCCTTAAATTAAATAAAAAGAACATTAATTGATCAGGCCTCTTATATATATTAATATGCCCTATATTATTTCAAAAATTAATATTTCTAAATAAAACTCACAAGTGAAATCCTATTTACCCTGAGAGGTCAAAAGTAGTAAACAAATCATGCCTTGCGAAAAAAGTTAAGATAAAAAATAGAAAATTGACATTAAAGTTTATACCAGTGCAGTTAAGTGTGCCATAGTTCTCAAAACGGACCATCTCTCTATGAAAGTCGAATTTGTCCTTCTGGCATTCATCAACTCCTTCAATTTCTTTCCCACAACTTTTCTTACCTGGTCATGTAATTCCTGCACAAACAAAACTAACATCATTAAGGGAAATCACGAATTAGGTCCTCTTTACTAAAGCAACACTTTTTTAAAATTATGCAATCAGTCAAGATGAATAACATGATAGAGGCTCGGATCATTGGGCGATTTGGATCATATATAGAGAGAAAAAATTAAATTTTGCAATCGAATTAAAAAAGGGTGTAATTAAGAAATGATAGAACATCCAACAGATGACATGCCTATGAGCAAGAGTAGTCGTGTGGAAAATTCAACCACATAGAAGAAGCCATGAATAATCTATAAAATAACAGACAACGTTGCCACCCTAAGCCTCAATTGATTTTTGTTTAAACAATCATCTCTTTCATCCCATCAAAGGGTCCAACATCGTTCTTATGGCATACAACATTTCTTGATTTCTTCTCATTTGGCAATTTTAGTAGTGCTCCATCACATACCGACCAGCCTTTGTAAGCTTTGCATATTTAAGTTTCAAAATTTTCATAATCCTAAACCAAAGATAACTCACATCATAAAGAGGTTTCCCATCAACCACAACCCAAGAAACATATTTATGTGGTGGCTCCATAGCATCAGTTTTTGCTGCACATTCCAGTTCAAACTGAAAAAAAAAGAGAAGGAAAATTAGCACCTCCAGCAATTCACATATGTATGAATTTGGGTTAAGCTCGACATATACCTATTAATTTGGCAGATAGATGCTAAAATTGAAGGGTCCTGTTGTAATTGGAAAGTGGGAAGAAATTGAAAAGGTGGAGGTTAATTATAAATTAGAAGTTATAGCTTTATTTACCCTAAGCATAAGCCCTGCCTTGATCATCCACAGCAAAGCAATGCCATCCATTAATTGCTACCTAAAACAACAAAATGGAAAACAATATCACTTGAAATTCCCAGATAATCTGCAGACAACATCAGAAGTGCATAAAACTGTGCCAATTTAATTACTTTACCTGAACAATTTTGACAACATAAATGATTTTTATGCCAGACTTGTCATTTAAGACTAATAATAATGCAATCACACACCAAATAAACCAACTAATAATGCAATCGCTTAAAATTCCCAGATAAACCACAAGTAGTTCTCAATAAACAGAGCTAAATATTCTAAAATAATGTTCTATGAAGGTTATCATATTGTTCTGGCAAGCGCATAGGCAACAACGAGGAGAGGCTAATTAGTTCACCCTTGTGTATTGGTTTACGTGCCCCTTAAAATTCTGATTTGTTGACAACACTGCTACAGCTACAATATATGAGAAAAACAATAGAAATTAGAATTACAAAATCAGTACCAATAAATATTAAAGAAAATAAGTAAATTATCTGAGAAAATAAGAAATGAGGTAAATATTAATATGTTATCATTCTCAGAAATTGCAGCTGACAAGGCCTCATCAAGGTCACATCAAGGTCACCTGAATTGCCAATGCAAGTTATACAACCATAACAACAATTTAAATCCAAGTTGGTTTAGGTAGCACAAATTCATGGTTAGAATCATGGACTAAAAGCAACGGATTTTGGTGACAAACTGACAAGATCAAGAGTACTAAATTGTCGTGGTGTTAAACAGCCTACAGCCCTGAACCATCTAGACTAGAAGAAATATATTTTTTTATCAAAAGGAAAGATTAACTGAAATCACTAACATGAAAAAGGAGAAATAAATTCAATCGATTAAAAATAAACTATCAACAATTTGTCAGAAAAGTCCCTTTAGCAACATCAGTGCACATGCTTCCTCTTTGATGAACATTTTCTTTGTCTCATGCCTTCTCTTGTCTGATAGCAGATATGATTCGATCGGAAGTGCTCCTTCTAGGGTGTAGAAACGTGGTGGCTGCGTGGAGGTCAGCAAAGGGCCTGGATTTGGCACAGTACCATACCAGTAAATGATGGAATAAAGGATATTCTAATTTTTTCCTTCAATCTCAACCTATTTGGTGAAGATAAAGCAAAAAAATTCAGATCCCTCATCCATATTTTTAATGATAAAACAAAAGTAAGCTATCAAGAAAAAGATAAATCAGAAATGACAAATAAAACTTTTGAGACTAAAACCATTGTTCACAGTTTAACACTGGTCATATACCATTAGAAGAAAGGTTGCTCGCTTAGCATAATTTCAATGTAACAAAAATTTTGAGATTAGGCCATCAAACAACAAAATTCTCTCATTTAATAGATTTAGTTCTTTTATGTGAAAACTAAAATGTTTAATTATCATTTACCAGTGAGCATTAAGTCGAATATGGATGTGAACTTTAAATTGCCGCTTCTCTGCCAAACCATCAACTGTACCAAATAGATAAAAATTAGTGAAAAGGTGAAATGGTAATTTAAGTTTTGAGTTGTTTTCAAGGTTGTTTTTTAGCTCATAGCCACAAACAATATACACATAAAAATAGTTTACTTTTTCATTTTCTATTTCCTCTCTTTTTCTTTTCCACGAATGTATCAATTCTATTCTGATTGGTTGAGAGTCATTGCGATATTGCTTTATATACCAATATCATCATCATGTAAATTCGTACTCGCTTCCTTGAAATAAAAAAAGGAAATGCAAACTTGAACTACATTGGTGAAGAGCGCATATCAACAATTTACTACCTCTGCTTTGCCAACTTAGCAAGGATGCACATTATGTACTTGTGCTGAGGGGAAAAGAAAATCAGTCAAGAAAAGTAGATCAGAATGTTAGCAGACTTGCGCAATATCTTATTTTATTTATTTGTCTTTTTTGCTCTTAATAGATAGAACTCGGTGATTTTTTTTTTTTCAGAATTGAAAGGTGAGATGCAACAAAAATTAATTTTTGAAACATGAATTACCTTATATCCATATAGAAATATGTAGAAACCGGACAGTCGAGATATCGAGAGTACTTCTAGCCACCTGCCATTCATGTGTCTCGTCCAAGTTCTAAGCTACATCAATGAGGGAAGACAATACAATTTCAAACAGAAATAATTTGTACCAGCAAAAAAAAAAAAATAAAACAAAATTAGCAACAAAAAGCCTTTATGGTGAAATCACACATATTTGAACAACAATTGAGTTAAGAAAAAATTCTAACACAAAATCAGAAAAATTCTAACTAAGCTAAGGTCAAAGAAAGCAATTCACTTGATTTTGAGGATTATCAGGATTATAACTTGATTTCTTAAGTATTCGCGAATGTGAAAAGTATGAGGAATAAGGAAAACACATTCGAATACCCCATGGCCTAAATGAATTTTTTAAAAAATGGTAAATCAGATAAAAGCATGCCTTTTCTTCACCAAGGCTGTCGGCGCCGACCATTCTCCACCGTATGCAGTTGAGCACCACGGAGAGGTTTGTCAGGTCGAATATGGCGAAATGGGTAGTGCAATACACCATAGAGAGGGCAAAGTGCGACGCCAATGAGTGATGACTGCGGGAGTTGAGGCCTTCCGTTTCTCAAGCCATAGCAATGGGTACACCACAAGCACTATGCAAATGGAGCAAATCAGTCAAACGATGCCCGATTACAGAATCACCTCTTTCTAATTTTGACTTCGAGATAGAAGAGAAGAGAGGGTGCGGCGCATCCTGGGAGAACAAATCCTAGATTTAATTCTTTCAATTTATGCGAAGGCAGGGGCGCCGTTTCCTTTTCAGTCAATAGGGGAAGGGAAGAGGGAGCAGGGGTAAGCGGGGAGAGCGAATGCGAAATGGAGAAAGTGTGTGGTTTCCTTTTCTGCCGCTAGGGGAGGAAGGCGCAGCTGCGAAAAAAAATTGGCGCAGCAAATAAAAAAGCGTTACAGCAGATAATCGAACTTGTGAATAGCAACGAACAAAACAGCAGAGTTGCCAACCCACCGCGTAGATAGTTCGTGATAAAAGGTCGATCTTTTTGTCTAATATTTGAATCTGAACCGTAGATCATAGTAGATTAACAAAATCAATGATCCATATTTGATATTAGAGGGGTGTAATTTCCTTTTATCTCGAAGTTTATGCCTGTTCTACTGATCCTTTATAAGTAGTGGAGATATGAATGTGATCCATTAAATCTAGATCAAATTCTACCATGTGGGTATATATATACAACAGACCTACTAATGAAATCTCACAAGCAGAAATTAAAAGACAATACATTACGTTGTTGGCCGCACAGAAGATGCCAGTATGCCACAATATATCATAGAAAAACATTGTTCGTTAATCCTTCTGTAAATGATTAGTGTTTCTCATAAATATATTATATAAAATGTCAAACCCAGAAACCTCAATTTTTGACTTCCGACATTCCAGACAATCTCTAAAAATAAAAAAGACATTCCAAACAAACAACGTTTGTAATTCGGGCAGCGCGGGCTGTCCCAATCTCAAACACAAATTATTAAAAAGAAATAGAATATAATACAACCAAGACCAAGACTCAAACAGGTTACCCTCTGAGACATTCTACCAGGCGAGTCGCTGCTGGCATAGGCGAATTTATGCTCAATAACATGAGTCTATTCAATTCCAAGTATCTTCTTCAGGTTGCAGACGAAGTCGTAAACTTTCTTTGGGTCAGAGAGAATCTTCGCCACGCTTTCTCGCTCCATGCACCGCTGGGCCCATTGGACAATCTTCGGTGCAACGGCCTCGACGCTGAAGTTGGCACACGTCTTGTAGGAGTAGAACCAGGAGGTGAGAGGCACGAAAGCCACGTCGACAAACCCAAAAGTTTCACCACCAAAGTACATGTTGTCTCCAAGCTGGGCCTCGAGTATCTCGAGGTTCTCGGTCATCTCCCTTTTAGCAACCTCCTGCTCCTCTCCCTTCTGCTTCCACAGCCGGCCCCCGCATTCAAACACCTATTAAACATATTTATACAATTCGTTTACTACTAGCAGGAATTATTTATTACTATATTATTTTTTGAAAGGCAGGATGGCATGTGCCATCTGGCAATTTTATAAAAAATGATTTCACAGTTATTTACTTATTTACTAGCAGTAATTATTTGAGTTTAAAACAACGGTCTTTCTGAGTTAAGTTAGTTCATTGAATACCCATAAAATTAAAGTGAAGCAGAGAATACTGTAAGATTCTAATTTGCTTAAAATGTAAACGGCATTGAGTATATATATAGTAAAAATATCACTTTCAGAAATCTATTTTCTGTTAATCGGATCCAGTCAAGATTTTGGAACAAACCTTCTTGTCTACGAAATCTGCCCAAAAACGTGCCTGAGCTCTCTGATAAGGATCAGACGGAAGCAGTGGAGCTTTGTCAGACCAGACCTCATCAATATATTGGACTATGATCAGGGACTCACAAACAGGCTTGCCATCATGAATGAGCACTGGTATCTTCTTGTGTACCTGTTCAAAGAAAATAATCTTATGTGATCACTATTATTTTTGATACACGGATGTTACTTTATTTTATACTATAATTATTTCTGTTGCTGTTGTTCAGCTGTGTCAATTTCACAAACACGACAATAATACAGGGCATTATTCAATAACTCTTTTTTAGCATCAAATATATATTCTCATAGCGGATGCTCACACTCACGTTTTCTTGACCTATTACAAAATAACTTGGATCGGAGTATTCTAGATAGTCACTATCTATCGTATCAAAAAAGAAAAAAAAAATAAAGATGTATAATCCAGAATTAGATTAATTAAGAGTTCTATTGGTAATGTAGACAACTAAAATAAAGCCAAGCAATTCATTGAAAGTTTTTGTTAGATCAGAAATTAAAAAATAAAAAATAATTCACGGATCGGTTAAACTTTGCATCTACTAACAGGCCATTATATATGATTTTATCAGGGGAAAAAATACATTCTATTAATTAAATGCCGTATAACAATACCGGATTGGATTTGAGTAACAGCTCGCTCTTGTCAAGCAAGCTCTGTTCCTTGCTCTCGTACTCCACCCCTTTCTCGGCCAAAGCAATGCGAGCTCTCTGACTGAATGGGCTCACCCAGAAATCCAGGAGCATTACACCTTTCTCCGATGCCATTGGTGCGATTTGAACTCTTTGAAGAGGAAACTTGGTTGGTTTAGGAGGTTTTGAGAAATGGTTATCTGGTTTTGTCTTTATAGCAGATGTGACTCATGTGAGTGGAATGGTGGGGTTGTCGAGAGATTTTATAGAGAGAATCAGAGAACAGGAGGCATCTTGCATTTGATTTAGCGGAGTTCGTATTATGTAATATTTTTTATACGAACGCGTTGAATATACAAACTTCTTACGTGTTAATTTAATGATGTAAATTGGAAGAGACCTTTGTATAATCACGGATTTAAGTATACAGATGTAGAAACAAATTGTATACTTAGTAAGACATTCAGAGGACGGTTTATTCTCCGAGGTAGTCACCATTCTTAACAGTTCAAGACTTGCATCAGAAGTTGATGGAGCGTATTGTTTAAAAAATAAAATGATTAAAGCATGTCACGGATTGCGTAAGCTATTTCTGCAACGCAGATGCAATTTAACCGTTCGGTTTATAATTGACGGTGGATATGGAGAAAATATAGAGTAAATTTTTTTGAAGTCTCTAAACTTTGTCCAGTCCAATTGTAGTTACTCAAGTTTAATTTGTCCTTCTACAACCAGTAAACTTTGTACGTTGTCCAATTTTAATCACTATGTTATCTTTTCATTTAATTCCGTATGTTTTAATTGATTAAGATGCAAAATAGAGATCTGAATCAATGATGTGTCGTGGAACCAATCTCTTATACAGTGATAAATACAACTCAATAAAAGAAAACGAAAAAAATAGACTTTTCTTCTTTCTCAATCGATACCACCACCATCGCTTCCGACGACACCTCATCTCTTAAATTTTCGCTACCTCCCTTTCTATGATCCATCCTCCTGCTTTCTTTTTTAATCTCTCTTATGCCTCCTCCTTTGTCGAAGACATCTCCGCTCTCTTCTCTGATCCTTCCTTCGCTTCTTGCCTCCCACTGTCCCACTACTGTCTCACCTCTCCGCCTCCATTCCCTCATCTCCTCGTTCTTTCTCACCTGTAATCGCCACAAATTTCCTATCAAGTGTTCAAATAAATCTCCGAGAATTCAATAGGCCAATCGCAAATCAGATATAAAAGATTTTTTTTAGTGCAAATTGTCCTTCTTTAATTGTTTATTGTTTAATCAGTAAGCAGACTCTTAATATGGTGAATTGTCTTGAGACAAAAGAACAAGCTGAATAGAAAAAAATAATTTTTTTATTTATATATTGAACATTGTTTGTAAGCTACCAAAGTCCTATACGCTTCTTATAACCTTCTAATTCAATTCTTGATTACATCAAACAAATGCCACTTAGTTCAATATAAAAAGTATCGTAAACAACTAGAGGAAACAGTATCGATGGCATCAACTTTTTAACAATAGCATGAGGCTTAATCAATGGCATCAGTTAATTTTGGATGCCTACTCGGAAAATAATTTTATGTCGCTTGCATCAATTTTGTCGATGCTACCGAAAGCAATTGCATCAATTTTACTGGTGTCAATTTATTTTTTTCTAATGAATGAATTTTGTCGATGCAACTGATTTTTAGTTGCATGTAAACAATTTATGCTAACATATATATATATATATATATATATATATATATATATATATATATCACTTTTCATAAAAGCTGATGTCAATAAATATCATTTTTCATGCTAATGAATACCATTTTAAAAAGACAAAAATGGCGGCATAATTAATATAATATGAATAAATATATCATATATAAACAAAGAAGCAAAGCTATCGATATGGAAATAAAATGTAATTTCCCGTCGAGTGGGCCTCTTTGTCAGCGGCACATGATTTATTTTTTTTTCGCTTACTGGATCACATCATATGATGATCTGACCCACTTGCCCTTAATTAGGAAAAATTAAGATAAACCGAGCGGCTCCACCCGAATCTCGTGCCTACACGAGAATCTCGCCTCCCTGCCACCGTCTCCTTGTTCTTTGTGGTACCTCTCAATCTTGTACTATTAAGAAATTAAGATGTAAACGTAGAAGGGCGTTTCTTTAGAAGCAGTTGGATTTGGGTCCATTTGAGGCAATTTGAGGATACAGTTGTTTCTTTAGAAGATTTGGTGAACTCACTCCAAAAGAGGAAATACCCCAACAGGTACCTATATTGTAGAGTTTGTGCCAGTGAGGTTCGGTACCAGCTTGTGCTAACACAGGTTCTGGCTAGCAGCTGTATGGTAGTACCTGACATTCTGACAATGCCGTCGGCTTTTATACAAGTAAAAATCCTACTCTTGCGTGTAATCTCGTTTGATCATTTTTTTTCCAATATGTAAATTGCTTAGTGATCTCCTTTAGAGCGATGAGAACTAAAATTCATGCTTTAATTTTCTATTGGTCAGATCAAAGAGAAAGTGTGGTATGTCTAAGTGCTGATTCTCATAACTTTTGATATGAGTTTGTTGTACTTGTGCCACAGATCCAATGCCCAATTGGAGTTAACTATTTTGCACAGGAATTAACCAATTGCTGCTTAGTATATAGTGCAAACCTCAACTCTCTTGTAAAATTGTGCACAGGAATTAACCAATTGCTGCTTAGTGGCTCCGTTTGGATGGCTTCTTCTCGGAGTAAGAAATAACCACTTTTTACTAATAAATTTATTTCTAACCATCCAAACTCTTCACAAAAATTACACACTTCCCAATAAATTTCTTCCCTTCTTGCTTCTTCTTACCTCTACAAACTCTCTTGTAAAATTGTGATCTCTTGACATCTATGTTAGACGGATACTCAGTAAATCAGTAAATACTGGAGGACACGTACCCGACACAGACGCACCGGATTTGACCGAATGATACGGTCAATAACAAAGCCCAGACACGCGTATCGGGTTCCATTCTAGTGCCGTCTCGGATTAAGTATGCATCAATGATTCGCTCGCACAGCAGGACGTTAGATCATTTGCGCTCATCTGTAACTCATTAATTCAATATATAGCACCCATGAATAATTTGCTTTTTCTTCGTGGGACTAATTGTTCACTTCAAAACCGGACAAACGCATAACTGAATTAATTAGACAGAGCTCGCATGGGCCTTTAATGGATCAATAGTGATTTTTGTTGTTAATCAAATATACGTCAAAAAAGCACAAAAGTATTTAGTGGGTTTGCTGTCTTGCCGAAGGCCTATATTAAGCTATAATGTTTTGTAGTTTATTTAGATATTGATAAAAGCATTAATGCATTGTAAATTAAAAGTATAAATTGTTGAACGAGCTATTTGCTCAATTTTCAGCTATTGAAAAATCAGTGTTATAGTCAATTTACAAAATATATAAATTGTTTTTTTAATTAAAAATATATAAATATGTTATTTTTAAATTATTTTAATTATTTCGTATATACTGCCGTATCCTAGTTTTTTGAAAAATGACGTATCCCCGCACCCGCACCCGCATCGTATCCGACACGATACCCGCACCCAAGTAACATAACTTGACATGTTTTTAATTTCTCATGTATTATACAGTGAAGTTAGTTCCTGGCATTAAAAAAAAAAGAAAAAATCAAAAGCATGATATGAGTCCGAAACACTCTTTTTACCAAATGTGACTAGCTCTTACTATGGCCCACTTGAGTTTGTTAACTCATTTTTGCACATGTTACGGAAAACATTTGGTCAGATTGTTAAATGTTAAGCACATCAATAAGTAATCACAAATTAATTTCAAAATTCTGGTATTCTTTGTGTAAGTCTTTAGGCATAATTACAAGGTTGAATTCGGTAATTGAACATCTTCTCTTATTTTTATTAGCACATCACTCATCGACAGCAGGTTATAAGTTGTACGAGGTTTATGGAAATACCATATTTTTCCATGTGTTGTGTTATGCCTAGCATTTTTATATTTGAATTCTCAAAATTTCTTTTGTGTTGTTTAATAATTAGTGATTTTCTTGAATTCTGTTTTGGTTTTTCATTTTCTGATTGAATACTTTCTGGGTAAACTTAGCTATGAAATTAGATACGATTCCTACTACTTCAAAAGTTTCTAAAGTTATTTTGGTATTTTTCTGTCACACCCCAAGACCAAGGGTGTCGACAGTCGCCGTGAGTGTGCAGCTACTCCGCACACGCACAAGGCTTTCTCTAATTCATTGCCATAAAAAAATTAATAAAATGAATGGATGTGCATAATTTCAACCAGAAAGCAAACTGTATATAAAATAACAAGACTAACATTTTAAATATACAAGTGTATACCATCACATACATATATATATATATAATTATATTCACTTTCAAACAATGCCTACGTGCTTAAAATTCAAACACATGGTTTACATATACATTCAAAGAAATAAAATGCAAGTTGGCTATAACTTAGGCCTAGAGCTTGCTGACCAGTAAAAATATACAAAATAACTAAGGATAGAAACAGATGATACCATCCTAATAAAGTATGCAATCCGGATTTATAAAAGCATGTGGTTACACATATGCACACTCTCACGAGAGTACAAGGATGCTTCAATTTCAACATAAAGGTTTAATCATAAAAGTAACAACTAACCATGCATTCATCTCAAAATTTATAGTTTACATAATCACACAAATATAATTATGCATAGAAACTATATGAGTAGCACTAAGATACATATACATATACTCAAAATAATACAAATACATAAAGTTTGGCCAAGAAAGTTACACGTTAACAAATAGAAGTTCCTGATACCAGCATTAGAAAGGATAGTTTCATTAACCTTTACTTTTAAATACCAGCAACTAACTGAGGTATGCTTATGTGATTATATGGTTATATCTTTTGGCTTGTATAATTAGATGTAACTTACTGTTCCAAATTATATTAGAAAATTTTTGTTATTCCATATTGTATAGACCTGCAATTGATATTGGTTGGTGTTTCTTTTTAATGAATTGAATGTTTAAAACATTTGCATTTATATAACTGTTTACGTCAAGTAGAATTGATGGTCTCTTTTATATAT
Organism: Rhynchospora pubera; assembly: GCA_028095005.1. NCBI lineage: Eukaryota > Viridiplantae > Streptophyta > Magnoliopsida > Poales > Cyperaceae > Rhynchospora > Rhynchospora pubera. The sequence goes on from CM051459.1 coordinate 179,033,734, forward strand.
ATATATATATATATATATATATATATATATATATATTTTATATATCGTATTCTGCTACTTAGATTTTTTATTCTAATTAATTGTTGAATCACATGACCTTTGTACGTAAATAATAGATAAGTCTTGGTAAGTACAAAGAAAGTCTATTTGAGATAAGTTCTATCGTGCCGGTGACGTGGGTGTGACATTTTCTTAATATATAAATTCATTTTTTTAATTTAAATGTTAGAAAATAAAACAATTTTGCTTCAGAAACCAAATGGAACTCGGTTAGTTTAAGGTCGGTTTTATATTAGATTTTAATTGTTGCTATAAGCTTCATTATATGGGCTTTGCATGCATATACTTTAATCAAGTAAATGACAAAGGAGCTTATATGTATATATCGTCCATGATTTTCATATTAATTTTTATTTACCATGAGCAAATTCACATGAATTGCAAAAATTTAGTATATTAGTAATTGTGGGAATAACAGATGGGACCCAGGTTTATTTGTGTTTTAAGTTAAATCATTTAATGGTACACTCTATCTATTGAAAAAGAAATATCAAATCCACTCATCCAGCCTAGTCGGTACTGCTCTTGTACCTTTTTATTTGACTGGTTCACTTTGGGAACATCGATATACCACTTTCTTTCATTTTCTTTATCACCAAATCTCTTACAAGTTAGTCCTAAAAAAAAGAAACGCAAGAGTAGAAGGGGCTGGTACCAAGGTGTCATCACAAGTAAAAACTCATATTTACTGAACATAGAAGAGTTGGGTGGTCGGATGTCGAGATCAGAGACAGCCGGTACGACCAAGGGTTTTTAGGATTGTTTTGTCTTGCTTGCTACTACTAGTTTTACTTTCAAGTGCGGATTTCACACGAATTTTAATTTGCATTTTCACACGAATTTTGAAATTGTTTGAATATCCATGTGACATATTTGCACATTTATCATTTGTTTATTATTATTATTATTGTTATATGCATATTGAATGGTTTCCACTTGGTAATCTGAAATTGTTATATGTACTGCTTGTGCGATTGAATAGACACTCATTTCTTTTGTACAGGGGTTTGGGTCGCGCCCAGACCTGGCTGTACACCGTGAAGTAAGCGCTTATATTCCGGATCTGGTAGTGTTCTCGGCTTGTAGTACTTTGATTATTTGATTGTTTGAATTGTAAATTTAATTGATTGGCCGTTGACAGCCCTCTAAGGAGGAGACTCACGGTATCTGATTCTGAACTGACTCTGATATACCAGACTTGCATTAAAGATAACTGTCCAAACTGAGTCGGCTTTTGAAACATTAAATTGTATTTGAATTGAATTAGATAAACAGCCGTGCTCTTTTGCATTTCATATGTTCATAAAAAGTTGCATTTATTAATTGATATCTGTATGTATTTGTATGTATTGCTTGTCTACTTGCATTATTATATTATTGATTTAGTACGGTAATTAGTTCATAAACATGTAACATCGAGATTCGTGTGACTGGAACTAAATACCGCACTGAGATAAATTATATTTATCTCACTTTTCTGCTTTTGTGGGTTCCAGGTTTATAGACAGAGAGACGGGCAGCGCAGTGAGCTTTAAGCCATAGTACTTTTGGTATGTACCATGTAGAATGTAAAATATAGTCATGTATAATCTTACTGTATTTTGTTTGTCTTGTATAATATATGCTTCTGTACCTTTTATGTATGTTCTTTGGACTTTTATCTTTCCTGTAATACATATACGTTTACTTAATCTTATGTGTTTAACTAGAAACTTAAGCTGCTTGATCAATAAGTATGCTACAGCTTGCAACTTAGAATTGTTTGTATTTTCTTTATTTAAATTAAAATATTACATTTATATATATATTTGAATTGGAGTATTATGTGCTATTTCAAGATAGAACATTTAACAGGCCTTGCAAGTACATGAAGGTAATCGTGTGCTTGCGGCGACTGTGACACCGTCAGTCGTAGGGTGTCACATGTTGTAATTCCCCGAGTTTGTGGAAACATATAATACATTAATTAATAATTGGTCTAATTAAATAGTATGATATTTTAACTCCATTTTGTGATGCTGTGGGTTAAAAATATCGAGGAATTGTAGCTGGTTGTATATGAGATTTCTTGATGAAAGAAACATGAATCCTGAATTTTTGCGTGGAGTGAATCACTTTGTGGAAGAAGCTCTTATGCATCCTCCTCCGATTGTGGATAGAAGAAATAACATAGACATGATCCGTTGCCCTTGCAAAGTTTGTGACAATACAAAATGATTAGTTGGTGATGAAGTCAGAAGTCATTTGAACCGTAGAGGATTTACTCTCTTTTATTATCGTTGTATCAGGGAGAGGGAGATACCTACGATGACTCAGATAGAGGAGTTGTTAATGAAGGGATAGAGGAGGTGGATAGGATGAATGAGATGGTGTTAGATGTTGTCGGTCCATATTTCAATTGGGATACAACAGAGGAAGTTCCAAACAGCACTGCGAAGGAGTTTTATGAAATGCTTGAAGCAGCAGAGAAGCCTTTATGGGAGTTGGAAACTAATGTGAAAAAATTGAAGTGTAGAGAGTTATTTTTGTCGATTGTGTCTCAATTGTTGAACCTGAAATCAGATTATAATTTGCCTAGAGAATGCTTTAATCTGATGACATCAATTGTCAAAAGTTTTCCTGAGAAGACACATTGCCTCAGAACCTCTACGAGGCTAAGAAGCTGCTTCGTGGGCTTGGTTTGAAGTACATAAAAATTTATGTGTGTCCGAATGATTGCATGTTGTATCACAATGATAGGTTGTGGAAAGAGAAATGTGATATATGTGGTGAACCACGATACAAGAGTGACATGAGAAAGAAAAAAAGGCAAGCCTATAGCACGTAAGGTACTTCGTTATCTTCCTATAACACCATGACTATAAAGACTATATATGTCTTCTGCTACTGCAGAGCATATGCGGTGGCACAAGGATGGTGTTCATGAAAAATTCGGGTCATGGTACATCCTACAGTCAGAGAAGCATGGAAGTTCTTTGATAGAGCGCACACTGAATTTGCAAGAGAGGTGCGAAATGTTCATCTCGGGTTTGCAACAAATGGCTTTACTCCTTTCAGTCTGAGTGTTGTACCTTATTCTTGTTGGCCTGACTTTATAATGGTGTACAATCTTCCACCGGGTGTTGCAATGAAAAGTGAAAATATCTTCTTGTCTCTTGTTATTCCTGGTCCGAGAAGTCCAGGCCGAGACATTGATGTCTTTTTAGAACCCTTGCTGGATGAATTGGATAAGTTATGGAATGAAGGAGTGGAAATCTTTGATTCTTTTCGTAAATAGAATTTTCAAATGAAAGCATCACTTTTATGGACGATTAGTGATTTTCCAGCATATGGTATGTTATCTGGATGGTCTACACATGGAAGATTAGTTTGTCCGAATATGCATGGGATCGACCAATACATTTTGATTGAAGAAGGGAAACAAAGCTTGCTGGTTTGATCATAGGGCATTTTTGCCAATCTCACATAGATTCCATCGGGATAAAAAAAAATTTATAAAGGACAAGCGAGTGGTAGGTCAACCTCCAAAGCGTTTAATTGGTGAAGATATCCATGAAGAAGTTATGTAAGTGTCCTTTGTTAGATGTTACTTACTGTATATTGTATTTGTTTAATGATTTCCTAGTGCCCATTATTATTTGTTTACTTAGAATTATAAATAAATTTGCTACCTTTATTAATTAATATGTGGACAACTTTTGCTATTAGTATCAAAAGCAAAATTTGTATTTAACACCAGCTAGTACGAAAGATTCCTACTGCCCATTATTATTTGCTACCTTTTTATTTGTTTATTGATTTTCTACAGCCCATTATCTTTTGTTTACTAAATTTAGTACAGTATATTAGTAGTGGTAGTAGTATTACAAATAAATTTTGTAATAAAATTTGAAAATTTGGACTCATTACATTAATTTTGTTAGGTCTCTCCCAAATGCAGTATTTGCTAAATCAAGAAAACATCGTGAAGAATTTGCAGGCTATGGGAAGACGCACAATTGGCGGAAACAAAGCATTTTTTGGAAATTGCCATATTAGTCGAGCAATTTGATTCTGCATAACCTGGATAAGGTGCACATTGAGGCAAATCTATTTTGTAACATCTTTTACACCGTTACAGACACAATAGGTCTTGACATGGCCGAGTGGTGTGATCGTCCTGAACTAGAGTTGCAAAGAAGTGCTACCGGATCATGGGTTTAGCCTAAGGCCCCATTTTGTCTAACAAAAGAGCAAAAGAAAATGATTTTCAAGGTTGAAGTAGTTAAAATTTCCAGATGGATATGCTTCAAATTGGTCTAGATGCGTGAATGTTGAAGAGTGCAAGTTCCAAGGTTTTAAGAGTCATAATTGTCATATATTTATGGAGCGATTATTACCGGTGGCATTTCGTGATTTTCTCCCAGATTTTGTATGGGAGCCATTAACTGAATTAAGTAATTTCTTTAGAGATGTGTGTGCTACGGAGTTGGATGTTTCTCATTTGAAAGATCTAGAAAAAAATATCGTCGTGACATTATGCAAGTTGGAGCAATTCTTTCCTCCTGAATTTTTTGATTCAATGGAACACTTGGTTTTGCACTTGCCATATGAGGCTAGAGTTGGCAGTCCTGTTTCATTTCGTTGGATGTATCCTTTCGAAAGGTAACTTTTCTTATTTGATATTTCTTCGTTCCAGTATTACAGGACCTGATTTGCTTATTTTCTTGAGCTATCTAATACTATAATATTACAGGGAGTTGCGAAGGTTGAGAAAAAAAGTTGGAAACAAAGCTCATCCTGAGGGTTCCATAGTGGAAGCATTTATGATCGAAGAGAAAAGTAATTTTTGTTCAATTTACTTTTCTAGTGCAGTACAAACACGACTAAACCGTAATCCAAGGCATGATGATGAACGAGACCACCTAATTGAGGATCTGTCCTCGAATTTTGCACATCCTTGTAGGCCAATTGGAAAGAGTACGCGTAGGATACTTGACACAAAAGAGATTGAAGCAGCATAATTATACGTCTTATTAAATTGTCCTGAAGTCTAAGAATTCATTGAGTAAGAAATTACTTTATTATTGCCATGTCTGTTTCGAAGTTTTCTTTTAATACATGAATTTTTTTATTTGGTCTTTTGGATTGTAGAGAATATGATGAATTGATGAGACGTCGGCGACCTGGGATTATGGATGGAGTTCTCAACAGACTTCGTGATTAGCAATTTGTCTCGTGGTTTAGAAAGAAAGTAAGTAGTGATCGTACCATAGATCGTACAATTAGGGATATTGGTCTTAGACCGTACGATGAAGTAACTTGCCATGGTGCTTATGATGTCAATGGATATAGGTTTCATACAAAAGAGTATGGTATTGGTAAGGCGACAACTAATAGTGGGGTTTGCATAAAAGGCGGTTGGCAAGATGGTACGGAGCACAACTATTATAGAATTTTGGAGGATATTGTAGAGTTAGAGTACCATGGATTAGCAAACAAGTTGTGCTTTTCAAATGTAAATGGTTTGATGTTTCAAGAGGAGTAAAGGATGATAAGCATCGTGGTCTTGTTGAAGTTAATCATACTTCTAAACTTTCGATTTATGAGCCATTTGTATTTGTTGTTGATGCCATCGAGGTTTATTACCTACGGTATCCATCAACTAAAAAAGAGAGAAAAAATTGGTGGGTTTCTATTAAAACAAAGTCTAAGATTTTACCAAGCTTTGGGGTTAAATGAGGAAGTAGAAAATTCAGCATCCATTGATACTGAATTTTTCCAAGAAGATGGCCTAGGTTGCCCGTTTACAATTGGTGAGGGAGATAATATTCCAGTGATACTCAATAATGGAGATGATGCAGTAGAACCTTTATCTGTTGCCGATGTTGAGTACCTTGTGTAACAAATGGAACTTGTTGATATGAAGATGAGATGCCAGAAGGTGAGGATGAAAGTGAATTTGACAACATGGACTATGAAAAAATTGCTGCTGATGATGATGTTACAAATTCGGATTCGGATCCCGAATGAGTAAGTCTTGACTTTCATCCTTCTTTCATATTTTTGACAGAATATGAAACATATAAGAAAAAAAAATACATATTTTATCTATTAATTGGGATCACAACCACGTTTTGCACGTAGATGAGGCGATATCATTTTGATTTTACAATTCCCACATGGCAAAGAAAAAAAGAGTATTTATACAGAGGAAAATTAAAAAATTAGAAAAAAAAAGAGCTGCAACATATAATCGTTAAACGATAAGCATCGCATCTTTTTCATTTCGAAAGGTAAAGAAATGAAAAAAAAAAATCTAGATTAAGGCCCTGATCAAAATATTTTTTTTTCATAGGATCTCATTTCAATTCAATTTAATTGACTTCATAAGATTTCGTACAATTTTGTTAGATTTAGTTACATAAAAATTCCAGTCAAATGATATCAAATCCGTTCATTTTGATCAAGAATTCTCAGAAATGAAATTCCGTGTTAAAAAAAAAAATAAGATTTTGATCCGGGCCTAAGTTTCTAAAGAATAAAGGAAAGGGGGGCTACTGCGAGGTAGGCCTGATCATTCATCTACCGAATCAAAATTGAGTAATCTTATAATTTAAAATCACAGCTTTGCATGGGTCCTTGCTGAATTAGGCATACAAACTATCACTCAAAGTGCGTCTTCTTCAAGTAGCTTTAGATTTTAGAAACATCCTTCTTTTGCATTTTGTTGAACTTTGTTCCTTCTTATATCTTACTAGGTGGGGAAGCGCGACTTCGCCGCGCTTTAACAGATTTTTTTTTTAATTTTAAGAACCACTAATAATTTGTCATTAAGTCTAAATTGTGTGCGACAAGCAAGTGGTAAGGCAAAATGCCATAATTTTTCTTTTCACATGAGCTGTAAAAAATTAAGTGCATAAGCATCATACATTAGCTGCTTTAGCATCCATTCAACATTGAATTTAAAAAAAAAAACATACAAGAAATTGAAGAGACCCAAATAGAGCCATCATATATTTCCTTCAAGCAAAAAGCGAGAAAAAAATTTCAATTTTTGAATAAATAAAAAATATCTTTGTTTCATGTATTATCTGACAACAACGTGAAATTAGAATTCATAAATTGCATACGATTTCAGGCCATAAATATCAAGAGTGCATATCAAGAGTGCAGGATGAGGCTGCAAGATACAAACATCTGTATCTATCAGAGCTATGCTATGATTTTTGTCTATTTACACATCATTTTTAACCAATTATTTTAGTTGTACTTTTGCAGTTCAAATAAGCAAAAATTACCTTCAATCAATGATGATTCGTAAGAAGTTGCATGTAACATATTATGACATACAGGAATTGACAATCTGCTGATCTAATTCGATATAATTCTGTTTTCTTAAAAAAAAAAGTTAAAAAAAAAACAGAATATAGCACATCTTTTGCTACACGGCCCAGATAGACATCCAAAAATGTTATTAAACATATTAGGTAGTTGTAGTGGTCATCCATATCTACCTGGTCTGTACCAGTCCGTTCTTCTTCAATACCAGATAATAGTAGTGCTCCACATACTGAGACTTGTGTGGCTCTTCAGGTGCACAGAGATCCGGTGCAGTCCCATCTAAACTAATGAAGTAAAACACAAATAGCAAACAAAAAGGACAAAAGAGGAAAATAAACATATAGCAAAGTAGGCTTTCTTTCATTTTTTTCTATTCTTTCAGGGTAAAATAATTTGCACCAAAAGATAACGTATATAATACCACAGTGCATTGATAATAACAACATTTAATAAAAGGCTAATAATTGTTATCAATCACCAAATGAGTCATGATTTCAATCTAATTTGAATAAAATTAAAAACTGATAAAAAACATATTGAATCGTTACCAGAAAATAAAATGTCATTTATCAAGAGGGATATTCATTTGTACCACTCATTATAAATATTGTGCATCTTTATTTTTGTTTTTGGACAGGAAGGAAAGGCTTGCCTGATAGATTGTTTGTGCTTATAAAAATTGTAAATATTGGCTAACCTTTCTCGGTCAAAATGAGAGATCAGGAGCAATTAGAGCCCTAATTGCCACTTGATACATGTGATCGAAAATAGACTTAGGACCTTTAATTCCACGGTTAACCCATCATTTCCTCTTTGTTGTCTGCAACTTAAAAAAAAATAACAAAAATTGACATTATAAAATACTAATTTTATATTAACCCATCATTTCCCTTTTCCTTTGTTTATCTTTTCCCATTTTTTTTCATTCAATTCGTTTTTAGGTTGGGGGCATTATAATTATTCACTTTGTTTTCAATATTTCTAAACTACGAAGAATCTAAACTATATAAAAATGTAAAATTGCCAATTCAATCAACCATTTGTAGTGAACTGTAAAATTACCAAGGTATAAAGCTCTCTCTCTCATTGGGTCAGGCAGCTTATTTTTTTATTACATCTTCCATTTTAGGTTAGCCAGCTAATTGGGCACTTCCAATAAGGGCTGTAATTAATTTTTTTTTACTCTCGTAAGAAATCATTTCTAAAAGATATCAACCTGCATAATCAGAAAATAATTTCTCGAAGCCAACGTTAGATACTTGCTCTCTAGATTAGGGATTGTATCAAACACCTTATATATATACATTCCTAAAAACTCATATCACTTTCATATTCAAAATCTGATAAGACCAATTTTATAATAACAAAGAAAAATTGCGAGTGAAGGCAAAAATCAGATTGCAAATATTTATCATAGAAGACCAGTAAGTTTAAATTAAATTAAATTATTTTAGCAAAATAAACCAATTACTAACTAACAAATTAAGTTAGACATGACGAATGAACTCTATTTGTTTCCCTGATTTAGATACTCTACTACTGTAAAAATCAAGGTTAGGGGGATAACTGTTATTGTTTCTCAAATTTAGAATATTTGGTCTATGACAGACAAATCAAGGTGTTTATAAAGGAAAAAAACTTGATGAACCTGAGATTTATGTGTCTGGCCAAGGATTGCAAGAAGCATGTACCCGGCCTTCATCTTCTACTAAGAGGCAATGCAGAGACCTAAGAGGCAACGAAGATAGGCGACGAACCACAGATCGTGATAAGAGGTCATCCTAGTCTCGTGTTTTCTATATAGATTCCACGGAGCGAAGCTCAGCTGCTCAGCCCGCTCAGGAGGCAACGGAGAGAGGCGAATGAAAGAGAGGCGCTAGGAACAGGAAAAAGAAAACCTAGCTAGTTAAAAAATTGAAAGGGAAGCAAAACAATGTAACGGCGGTGAGATTTCGTGCAGAAGCGAAGAAAATATCGGTCCGAATATCGGCCACGGGAATTAATATATATCTTAGATGGAAGCTTAAATGTACATGATTATATTGAAACGACATAGAATGAATGTAGAAACGTTGTAAATGCTCAAATGACTCTCAGATATACGTTATGCACATTACATGAGTAATTGCTATGTATAATGCAATCTTCTTAAATAAGAAAAATCGATCTGAATCATATTCTAAACCATATAGAGAGTTTAAATATAGATTATTGTGTTGCAATAACATAAAATGAATGCAGTAACGATATAAATTCTCAAATGAAACTCAGATAAGCATTATACACTTTATATGCGAAATTACGATATATAATGCAATCTTATTGAAAAAGTAAGATCTGAATCATATTATAGACGGTATTGGAAGCTTAAATGTTGATTATTATGCTGTAATGACTTGGAATGAATTCAGAAACAATTGAACTGCTAAAATGATGCTCACAATTACATTATTTTCACTTAATATGCGTAATTACCATTTATAATCAAATATTTTTGAATAAATAACATATGAATCATATTCTAGACAGTATAAAGAGTTCAAATATAGTTTACTGTGATGAAATGACTTATAATAAATACAGAAACGATTGAAATACTCAAATGATACTCAGAATTGCATTTGCACTTTATATCCGTAATTACCATGTATAATCAAATACTTTTAAATAAACAAGATATGAATCATATTCCAGACAATATAAAGAATTTAAATGTACATTATTGTGATTAAATTACTTAGAATGAATCTAGATACGATTTAAAAGCAAAAATTAAACCCAGAATTGCATAATTTGCACCTTATTGTGTAATTACCATGTATAATCTAATTTTTTTTTAATAAACAAAATATGAATCATATTCAAGACAGCATAAAAAGTTCAAAAGTAGGTTATTGTGATGAAATGACTTGGAATGAATCCAGAATAATTGAAATACTCAAATGATATTCAGAATTGCATTATTTGCAATTTATATGTGTAATTACCATATATAATCCAATCTTTTCTAATAAATAAGATATCAATCATATTCAATACACTATAAAGAGTTTAAATATAGATTATTGTGATGAGATGACTTAGAATGAATCCAGAAACTATAGAAATGTTCAAATGATACACAGAATTGCATTATATGCAATTTATGTGAGTAATTACCATGTATAAACCAATCTTTTGGAACAAATAAGGTATGAATCATATAGTAGACAAAATAAAGAGTTTAAATGTAGATTATTGTGATGAAATGACTTAGAACCAATCTAGAAACGATTGAAATGTTCAAATGATACTCCGAATTTCATTATTTGCACTTTATGTGCGTAATTACCATGTATAAACCAATCTTTTAGAATAAATAAGATATGAATCATATTGTACACAGTTCAAAGAGTTTAAATGTAGATTATTGTTTTAAAATGACATAGAATGAATCCAGAAATGAATGAAATTCTCAAATGAAACTCAGAATTGCCTTTTTTTTTTTTTTGCACTTTATATGCGTAATTACCAAGTATAATCAAATATTTTTGAAAAAATAAAATATGAATCACATTCCATACAAAATAAAGAGTTTGAAAGTAGATTATTGTGTTAAAATGACTTAGAATGAATCCAGTAATGATTGAAATGCTCAAATGATAATCAGAATTACATTTTTTGTTTGCAATTTAAGTGCATAATTACCAAGTATAATAAAATCTTTTCGAATAAATAACATATGAATCATATTATAGACAGTATAAAGAATTTAAATACATATTATTGTGAACAAACTAACTTAAAATGCATCCAGAAACAATTGAAATCCACAAATGATGCTCAAAATCGCATTTTTTGCAATTTATATGCATAATTACCATTTATAATCAAATATTTTTGAATAAATAACATATGAATCATATTCTATGTAGTATAAAGAGTTTAATGTAGTTTATTGTGATGAAATGACTTGGAATGAATGCCGAAATGACTGAAATGCTAAAATGATGCTCAGAATAGCATTATTTGTACTTTAAATGCGTAATTACCATTTGTAGTCAAATCTTTTTTAATAAATAACATATGAATTATATTATAGATAATGTAAAGAGCTTAATTGTAGATTATATTGAAGAAATTACTTTGAATGAATCCAGAAACAATTGAAATGATTAAAATGATGCTCTGAATTGCATTTTTTGCACATTATATGCATAATTACCACATATAATCCAATATTTCGGAATAAATAACATATCAATCATATTCTAGACAGTATAAACGAGTTAAATTTAGTTTATTTGTGATGAAATGATTTAGAATGTCTCCAGAAATGATTTAAATGCTCAAATGATTCTCATAATTGCATTATTTGCACTTTATATGCGTAACTGCCATGTATAATCCAATCTTTTCAAATAAATAACATATGATTTATATTATAGACAGTATAAAGAGTTTAAATGTAGATTATTGTGAAGAAATGTCCTAGAATGACTCCAGAAAATGATTGAAATGCTGAAATGACGCTCAGAGTTACATTATTTTCAATTTATATGCGTAATTATCACGTATAATTCAATCGTTTTGAAAAAATAAAATATGAATCACATTCTATATAGAATATAGAGTTTGAAAGTAGAATATTGTGATGAAATGACTTGGAATGTCTCCCGAAACGATTGAAATGCTTAAATAATGCTCAGAATTGAATTAGTTGTAATTTATATGCGTAACTGCCTTGTATAATCCAATCTTTTCGAAAAAATAACATAACAATCATATTCTAGACAGTATAAAGAGTTTAAATATAGGATATTGTGAAAAAAAATGAATTAAAATGAATCCATAAACGATTGAAATGCTCAAAAGTCACTTAGAATTTTATTAGTTGCATTTTATATTCGTAATTACCATTTATAATCAAATCTTTTTTGAATAAATAATATATGAACCATATTCTATACAGTATAAAGAGTTTATATATAGTTTATTGTAATGAAATGACTTGAAATGAATCAAGAGACGATTGAAATGCTCAAATGATGCTCAGAATTGCATTATTTGCACATTAAATACATAATTACCATTTATAATCAAATCGTTTTGAATAAATAACATATGAATTATTTTATAGACAGTATAAAGAGTTTAATTGTCTATTATTGTTAAGAAATTACATAGAATTAATACAGAAACGATTGAAATAATCAAATGATACTCAAAATTGCATTATTCGCAATTTATATGTGTATTTACCTTGTATAATCTAATCTTTCTGAACAAATAATATATGAAATTTATTATAGACAGTATAAGGAGTTTATATAAAGATTATTGTGAAGAAATGGCCTAGAATAACTCCAGAAATGATTGAAATGCTGAAATGATGCTTAGAATTGCATTATTTGCACTTTATATACGTAATTATCACGTAAAATCCAATCGTTTTGAAAAAATAAAATATTAATCACATTCTAAACAGAATAAAGAATTTGAATGTAGATTTTTTTTTGTGCTGAAATGACTTAGAATGTCTCCTGAAACGATTGATATACTCGAATGATTCTCAGAATTGCATTATTAACACATTATATGCGTAATTACCATGTATAATCCAATCTTTTGGAATAAATAACATATCAATCATATTCTAGACAGCATAGATGGTTTAAATGTAGGTTATTGTGATGAAATTACTTTAAATGTCTCCAGAAACGATTGAAATGCTCAAATTATGATCAGAATTGCATTAGTTGCACTTTATATGCTTAATTGTCATATATAATCCTATATTTTCAAATAAATAACAAATGAATTTTATTCTAGACAGTATAAAGAGATTAAACATAGATTATTGTGAATAATATAACTTAAAATGAATTCAACAAAATTGAAATGCTCAAAGGATGCTCAAAATTGCATTATTAGCACTTTATATGCGTAATTACCATTTATAATCAAATATTTTTTGAATAAATAACATATGAATCATATTCTATATAGTATAAAGAGTTTAAATATAGTTTATTATGATGAAATGACTTGGAATGGATCCAGAAACAATTGAAATCCTCAAATGATGCTCAGAATAGCATTATTTTTACTTTAAATTCGTAATTGTGAAGAAATGACTTTGAATGACATAAAATATCTTCCAAAACGATTGAAATGCTCCAATTATGCTCAGAATTCTATTATTTGCACATTATATTCGTAATTACCACGTATAATCTAATCTTTTGGAATAAATAACATATCAATCATATTCTAGATGATATAAACAGTTTAAATGTAGTTTATTGTGATGTAACGACTTGGAATGAATCCAGAAATGATTTAAATGCTCAAATACTGCTCAGAATGGCATTATTTGCACTTTATATGCGTAATTACCATTTATAATCCAATCTTTTCGAATATATAATATATGAATCATATTCTAGACAGTATAGAGAGTTTAAATATAGATTATTGTGAAGAAATGACTTTGAAAGAATCCAGAAACGATTGAACTGCTCCAATGATGATCAGAATTGCATTGTTTGCACATTATATGTGTCATTACCACATATAATCCAATATTTTAGAATAAATAACGTATCGATCATATCTAGACTGTATAAAGGGTTTAAATGTAGTTTATTGTGATGAAATGACTTGGAATGAATCCAGAAACGATGTAAATGCTCAAATGATGCTCTGTAACATTATTTGCACTTTATATGCGTAATTACCTTTTGTAATCCAATCTGTTCGAATAAATAATATATGAATCATATTCTAGACAGTATAGAGAGATTAAATATAGATTATTACGAAGAAATGGCTTTGAATAAATCCAGAAAAGATTGAAATGCTCTAATGATGCTCAGAATTGCATTATTTGCACATTATATGCGTAATTACCACGTATAATCTATTCTTTTAGAATAAATAACATATTGACCATATTCTAGACTGGTAACGGTTTAAATATAGTTATAGTGACGAAATGACTTGGAATGAATCCAGAAATGATTGAAATGCTCAAATGATGCTCAGAATTGCACTATTTGCACTTTAAATTCGTAACTGCCATATAATCCAATCTTTTCAGAGCATTTCAAATGAATTATTTATATTAACATTTAATGTATAACCAAAATCATTTAATGTATATTCGTAATTACCACGTATAATCTAATCTTTTGGAATAAATAACATATCAATCATTTTCTAGGTTGTATAAACAGTTTAAATGTAGTTTATTGTGATGAAATGACTTGGAATGAATCCAGAAACGATTTAAATGCTCAAATGAATCATATTGTAGACAGTATAGAGAGTTTAAATATAGATTATTGTAAATAAAATCACATAAAATGAATTCAGAAAAATTGAAATGCTCAAAGGATGCTCAAAATTGCATTATTTCACTTTATATGCATAATTACCATTTATAATCAAATCTTTTTAGAATAAATAACATATGAATCATATTCTATATAGTATAATGAATTTAAATATAGTTTATTGTGATGAAATGACTTGGAATGAATCAAGAAACGATTGAAATGCTCAAATGATGTTCAGAATAGCATTATTTTTATTTTAAATGCGTAATTACCATTTATAATCAAATCTTTTTGAATAAATAACATTTGAATTATATTATAAATAGTATAAAGAGTTTAATTGTTAAGAAATTACTTAAAATAAATCCAGAAAAGATAGAAATTATCAAATGATGCTCAGAATTGTATTATTCGCACTTTATATACGTAATTACCTTGTATAATCAAATATTTTTGAATAAATAACATATGAATCATTTTTTAGACAATAAAAAGAATTAAATGTAGATTATTGTGAAAAAATGGCCCAGAATGAATTCAAAAACAATTGAAATGCTGAAACGATGCTCAGAATTGCATTATTTGCACTTTATGTGCTTAATTATCACGTATAATCTAATCGTTTTGAAAAAATAAAATATGAATCACATTCTATAAAGAATTTGAAAGTAGATTATTGTGTTGAAATGACTTGGAATGTCTCCCAAACGATTGAAATGCTCAAATGATGCTCATAATTGCATAATTTGTACTTTATATGGGTAACTGCCATATATAATGCAATCTTTTCGAGTAAATAACATATGAATCATATTGTAGACAGTATAAAGAGTTTAAATATAGATTATTGTGAAGATATGACTTTGAAAGAATCCATGAATGATTAAAATGTTCCAATGATACTCAGAATTGCATTATTTGCACACTATATGCGTAATTTCCACGTATATTCCATTCTTTTAGAATAAATAATATATAAATCATACTCTACATAGTATAAACGTTTTAAATATAGTTTATTGTGATGAAATGACTTTGAATATCACCAGAAACGATTGAAATGGTCTAATAATGCACAGAATTGCATTAGTTGCACTTTATATGCGTAACTGCCGTGTATAATTCAACCTTTTCAAATAAATAATATATAAATCATATTATAGACAGTATAAAAAGTTTGAATATAAATTATTGTGAATGAAATCACTTAAAATGAATCCAGAAACGATTGAAATGCTCAAAAGATTGATCAAAATTGCATTATTAGCACTTTATATGCGTAATTACCATTTATAATCAAATCTTTTTTGAATAAATAATATAGAATCATATTCTATACAGCATAAAGAGTTTAAATATAGTTTATTATGATGAAATGACTTGGAATGAATCTAGAAACGATTGAAATGCTCAAATGGTGCTCAGAATAGCATTATTTCAACTTTAAATGCGTAATTACCATTATAAGTATTCAATTTCAAAGCTTCATTTTACTGTAGAAAGAAATCGAATCGCAACGGTTCTCTTCCTGTTGGGCCTCCGATGGATTCAATCTTGTCCGTTCGTCTTTCCCATGCCTGTCCTTGGCTTGCTCCCTGCGGTCTTCTGCTGCGCTTGCTTTGTGCCTTCGCTGCGTCCTTCTGTTCGTTCCTTGCTACGTTCTTGTTGGCTTCCCTCCGCCGTTGCCGCATCTGATCTGTCTTCTTCCTTTTCCGGACGGAGTTGTTGGCTTCTCTCTTGCTTTTCCCTCATCCCGATGGCTGCCACTGTGCTGGCTCGGCTTTCTGCTCTATGGAAGTCCCTCGGTAGGCCTGTTTCGCCTGTCTTTCCTCTCTCCTGTTTGCATCTGTGCTTCGTTTCCCCTCTGGTGAGCAATATTTGCTTTGCGATTTCATTTTCTGTCGTTTATTTGCTCCTTGCTTTTCTGCTCTGCTTTGTGCTTTGGTCTGGTCTGGTGTGTTCCCTCTCCCAGCCTGTTATTCTGCCTGTCTTTTCTGGTCTGGTGTATTTTGCTTTCCTGGCCTGTTGTTTTGCCTGGTTTTCCCCAACTGGTGTGCATGGTTTTTTAGGTTTTTCGGTGTACTTGGGTTTCTCGCTCTTCCAGGCAGTTTTCTGTTGTACTGATTGTTTTCTTTTCCTTCCAGCTTGCTTGTATTTCTTGGTGGTTGTCTTTGGCTGCTTATCAAGGTATTGGTGCCCTTCTGTCTGCTTGCCTTTTCTCATTGTCCGTCTGCATCTGTGTTTTTGCTTTCTATTTTGCTTATAATTATTCCTTCCTTGCTGCTTCTGCTTTTAATTTTGCTTCTTCTTTCAGGACTTTGTCAGCATCCTTCCTCATAGTTCATTGCCAGGTTTGTGCTTTGCTATTTTTTCTTCTACCGATACTTCCTTTTTTTTTTCCCTTTCTTTTTTTTTTCCATGTGACTGTTTTGCCTTCCTCCGATTTCTGCGGTGTTGCCTGCTTGCCTTATTCTCTTGTAGTTCTGCATTTGTCTTTTGGGATCTAACTTTTGTTGTTGTTTCAGGGCTTGGTTGGTGGCCTCCTCCGTGCTTTCTTTCCTGGTTGGTTCTTTTCTGTCTTTTTTTTTTTCCTTGTCAGTGCTTTCTCTTTTTCCTTTCTTCTTTATCTTCTTTCTGGCATTGTTCTGTGCTGATTCTCGCCTTTTTTTGCCATCTTTGGGCGCTTGCGGTATTGCTGATGGATTTGTTGCGTGCTCTCTTCTGCCGTAATCGGTTCTTCTATGTCGCCGCTATCTGTTGTTATGCCCTGGCCTTCTTGCAGCGACCTCTGCTGTTCTTCTGTTGCTTTTCAAGGTATGTTTGTTTTCTGTCCTGTCATTTGTTGTTTTTATACAGATGCTTTCTGTATAATGTGCTATGTCGGCTTTTCCTTTTGTCTGCTTGAGTTAGCTGTTCGTAGGTGATATAGCATTTATATATATGGTGTTTGGCCGGACTTAACCCTAAAATCATAACCTAAATTCTTGAAATTGTGTGCTTTTCGGTTTGGATTTGTAGAATTTGGTACTGCTTTTGGTTTGTCTTTGAATTTCAGGGATTTGAGGTGAAACCAATGCAAATCGGCACCTTTCCAGCAAGTTACAAGTGATCTGGTGCGGCCAACACCCCTCCTGTGCGGCCAACAATCTTCCTGTGCGTCCAACAGCCCCCTAGTGCCGCCAAGACCTCTCTCGTGCGACCAACACTTGCCTGGTGCGGCCAACACACCTCCTGTGCGGCCAACAACCCTCCTGTGCGGCCAACAGTTCTCCAGTGCGGCCTACAATGCATATAACATGCCCTGGACATCTCCAGTGCGGAGTACAATCCAGCTGTGCGGCCAACACTTGGGCTGGATGACTCATTCCCAGCCCAGCACGCTGTTGTACTCCGAACTGGGCCCTGCTGTAGCCCGCACAGCCCAAATTGTATCCCGCACCGACCTAACTGTACCCCGCACCAAACCCTAAACCTAATCCACGCCCTATATAAAGCGCCTCCCATGCCAAATTAGGGATCCTTCTCTCCATCTTCCACTCCCCAGGCGGCTGCCTGGGGCGCCGCCTCATTTCCCACCATTTTCCTCCACTGTAGCCCGCATAGCTCCATCGTTGCCCGCACAACACCATCGTATCCCGCACAACTCCACTTCGTATCCCGCACACCACCATTTCCTACCACCGATTCCACCTCCTGGCGGCGCCTCCATCCTTCCATCTCGATTCCACTACTTTTCACCATTGTTCCCCGCACAACCACCATTGTTCTCCGCACAGCCACCTCTGTTGGCCGCACAGGACCCCCTGTAGGCCAACCAACACTTCATCCCGCCTTGGAGATCGCCGTTTCAGCCGCCGTTGCTTGGTCTTTTGCTCAGATCTGCTCCATTCGACTTGCAGAAGAAGAAAGGCTTGACCAGGGGTTCATCCTCCCTTTTCTTCTCATTTTAGTTTAATGGAGATTGTATCACTTTACTTTGTCATTTGTGTTTGTTCTTCTATCATCTTAGGCTAGTTTACCTTTGTTCTAGGGTAAGGTAAAAACTGAGGTTAGGATTGATGTGTTGATTGGATGCTTTAGTTTCTAGTGTGTACTACTTGTTTGATTGCTTATTGTTATGCTTGTTTGTGCTTGATTGATGAACTGAACCTCCTATTGGGTGAATGCGCACACCTAATTTTGGCTAAAGGTGTAGGTTAGTTAATTGGTCGAACAAGTGACTTGAGGTAGGACATAGGCCGAAAGGTAGTCCAATTGGTACCCGATAGGGGAAAGTTTCTGCTGTAGCGAAAGTTAAGTAGATACCTTTAGTAGATCAACAAGTGGACTTAGGATAGTTAAGCCAACAAGCGAAAGCTGAGGGTTAATTAACCTAATGGGGGTGTTAGACTAGGTTCCGGTCCCGATACCATGACCAACAAGCGACAGTTGAGGTCTAGGGAGTCCAAGTCCGGCTAGATCTGTCCCACACGACTTAGAAACTAAAGTACCAAGCCAAA
This sequence comes from Rhynchospora pubera, assembly GCA_028095005.1. Lineage (NCBI taxonomy): Eukaryota > Viridiplantae > Streptophyta > Magnoliopsida > Poales > Cyperaceae > Rhynchospora > Rhynchospora pubera. Next base: position 179,052,935 of record CM051459.1, read on the forward strand.
ACATCACTAACCGAGGGTCTATGCGGCTGACAATTGCCCCTGTGCGGCCTACAATTGGGCCTGTGCGGCCAACAATTGCTTCTGTGCGGGTGACAATTGTCCCAGCACGCATATTGGAAGGGGTAAGGCACGAAAGTGACCTGCACCGACCGCCCGAGGCCTAACCAAAGTAAAACCGGACCCCTAGAACACTTTTATACTTGAATTTACAACCGTTTCAACCAAAAAAATTGTTACTTCCTATTTTTATTATTTGCTTGGTTTATCTTTAGTTAATTTTAATTGCTTGTTATTGTCTTGTCTAAAAACCCAACTTGAATTGCTAGATCTAGATTTTGTGAATAAGTAAGGTTTAGTACTCAACCTACCGTCCCTGTGGATTCGACCCCTAACCACATCCAACGATTTACCGTACGCTTGCGGTACTTTTAGGACTAAATTAGGGTATTATTAGCTACACATCAGTAGGTCTATTCTGTTCGTTAGAACTGAGCCTACCTGTCTCTGAGTTTATTATGTTCACCAGAACTTGCTTAGGTTTGTTCTTGGTGAATTTATCGTCGCGGTGCTTTGTGTTATATTTTCTTTTCGATCATCCCATGCGTTCGTGATGTCATTAGGTATGCCGCGCCGGAAGAGATCTGAATTGTCGAGAGCAAGTGTTGTGCCGCTTCCGGATCTGGTTGGTTCAGCATCGGCCGGTCATTCTTCATCGTCGTCATCGTTGCCTGATTCGGGTTCGCTGCTCTGTGATTAGGAATGACAGTTTGTTATTCCTATTTTGCTTTTCATGTTTCCATATTCGGTTATGATCTGTTTCTACATCTTAGCTTCCTTTCTCTGCGTTCTCTTCTGCGTTATATTTGGCCCGGTGCTGTCTCCTTTCTTATCTATCGGCTTCCTCGTCTCAGTTTAATTTGTCATTCAGTATTTCTACACCTATCCATCTGTTCTTTCTTTTGTTATGTGCGTGCTTGTCCGGTCCTTTTTGTTTGAAAGAGTCTTGCTTTGTTGTTGTCTTTCCTGGTAGGCCGTGCTGGCCGACCACAGAGGCGTGGTCGTGGTATCAGGGCAAGAGCTTCATCGTTTCCAGCAGGCGTGCATCTTGGTACCGCTCCTGCCGGGCCGATCCGTACCTGTCGAGGTCTGTGTAGTTGCATTTTCCTCTTCTATTTTTTGGATTAGGCATGTTTGTGGTCTCAGTATTTTTTCTTTCCCTCTGGCCCGATCCTTCTCTCAAAACATTCTGTTCTCCTGTAGGTCCTGACCCCGTTTATCTCGATTTTGGGAATCTTGATTCTGTCTGTCCTGATTGTCATGCACTGTACTGGCTGCGAGAAAAGTCAGGTCCGATGTATAATCTCTGTTGTCGCGGTGGTAGAGTTTCTTTGCCGTCTATCGAGGACCCTCCTGAGCCACTTGCTTCATTACTCGATCCATCAAATGGTCCAGATTCTGCTCATTTTATCAGTGCCATTAGGACATACAATTCTATGTTTGCCTTCACGTCTATGGGTGTGAGAGTAGACCAGTAGATCAATACTACTGCAGGTCCTTATGTGTTTCGGGTTTCTGGCCAGGTTTGCCATCGTATTGGATCGCTCACACCTGCAGAGGGCCAGCGCCCCTCATATGCTCAGCTGTACTTTTATGATACAGCAAATGAGGTTCAAAATAGAATTGCATCACTCCCGGCTGAGTCTGCTGCAAACACTCCGCGTGAGCATATAGTTGTCCAGCTTACTGATATGGTTTACCAGCACAACACCATTGCCCGTGGATTTAGATCTGCGCGGGAACGTATTGACGGTCAACTTAGTGATGATTTTTTCATTCGGATCGCTTCGCCTCGCCAGCGCCAAGGCGTGCAGTATTCTGCACCTGCTGCAGATGAAGTTGTAGGGCTGGTTGTTGGCGATTTCGAAGAAAACCATCCTACCAGGGATATTATCATTCAGTCCCGAGGTGGCCAGCTACAACGGATCAATCCTCTCCATAAAAAATTCTTTGCACTTCAATATCCGTTGATCTTTACTAGAGGAGAGGACAGCTACACAGAAGGCATAGAATATGATACTTCAGCTGCCAGTTCATCGGATGTGCAGCGTCTGCATGTCACAATGTTAGAGTATTACCGATACAGGCTACATGTGCGGCGTAATGAAAGCCTTTCACTCTTCAAGTCTGGCAGACTTTTTCAACAGATATGTGTTGACATGTATGCGTGTATCGAGGATGCTCGCCTAACCTATCTTTACCATAATCAGGCAAGTCTCCGCATAGATAGTATGCAAAATATCATAAATGTTGTTCTGCAAGGAGACATGTTTGGCCATCAAATAGGTAAGCGTTTTATCCTAAATCAGTTGGTGGGCCCCGTTATCTTTTCCAGCATTACCAAGATGCCCTGGCAGTTTGTAGGATGCTGGGCCCACCACATCTTTTCATCACTTTTACCTGCAATCCTTCATGGCCTGAAATACGGAGGAACCTCTTTCCGTTTCAGCAGCCAAGTGACAGGCCTGATCTTGTATGCAGGGTTTTTAAAATGAAACTTGATGAGATGATCAAGGATATTAAAGACCGGAACTGTTTTGGTTCCATCGCTGCATGTTAGTATTCATAACTTCCTCCTTAGTTTAGTAATTTCTTTCTCTTTTGTTTCCTATTCTGTCCTTTTTCATGCATAGTTTTTCGCTTTTCTTGTAGTGATCTATACGATTGAATTCCAGAAACGTGGCCTTCCTCATGTACATATTGTTCTTTGGCTAGCTGATCGCAGTGCTTTGTCCAATCCATCTGGTGTTGATTCTATCATATCTGCTGAGTTACCTGACCCGGTTATTGATCCACGCGGTTATGCGGTTGTTTCGCGTTTCATGATCCATGGACCGTGTGGTGCAGTTAGGCCAACATCACCATGTATGGAGGATGGCAGGTGCAAAAAATTCTTTCCCAAGGAATTTTCTAGGTCAACAGTTCTCACACATGATGAATTTGTTCAGTACAGAAGGAGAGATTTGGGCATAACAGTGGAAAATGGATGCGTTCTTGATAATCGTTTTGTTGTACCTCACAATATAAACATGTTGCTCAAGTATGATGCACATATCAATGTTGAGCGCTGCCATTCCAGTTCTATGGTTAAGTATTTGTTCAAGTATCTTTCCAAAGGACATGACCGTGCGATGGTTAGTCTGCGGTCTGTCTCTTCTTCTGTCCCTGGGCCATCCGTACATCAAGAAACAGCACAGGCAGCATCTGATGAAATACATCACTATCTTGACTGTAGATATTTAACACCTCATGAATCGATATGGCGTGTGTTTTCCTACGACATTCACTATAGCATTCCAAGTGTTGAAAGGCTGCCGGTCCATCTTCCTTCGCAAAACAATGTTGTTTTTAGCGATTTCCAAGAACTTGATGAGATCGCAATAGGTGATTATTTTGGATTTACAAAGTTAATGGCCTGGTTGGAACTCAACAAAATAGATGAAGTTGCGAGGCAGCTTACATATGTTGAGATACCAACAAAGTTTACATGGAAACAAAATCAGAAGTCATGGGAAAGGCGTAAGCAAAATAGAAAGCGACTAGCTAGAATGTTATTTGTCCATCCGACTGCTGGCGAACTTTATTATCTGCGTATGCTGCTCAATATTGTCCGCGGCCCCACCTCATTCGAGGAGATAAGAACCGTTCATGGTATCCAATACCTCACATTTAAGGAAGCCTGTGATGCACTTGGATTGTTAGATAATGACAACGAATGGCTATATACATTACAGGATGTGGCTGGATCAGCTTCCAGTCAACAAGTTCGCAAGCTGTTTGTCGATATACTGCTCTATTCTGATGTCACGAGCCCTTTGCAACTCTAGGATGCATGCTGGAGACTGATGGGGGATGACATCCTGTATAGTATAAGGCACAGGTGTCAAATTCCACAGTTCAACTGCAGCAGTGCAATGCTGAGGGACCATATCTTGTATGAGCTTGAAGATATGCTAATCAGCCGTGGTCATTCACTTGCATCTGTTAAGCTTCCAGAACCAGCACAGGAAAGGATTTATCAGGGCCATGGTACCTTGCTAGCACAACAACTTTCATATAACACTGTTAACCTTAGAGAGCAAGTTCCTGAGCTCCTTGAAAGCCTAAATAATGAGCAAAGGGACATTCTTTCAAAGGTCATTGTTTCTGTACACAATAGGCAAGGAAAACAGTTCTTTGTTTATGGACCAGGTGGAACAGGAAAGACACATCTCTGGTCTGCACTAACAGCCAAACTGCGGTCAGAGGGAAAGGTTGTTCTAACGGTAGCATCTTCTGGCCTATCATCACTCTTGCTTCAAGGAGGGGTGACTGCCTATTCACGGTTTAAGATACCGATTAAGCTAACAGCCCAGTCAACATGTGACATCAAAAAGAACACCCAGCTAGCAAGACTCATACTTGCCGCCTCGCTTATCATATGGGATGAGGCACCAATGAGTCACAAACTGTGTTTCGAGGCATTAGATAGAACAATGAGAGATCTTTTTGGTTCTAGAGTAGCGTGACTGGCTCATTCTCCATTTGGTGGAATGACAGTTGTCCTTGGTGGAAATTTTAGGCAAACATTGCCTGTTGTCACGCACGGTACCAGGCACCATACAATAGCAGCCTCAATTGTACGTTCTCATCTATGGGATCGGTTCACAATATTGCGCCTAACACAGAACATGCGTTTGGCCAGCTGCACAGATAATCCAATGCAAGCAGCAAGAATTGCGGCACGGTTCCTGCTTTGGCTCTTGATGGAGCTGCTGAACCGGAATGGATAAAAATACCTGAGTGTTTCTTGATTAAGCACGATGGCAATCCCGAAGAAGCAATCATATCCACAGTTTATGACCGTCTTGATACCTTATCCATGTATGATGATTATCTCCGCCAAAGAGCAATACTAGCACCTAAAAACTGCATGGTTGACCTATTAAACCAAAAAATCCTCTCTCAAATACCTGGACAAAAATTTACATATTACAGTGTTGACACAGCTGCTGACAAAGACAACATTGATGATGAGTTGCGTGGCAACTATCCAGATGAATACCTGCACAACATTACTTCTGGCGGTTTGCCGCCGCACTGTCTAGAACTAAAGATTGGGGTCCCTGTCATGCTCTTGCTCAATATCAATCAACCTAATGGCCTCTGCAATGGAACTCGAATGGTCATCACTCAGGCATCATCAAGATTCCTCAAAGCACGCATCATTACAGGCAGTGCTGTAGGTCAAGAGGTCTGTATACTGAGGATAGTATTTATTCATGAAGATGACAACCTACCATTCAACCTGAGAAGAAAACAATTTCCAGTCCGGGTCTGTTACGTGATGACCATAAACAAAAGTCAGGGTCAGTCCCTCGACAAAGTAGCTGTCTATCTTTCTGAACCTGTCTTTGCCCATGGCCAGCTCTACGTAGCACTATCGCGGACAACATCTCCAGATGGATTGAGCATTCTAATACCTAATGTTCTAGACGAATATGCAGGCTATACAAAAAACATTGTCTATAGAGATATCTATAGAGAACTTGGTAATGCAGCTGTATTACTATGGCCTCTTTTTCTTCATACATGTGCCCACTTATCTCAGTACCCGTTCACAACTGATTTGTTGCTATTTTTGCTGCACTCTATTTTTTCTTTAGTTTTTGTTAGCCTTTTGGCTAAATTATTGTCTTATTTTATTCATTGCAGATGAGCACATTGGACCTGGTCCAAATCCCTGACTTAGCTACAAGAGTTAATTCGATTAGGATTCAAGTCAGAATTGTCAGAGTATGGGCACAACACCGCCCGATAGCGCGCTTATATGGTACTATGGAGCTGTTCTGGTTGATGCATCTGTAGGATATTCTTCTTGTATATTTTCAGCTCCTTTCTTTCATCTTTTCCTGTACCACCAGGTAAATTTGAACTTTATTATTAGGGTTCTGCCATTGAGGCCAGGATACAGAAGGAACATTATCAGCGACTGTCTAGGTTAATTGAGGAAGGCCGTATTTGTGAAATAGCTAAGTTCTCTGTCGGACCTGCTCCAGTAAAATACCATGTTGTGCCAGGGAAACACATCATCCATTTCACAGACGAGACCACTGTCACACCGCTCAGTACCTTAGGATTTCAGATACCGGTCCTTTACTTTAACTTTGACCGTCTTGATGCAGTTGGTTCTCAGATTAAAGACACCAACAAAATAATAGGTACTGAATATATTACCCCTACCTCTCCTCATCGAATGTTACTTCTTTCCTCATAGTGTTCTTATTTATCTACCCACGTGTACAGATATTACTCAATATACCGTCACATGCATTGATTGAACATAGCTATCTTTTTTGCAGATGTTATTGGCAGAATAGCTGGTTTCAGTCCTCTAAAAGAAACAAATCAGTCAAAGCCGTATCAAAGTCTCTACCTGGCAGATGAAAGGTACGCCTAAAAACAGTCATCTCTTACTCCATACACTCTATCTTTCCTTGCACCAGTCCAAAATTTTGTCTTCTTACATGTAATTTAATCTCTCCAACAATAAAGTGCTCATTTCTATGGATAAACATATCATGCAATGTTCTAATTCGCAGAGGATGCATGGTTGAACTAACACTATGGAGCCATTTCCTCCCCATCTTCGATATTCCGGGTCTATACGAAGAATCGAAGACACAACCTGTTGTGATCATCTACGCTGCAGTACAGATCAATCAGTGGTTACGTTAGTACCTCTGCACCAGATATTTTTTTTCATTTGCCCACATTTCTGGCACGTGCAAATTAAAAAAAACCCACTAATGTATTCTATCTTTTCCTTTTTGTTTTAACCAATTATTTACATTGCATGCTGCTTTAGGTGTATACGGCTTGAAAGCAATCAGCGGGACAAGATTTTACTTTGACAGAACAATTCCCGAAATTGTCCACTTTACTGCTAGGTCCACACCTCTTTCCACAACCGTAACTGTACTGCTATGCTATTCTACGTAACGTGCTATTCAATATTTCTCATTCTGATGCTTTTTTTTCTTAGCTTACCGCCGAATTTACCGCCGATAATACTTGACACACAAGGCCCGCCATATGATGGTGTTCCTGTCAGAAATCTGGCACGGGTTCCTGCCAATACATATCCACAAACACTTACTGTCTCCGAATTTATGGCAATCCATGTCACTGTCCACTCTGTGAGCAAACATACCAGGCTAACATAAACAAACAATAAAATGACTTCTCAAAATCTCAGTCATAAATACATTCGTTATACTTTCAGACAAATCAAGTTTATTCTTGCCATGTCCTTATCTATATTATTTCTCTGCAGAACACCATATACAGATGTGTCGTTACAATCATTGATCTCCAGAATAGATATGACTGGCACTACAAAGCTTGTAAAAAATGTTTGAGCAAGTTAAAAGACCGGTTCTGTGAAAGATGTGCCATCCAGCGCAACGAATATATGGAATGGTATATCCTTGTCCTATGCTCAAAAAATACATATGAGATAACAAATCTCTCATGTGGTACCACAATAAACCAAACAAAAAAAAAAGGCAGGTAACAATAGTCCTCACACAGCCAGTCTCATATTTTTACTTGGTTTAGGTACAAACTACTTCTTAGCGTGACTGACGGTACAGACATAGCAGTATTCACAGCACTTGGAAAGATTGCACAGTTGATAACTGGCGTAGACGTCGATGAAATGATCAAGATCCAGGAAGCCACAAATTCTGATTTGCCAGGACCGCTCCTTGACATAATCGGCAAGCCATTTCAGTTCCTTGTCCTTCCAAAAGAAGTACCAAACTATCCAGGAGTAAGAAGAAACACTATAGTACGTATAGAACCGGTACCTCCCACTGCTCCACCCATGCTAGCTATCGATCAAGGAAATCAGCCTACACCAGGGGCTGAAAAAGAAGCAATGCGGTATAGTTCTTTTGAACTCCCACATTTTTTTTACAGATTCTCTGTACGTCTTATGAACCGTCCATGTTTATGGAATAATTTCTCATTCTGTGTGCAGCGAAACCATGCAACCATTGGGTCCCACCCAATATCTGGATACATCGCAACAGGCACCACTCCAGTTATCTATTCTTACACCGCCACCAACCAAACCGATTGACATACAATCTGCACATGAAAATATGCTATCTCCAGACAACAAAGGGTTCTTTTCTTTCCTGTTGACCATTATAGTTGTACCGCCAAATTTTGCCTATGTTATTTTTTACCTAACCACCTTATTTCTATCATGTCCACTGACAACCTGTTGTTCTCTGACCAGTAAGCGACCAGCAGAAGAACAACCAAGCCATTCAATGCACGGAGTTGTCAGGAGAAAGTTATTTGTAGACCCAGATACAGACCACCAACAAGAGTATGAACCTTTCTATTTAATATGATACTACTATCCTTCTTGCAGACATTTCCCTTGCCTCTCCCATTATAATATTATTTATTCTTACAAAACATCATGTAGTCGAAACAAACCTGATCATTGCATTTTTATTAATCAGCAGTGCGCTCAACAAGGCCAGTGTTCCACACAAAGACATATCAATCCCTGGCAAGCCACAGCAAGACTACAAGGCAGACCCAACAACTCTCACTGACAGCACCGGACAGGACATAAGCCCACACAGGTACTTATAAACTTACTGTTTTTCCCTTTTTGCAACAAAACCTACATTAATCAAACATACAGTATTGCTGCATTACTATATATCTTATTTGTTCTTCAAAAACAGTCCCTACTAAAGGTTACCTTATGATTCCATTTTTGTTATTTAGTACTGCACTTGGCGCACCCAATGTTCCGCAGAAAGAACACAAAGTAGAACCAATAGATCTCACTGCCAAGGCTGGGCAAGACACAAACCCACCAAGGTCCTTATAAAGTTAATTTTTTGCATTTTCCAGGCTATAAAAAAATTTTGCTGCATAGCTGTATGAAATTTTATATAGATTCCTCGATCAGTAATGTATGCGGCTATATAAAAATTTAACAAAGAAGCTTTATGAAATTTTTGCTGCATAGCTATATTAAAATTTTTTTTCCTTGCAAATTCTCCACACATCTTATGGAGCATCCACGTTTACGCATAAGGGATCATCCAATAATTGTCCAGAACCGCCTCTGTACAAAAATAGCAAACCTAAATACAACCACCCACCTATCCAGCATATGCTTCATACATTTCACAAAAAAACTAATCGCAACCAAAAATAGCAGGCCCAAATACAAGCACCCAATAGCATTCCTGTTACTTGATATGTTTGATAAAAAAAAACTAATTACAGCCATCACCAATGAAGGTCCTCTCTCCATTATTACACAATGCAAATTAAGTACCAAATTTCACTCATAATATAGACATCATCTGTTAACAGTGTACATGATGAAGCAACGATTGTGCACACATGCGCAGCAGATGCTTCTGTCGATCCATCAGCCAAAAAAACTTCCTCAGCTGTACTCGATGCAGCCCAGACTGACATAACTCAGTCCAGGTACTATGCAATGAATATTTACCTCTCTAAAAAATATTCTGTATTGACTCCTGCCAGAGATCCTGCACTGTGAAAACTCATGCACTCAGAAACTCACCTCAAACTTAAATATTGCCTTCCCGGTATCACAACTGACATCGGTATTCTGTATTAGGTTCATTCAAAAGTCATAGACTGGAATAAAACAAGAAGGAGCTATTTTGGAAAGAAACAACCACAACAAGGAAGTTATCTGCTCCAACTGTTCTACTTTTCTAATGCTTAGAAACCCGATACTTATTTTGTCCAGTGTATAATCTATATGCCTTCTGTCACAAAGGCAAAAAAAACATACCCTGTTCTTTCCTTGCCTTAAATTACGTTATCCTTACTTTTGTGTGCCATTACAAGATTGAACTGTCTCCCATGATGACAATATGGGAATATCATCCCTGCTGCCCTGTGCAGTTCAACATTTGTAATGGCACCCTTCATTATAAACAAACAATGCTGGTTTCTATGGCCAAGACATTATGTATGTGTGAATTCCTATCTTGATATAAAAATACTATTATGTGGTTATTACTCTAAGAACTTACGCCATCTCATTTTATGCTGCACAATCCATGTATCACCAGTTTATAGATGCAAAAGACCTCCAGCATGTGCAGATATAGTTGCTTCGAAAAGAGAACGAGAAATCCCATCTATAGGCCCCCTAATGCAAACCCTAATAGGATTCCGCGTTCTCTTATCAAAGCACTGTATATGCATAGACTGATGTTTCCTCCCACACAGCTCCTAAATTTTCTCTGTGAAGACTCAATATAAACTCATGCACTCAGAAAAAATATATGCATACACTGATGTTTACTCCCTCCCCAATATATAGACATCCGCTCCAACTCAGTCAGCAACACTACAGTATACATGTGACATACTGTTTGGCTCATGACTCTCCAAAAGACAAAAACAGCAAAACAGATCAATACCTCGCAGACCTCTCTGCGCAACAAAACAAATTTCATGGACCAAACAATGTTCTGTTTCCACTGCTCCTAGGTCGGTTTGTTTAGTAGTTTCTTGATTAATGTTGTTTACATTCAATAGTTCTCCCAACTAGGTGTTTCATTATTGTCCTCTTACTAAAGCAAAATAATTTCTCCCTTAAATATACTAATTGTGGCTCAAGACGCACACAACGAACTAAAAAATATGAAAAGAATAAAAATAACAGTCACCAAATAACTAAAGAAACAAAAAACGCACTTAAATGAACAATACAATCACCTTAGACTAATCATACATCGCGCGAAGCGCGATACAATAAGCTAGTTTATAATCAAATCCTTTTGAATAAATAATATATGAATTATATTATAGACAGTATAAAGAGTTTAATTATCGATTATTGTTAAGAAATTACTTAGAATGAATCCAGAAAAGATTGAAATGATCAAATGATGCTCAGAATTGCATTATTCGCAATTTATATGCGTAATTCCCTTGTATAATCAAATTTTTTTCAAAAAATAACATATGAATCTTATTCTGGACAATAAAAAGAGTTTAAATGTAGATTATTGTGATGAAATAGACTAGAATGACTCCAGAAACGATTGAAATGCTAAAATGATGCTCAGAATTGCATTATTTACACTTTATAAGCGTAATTATCGCGAATAATCCAATTGTTTTGAAAAAATAAAATATGAATCACATTCAATATAGAATAAAGAGTTTGAATGTAGATTATTGTGATGAAATGACTTAGAATATCTCCTGAAACGATTGGAATGATCAAATGATGCTCAGAATTGCATTAGTTGTACTTTATATGCGTAACTATCATATATAATGCAATCTGTTCGAATAAATAACATATGAATCATATTATAGACAGTGTAAAAAAGTTTAAATATTGATTATTATAAAGGAATGACTTTGAATGAATCCAGAAACGATTGAAATGCTCCAATGATGCTCAGAATTGCATTATTTGCACACTATATGCGTAATTTCCACGTATAATTCATTCTTTTGGAATAAATAACATATATATCATACTCAACATAGTATACACTGTTTAAATGTAGTTTATTATGATGAAATGATTTTGAATGTCTCCAGAAACGATTGAAATGCTCTAATGATGCTCAGAATTGCATTAGTTGCACTTTATATGCGTAATTGCCGTGTATAATCCTACCTTTTTGAAATAAATAACATATGAATCATATTATAGACATATAAAGAGTTTGAATATAGATTATTGTGAATAAAATCACTTAAACATGATCCAAATTGTATTATTTGCACTTTATATGCGTAATTACCATTTATAATCAAATCTGTTTTGAATAAATAAAATAGAATCATATTCAATACAGTATATAGAGTTTAAACAATATATAGTTTATTATGATGATTTACTTGGAATGAATCCAGAAACGATTGAAATGATCAAATAATGCTTAGAAAAGTCTTGCAACTCGCGGGGCGCTTCATGCCTTCTTGTTGGAGCTGGATCTTTTACAACCCTCGGGGTCCTTGGGTGACCTTCTTACTGAGAGTTGGTTCTTATACAACTCTAGGGACCTCTTGGGCGGCCTTCTTAATAAGAGTTAGTTCTCAGGGCTCTTAGGCAGCTTTTTTGTGAGAACAAAGGAAATGCAACCTTCGAGACCTCTTGGGCGGTATTCTTGTGAAAGTTGGATCTTTTACAACCTTAGGGACAATCTTGATCGGTCTTCTTAATAAGAGTTGGTTCTTTAACGATCCTAGGGACCTCTTAGGCGGTCTTCTTAATAAGCGTTGGTTTTCGGGACCTCTTGGGTGGTCTTCTTGTGAGAACAAAAGAAATTTTACAACTCGCGGGACGCTTGATGCCTTCTTGTGGGAGTTGATTCTTTTACAACCCTCGGGGTGTTTGATGCCTTCTTGTAAGAGTTGGTTCTCGAGCCACTTGACGGTTTCTTGTGAGAAACAAAGGTTTTGGATTTGCTTGGAAATGATCTTAGTTCTGCTGAAGAGTTTTTTTTTCTTCAGTGGAGAGGTTTTGGTCTTGACTTTGGGTTTCGTGTTTTGGTTTTTAATTTTCTGAGATTTCACTTCGGATTTTATCATTATTACAATTTTATTTTTATATTTAGACTTTTGAAATTTCTTTATATATTTTTAATAATGCTTAGTTTTTAAAACGCTTGATATTTAATGTACTTTTTTTTTCTAAAAATTACTTTTATTTTTGAAATTTCCTCAATTAAACCTTTGAGAATTTGTTGAGAGAGTTTTGATGATCTTTTTATGTCATTTTGGAATTTTATAAAATTTTAATATCATTTTAACATTTCTTTTGACATTTGTTTAATATTGGAAATTCTTCAAAAATACCAAAAGATCAATGATTTGACAAATTTTATAATATTTGGATTTTTAGAAATTTATAGATATTTTATTTGATTTTTTCTGAATTTATTATCATTTATTTTGAGAATTTCATGAAATTTATTTAATTTTGGAAAACATTTCAAAAATAGAAAAGACCATTAAAAAGACATATTTTCATATCAAAATATTAGTGAATTTGGTTTGTTTAGATTTTTACAATTTTATGGATATCTTATTTGAATTTTTCTGAGTTTTCTACTATTTATAATGAATTTTAGAAATTTTCTAATTAATTGTCTTTTTCTGATTGGTCCACGTTAGCAGGACGGCTTAGTTGGCTGCTGACCTGACTGGGCTTGACGTGGCTTGCTGATGTGGCATGGGCGTTGACTAGTCTGTCTTGACTTGTGTAGCGGGTTGTTGACACGAAACTGACCCGTCACACGAGATTTGGCCATAGGGGATTGTTTGCGGCGGCGGATTTCATCTCCTTCAAACCCGATATGAGGGAATTTTGCGGATTGGTACCCGAAAGTTTGCCGGCCAAATTACGGCGACTCCGACCACCATTTTGGTTGAGGTTTTTTCCCGTTGGAATCGTGAAACTGATGAGAACACATTGGTGCAATTGTTTGGAGCTATGTAGGGTTGTGCTGCCTTGTAGAACCTGAGAAAGCTTGGGCCGCCATTAATGGTGTTCGAAGCATCAAACTTCCTTTTCTTTGCCAGAGGTAGGTTGGACTCATCCATGGGAGTTTTTGGAATGCAATGGTCAGTTCAATGTTGCATGGGAGAACTTGGAGAGGGGTGTACTGGACTGAGGTGGCGTGGCTTTAATTGAGTCTGATTTAGACTTCTGCTGTGGGGCCCACAAAGAAGTTCCCTTGTACCAGAAACATTGGGGATAGTTTCAGGAGGTCAAGTTTAGGTTGTTCAGGTCTTTGTTTCAGTTTGGAGCTGCATGATTTGATGGACGAAGCATTGAGGCAGAAGGTGTACCTCTTGAGCATTTTTGTTTAGATTTCCATTTACATGTAAGTTGTTTTACAGCAGAACAATTTGATTTGATATCCAATTTAAGTCCATTTAGACTTGTTTCACATGCTTAAACTGCCCAGGAAGTAAGACCAAAGTATTTGGCACTTGTCACAATTTGTCATTTTTAGATTTAGGCAAGCTAGCCACTGTTTTGATGAGATTTCTGTTTGAGTTACTTTAGCTGCAGTGAAGTCACTTGCAGGGATCATACCATCTCATGAGAAGTGTGTTCTAATAGCTCAATGCCCCTTCTTGGTATATTATTTTTTTTTTTTTGCAAACTTCATGTATTTATGAGATCTTTCAGTCCTTTTTAGAAATAAATGAGAAAATACTTCTTTAATTGTCCAGGAATTTTGAGGATTAGTATAAATGTTCTTCAACATGTTCATAAACTTCTTATGTATGTACTTTTGCAGAGAGGTCTATAGTCTTGGAAAATATCGATTTATTCGAAAAATACCCCTACTGTCCTTTGTTATTGTGTATGGAACTTTTATAAAACTCTGAAAATCTTGGGTTTTTATTCCATTGCAAATGGAGTTTCGAAATGTAAATCAAACGAAATAAACTTCTATGCCTGGGACCCATTTGTCACCTCAAGCAAATCATTCTTCCCTTTTTATTAATATATTAATAGTATGATTTTTTATTATCCCTTAAAAATGAAATTTAGTTTATGCATGAAATCTTTTTAGCACACATACCTTTTTCTTTTTCTTTTATTTTCTGGAAAATAACAGAGTTTAGAAAAATGAATTTTTATAAGTAATGTATGGCCTTATTATTTTAATTATACTCTTTTTTTTTTAAATCTGTTTTTACTAAGAAACAAGATGAACTATGATGCAAACTGATGCAAATATAATTTAAGAAATATTTACTTATTAACATTTTTTTTTTGCATTCCTTTATAAAACATGAGTGTTACCAGGAAGCTTTTTTGCTTTATTTATTCTTTTATATCATGACCTAAAGCAACAAAATGGGACTTTCTAAATGCAAGAAATTTTTATGTAGACTCACTGTTCCTAAGACTCAAAATCACTTAAATTCAAATCTAATGAACATCTACCTTAATTCCTCTCTTTTTTTATAAAAGTATAAACAGTAATGGACTTGAGCTATATGCATATTTCAATAAAAAAAAGATACAAATTTATTATATGGCCCTGAATTCCTCTCTTTTTTTATTACATGATGCATTTGCTGTTATATACCTTAATTCCTCTCTTTTTTTATTACTTGAGCTATATACCTTAATTCCTCTCTTTTTTTATTACATGATGCATTTTCTGTTATATATCTTTTATTGATGATTTGCTTGAGGTGACACATGGACCCTGCGCACACAGGCTAGGAATTTATGTGTCCTATGATTCACACCACGAGCTCCATTTACAATGCCAAATACCGGGCACGATTCATTCACCAAGGCCAAATACCGGGCCTGTTAAACCAATAGCCAAATACCGGGCTATTTTAGCAAGACCAAATACCAGGTCTGCCATACCATGACAAATACCAGACAATTGACAGAAAGAAAAAAGAAAATTGCATGTAAACGACTAAACCCAAGCACACCATGGATTGGTGGCTGGGCAGACCAAAAGAAACCTCAAAGCAGCAATTCAAAGAAACCAAACTTCTTTATTGATATAGAAAAGAATATTTACAGAGTTGATTTACCTGGAACCCCTTCCCTTTGGCTTAGTTTCGATTCCTAACTAATGTTTGCAGAAATGCCTAAGCCCCGAAACCTTGCTATCCTGTTACTTCTAACCTAATTGACCTTGGTCAGCCTCAGACAGAGAGAGAGAAGGAGGCGACCCCTGTTTCTTCGATTTGTGGGTTTATATAGGCTTAGGGTTTAGGTAGCACCTCTTTGGCTCGGTTTAATCATAGCCATCAAATTTCCATCGACGGCTGACATCCAGCTGCGCTAGGGCTTAAGTTTTGGACAAAGTGGAGCTGGGGGAGGTCACGTCGACGAGTTTTTCTCCTCCACCAGTTTTTGACCCGGCGTGTTGCAGTGAAAATCGCAGCCTTCTTCTGTTCCTTCTTTTTACCAAAGAAGGGACGACTCTGCAGGTGGGTCCTTCGTGGGGTTTTAATGATAGACATGTAGATGGATGGGGCGGGTGCACCGTGAGCCACTGCACTGAAAGTGGCATTGAGAACATATGGTGCATGAACCAAGCTCATTCAATCACAAAAGAGATGGTAAATTTTTAAAATCCCAACGCCTCTCAATCTCGCCTGGATCCCCTCCAACGGACTCACGCGCCAAACTGTTTCCATTTTTGTGGAATTTTCTATCTAATTTTCTTAAAACAATTTATTTCTTTGGCTGCCCAACCAAAATAAATTATTTGAGGGACTTCCCTTGGATATTTTTGTGAAATTCATCACAGATATTTTTTGGGAATTTTGTGAATTACTTTGGGTTTCTTTGTAAATTTTGGGGTTTCTGTTGATATTTTTGGAATTTTAAAAACATGGTAATTCATCATAATTCATAAGGAATTTTTGGATAAATTTTGAAAAATTTTGGAGTTTGCTTGATATTTTTTGCAATTTGGACTTAATATTTTGACAATTTGGATTTTGGTTTTCGCAGCTTGAACTTGGGTTTTCGCAATTTGAACTTTGATTTTCAATGTCTAATTTGTAGGGTTCAACAATATTGTTGTACCAAGGTCTATATATACATAAATATTTACATTCCAAATCGAATCTAAACTCATTGATTTTTTTTTTTAGAACTGTTTGTGGAGTGCAAGTTCTTTTTTATCAAAATTCAACAACATAATATAATTTTTCAACATTACTGCTCTTAAATATTGGGGGCTGATAAGGATCATCCTCTAAATTTATCATCTCAATCATCCTCTAACAGTTAGATTAATTACATTTTAAAAAAAGCAAAGAGGGAATGAGGATGATTCCCTGGCAGTTATTAATGTGTTTTCCTTTTTTGCCTTTCATCCCATCATTCCCTGACTTCTCCCTCCTCCTCTCTGTTTGCATATAGCTCAAGTCCATTACTAATAGAACATTAAGTAGAACAGTTGGCATTTTTTTCCAGCACAATTATGTTTTTCTAGAACAACTAGAATAGTTAGTAACATTAACTAGAACAATTAGTTATTTTTTTAGAACAATTAGTAATATTAACTAGAATAGATTATTAACTGTTCTATTTGATATATCTAACTGTTCTAGTTAATATATATAACTGTTGTAGTTAATCTCGTAACTGTTTTAACTTTTCCAGCACAAATATTTTTTTCCAGCATAATTTTTTTTTGCAGGACAACTAGAACAGTTAGTTTTTTTTTTAGAACAGTTACTAATATTAATTAGAACAGTTAATTTCGGAGCTAGAACAATTGTTTATTTAATTATAACAGTTAAGAGGGAGGGGTGAGACAGGGGTTAATGACATAAAAGGAACATGAGGGGGATGGGGATTTGTAAATCACATCCTCTACCAAAGGAAAGAGCGAATGAGGAGGAAACCAGGAAAAAAAGAGGGAAGGAGGAGGAAGCGGAATTGCTTAAGACCATTTCCAATATTCTATCATCCCTGGACTTCTATTAATAAGGAAGTTAGTTAATTAATGAGGATTCCAGGGGATGATGGAGATGATAATGCGTTTTCTATTTTTGGCAAGGATCATCCACGCGTATTCCAGCGCCTTCTGCTTCGCTTCCGTTCCCCACCCTTGTGCTTCACTCCTAACTTCAAAATTACATACCAGCTTCAACCTTTACATATTAAGTATCATTAATTATTCAGCCCCTCCGTTGAAGTAATATACATAACAGTTGAAGTTGATTATTGAAGTTAATATATATAATTATTTTATATATATATATATATATTAAATGTTAATGTATATAACCGTTGAGGTTAATATCCTAATTGTTGAAGTTAATATATATATAACTATTCTAGTTATATATATTAAGAGAGTGGTTCCGCTGCCACACTTTTTTCACTGCCACGGATGCCACAATTTCAGCCGTAAGATTAAAAGTGGTTCAATGGTCGCGATTGATTTTTAAAAATAAAACAATTTTAGTACTTTCTATGGCTTGTCTCCTCCTTCCTAACATGTTTGCCTAAAAAATATCAGATCGGATTGATTCCAACTCTCACCTTTCTTCTCCCTCGCGCTCTTTTCCGCCCCAGCGCTTGTGCTCTCTTCTCTCTTCTTCCCAAGCGAACTGTGCTCTCTTCTCTCTTCTTCCCAAGCTAACTGTGCTCTCTTCTCTCGCATGGGCGTTCTCTATTATCCGACCAAATTTTCATTCATGCTAATCATGTCTCTAGATCAAGTCCATTCCTTTTCACCGACCAAATTCCTTTTTTTCGATTGAGAAAATAATTGGTCCTTTTCACAAATAACTGAAATAAGTGCTCTTTTTCACTATTCTGACCAAGAACGATCCAATTAGGAGAGCCTGTCAGGTTTGATGCAGGATTGGCAAGCAACCAATTGCAAGATGGGTGCCATGAGAGCGATTAAATTCCTTTGCAAGCATAGGGCGCTGATTGAGTAGTTATGAATAGGATTTGTGATTGAGTAGTTATGCATAGGATGCTGAGAATTATTTTTCCCTTTGTCAGACCATCTGTGTTGGCTTCAGTTTCAAGCTCTACCTTCGTGTCAGTATCTTTAATTCCATGGTTATTAAAAAAATCTTCATTATGTATGAACACCGATTGTTCCTAGCCTACAAATTGAGGTTGGGTTTTAGACCAAACCAAAATAATAATAATAATAATAATAATAATAAAAATGCCCATCTGAAGAACATCAAATTGATTTTGAAAATTAAATTGTTTACATATAACAGCATCGTAAAAGTGATTTATTAAAATAATGAAAACAATCAGCTTTATGTTGCACTAGATACCATATTTATTCTTCACCGTACAAAATAAAAAGAGCATCAGTTTGACTAAACTGTTACATAATATCTAAATCTTTACAATTGTAGTAGTTTACGATTCTGTAATCATTCAGATTTTATTCTGATATCTAGAATCTTTAGGATTTATTTCAGATTATGTTTCCTTTATTGTTAGGTTTGTACTTTATATATGTATGACTCTGTAACAATTATCAATTAAGCAAAGCTATTCAGAAAATTCAAATCATCTCCGTTAACTTGGTATCAGAGCCCTAATTCGTTCTTGCACCTGATCGCTGCCGCACCGCGTCTTCACTGCGCATCTCTGCGAAGCATCAGGATCGTTCTCCTCTTTCCTCTCTTTCGACTGGGCTCTGTTTGTGGTATTTTTCTTCTCTCTCGTTCAGATCCGAGTGAAAAAGAGAGAAAGATGCTACATTTTCAATGAGGCCCTCATTAAAAATTATAATATTTCTTTGCTCATAATCCCTTTTACTTAAAAAAAAAAAATCTGCACTGTTTATTCTTTGTTCAACAATGGCACCTACGGGTGGGCATCTAGTCACCTCTGGCGACGTAGTTCGCATCAGGTCGCCTTTGAGTCTGTCTCCTATTTCAGGCGTTGCTCTGAACCACCGCTTGGCTGCCTCTGTCCACCGCTATCTTCACACAACCATACATCTTCCTACTGCCATTTTGAAACTCACTTTCTCTCTATTCAAAGCATGCAATTTGATTCTTGCCCTCTCATCTTCAATCACATCCTTCGAAGATATTGGATTATGATTTCAATTGCGACACCTAGTCTGGAACACATCGAATCCATGATGTTAAGCATCCTAGTGGCTTCTTCGCGCACCACTTCGCTTGAGTCATCCTAGAAGATCGATGATGTCGGGTACCCGATGGCAATTCTGTCTTGTGCATCAATCACTCGAGTCATTAACTGTTTTGATCGTTCGATGGCAGACAACATATGCAAACTTCACATGTCAAGTCATGCTCAGTTTGAGAGGGGAGTGTTACAGAATATCTAGATCTTTACAATTGTGGTAGTTTACGATTCTGTAATCAATCAGATTTCATTCTGATATCTAGAATCTTTAGGATTTATTTCAGATTATGTTTCCTTAATTGTTAGATTTTTACTTTATATATGTATGACTCTGTAACAATTATCAATCAAGCAATTTATTCAGAAAATCCAAATCATCTCCGTTAACGTAAACATTACAAAATGAACCAAAATACCACAATTTATTTGGACATGTCAGCATCAATCTTATTTGAGACATAGGAGACTAAACATATGGTAATAGGACCAACTATTTGCTCAATCGAAAAAAGAGGGATTTGGTTGGCAAAAGAAATGAAGTTGATCTAGAGACATGATCAGCTTCTTTCAATGAAAAAATGGACAATAAGGGAGAAAGCCTAGTCGAGAGAAGAGAGCACGGGTCACACAAGAAGGAGATAGAAGAAAGCACGAGCCTCGGGGCGGAAGAGAGCGCGAGAGAGAAGAGAGGTGAGAGTTGGAATCGATCCTATCTGATATTTTTCAGGCAAAGAGGTTTGGAAGGAGGAGACTGAAGCCATAGAAAGTAATAAAAATTGTTCTATTAAAAATCAATCGCGATCAATGATCTCCATTTAATCTGATGGCTGAAAAATTGTGGCATCCGTGGCAGTGAAAAAAGTGTGGCAGCGGAACTGCTCTCATATATTAAATGTTGAAGTTAATATATAACTGTTGAAGTTAATATGTAATTCTTGAAGTTAAGTGGCTCTGTGTCGCTCCCCTCCGCGCGTCTGTTCCCTCATTCCCTCATCCAAATAAGAAAAAACGTGTTAATCATCTCCTCATCCTCACTACTCTCTTTCTTTTTTTGGAATACAATTAATCTAACTGTTAGGGATGATGGGGATGATCCTTATCAGCCCCGAGGAGGAAGGGACCATAAAAGGAAAGATTTGATGAAGAGGAGGGACCAGAAAAAGAAAAAAGAGAGGATGATTTTTCATCCCCTGAATAAGGGGATGATGAAATTTGAGAATGACGGAAAGCAATTCAGCTTAAATATTACGTCTTTTTGCAAAAATTTCCATAAGATATCCACATTCATTAGGAAAGAGTTTTATGACACTTTTAGATATGGATGAATCGCGCAAGAATAGAACTATGAAAATCAGTCCAATGAAAAATGCTGCAGAGTAGTGTTAAGAATGAATAAAATAATTTAACTAAACTGTCCAATTAAAAATGCAACCTGCTTCTATGAATAAAAGGGGCAAGATTTGAGTTCGTTGGACAGTTTATGTCATCCATAACATATCCACCCTCATTAGAAAATCGTTCTGCCGGATATTCGAATAGAAATGCATCGCACAACTCGCGAATAAAATCAGTGAAAAGAGATCCACAGAATGAAAATAGATGAAAAAAATGAACCAATTGAGTCTGAGTAATTTTGTGTGCTCTCTTCTTAAGCCAACGCACTTTGAATTAAAAAACCTAGTATAAAAAGTCAAAAACATTGTCCCCCATAAACGTTTATATTAGTTAAGGCATTTATAATATCGTACCAGTTGAGACTTTTATAAAATAACTATATGTGAATTAATCCATCGCAATTGAAAGGCTTAAGATTCCTCAACATATATAATTTATTTCTTACGGAATTCTTTCGTTACATTGTGAGAATCATTGCGAAAGATATGTTGAAAAACTATTTCAGTATTGATCCATCTAGCAGGGATGGAATAATGATTGGAGAAAACGGAGTTTCAAGGTTCACTTCAAGTTGCTCGATCAAAACATATACTTGCTAATAACAAAAAAAAATATATACTTATAAGATTAAAAATAAAAAAGTACTGTCAAAGTTACATATCAGATTTTTATTATGAATTGTCTGTTCTGAGAGAGAGCATTGTTTTTCTTCCTTTTCTAATTATGGGGTGTGTTTGATTGTGTTTCATACATAATGCTCGGTTCACGGTTGAGTACATTAATCATTACCTAAGAATATTGGGCAAGAAAGAAAAAGTGTCAACTCTTTGGCCCCACCTCCTACTGGTAAGTGGTAACTATTTTAAGTGTTACGAAGGGAAAATAAAACAAAAAAGACACGTTCGTGATGCTCAAAAATGCACAGAAACGCATAGAGAATCAGAAAGAACTCAGCTAGAAGGGTTTTACCGGTTCAAGTTAGTAAGAGTTTCTACAAAATTTGTTCAAAAAAAGAGTTTCTACAAATTGAAGCAAAATAAAGAAAATTAGATACAATTGATAACTAGAAACTGAAATTGAATAAGAAACGATTGAAATTATAAAATAATAACAGATATTAATCCTTTCTGAAATTCAAATATACGATTGATTGAAAGGAACTTTATTTCTAAAGGATAAAATGAGAATAATATGAGATAAGTTAGTTTCAGATCAAATTTCGCATTAAAAAAAAATAATAAACCCTGAATGGTCCTATCGATCCCCTTATATAACCTTACAAAAGATCTGAGAGTTAAAACATAAATTACAATCAAATTTAACTATTTCCTTTGCTAATCTTCAGTCCAGTGTACACGTGTCCATCTCTCACTCCTTGATCCTTTTGAGTAACGTTATTAACAACACTTAACGGCTGGGCCCAACGTTAGTAGCCTTAATTTATTGAAATTTCTCTTTCTTCATCTCTGTCTAGATTAAGGAAATTGATTACTGTCATCTGCAGTTTTACCATTTCTTACTATTGCTAAATAGAAAGTGAACACATAAAATAGATAAAATGAGCGTATATGGTGATCAAAGTGAACACACACACTCAATAAAAATAAGTTGAATGTGCATATAAAAATTTGAACTAGAGATGACAACACTTGTTTGTTTGTAAGTATTTACTTTGATCGTCTATATGGTTATCTTGTCTTTTCTATGTGTTCACTTTGTGTTTTACAATGACAAAAAATGACAAAACTATATATGACAGTTATCATTTCTAATTAATTAACCCAGCTGCCCCAACAGTCGAAACTTATAATTATTGGCCTCTTATCCTCCTGTTTGACCCATTCAATCTCATTTTCCACTGCTCCTAGCTTCTCTAATTCTCAATTCAACTGCTGAACCTAGTTCCCATGGCATAGAGACATTGTCCGGCTCATACCTCCTTTTCTTCTTTGATTGAGTCAGTCTCTTTAAGGCTAGCAGTTAATAGATGATTATTTGAGGATCGTAGCAATCGCCCCCTCTTTACCTAGCCTCCTCTTTAACTAGATAGCCTCTACCCAGTCTCTGAAAAAATAAACAATCGCCCCCTCTTGAAATCATCCTTATCCGTAAGGATTAGCTTGAAGCGAAAATTTTTCACCTTCAAATTGAATTTCAGCCCAAATCCTTTTAACCCAAATAATTACTTGTTACCCTTTTCCAACGTAGCAAAGACAAGAAGCAAATGGGAAGACTTCAATTTATTTTCATCCTCACATATCCTGTTGCAACGATAAGGAATATATATCTTATTCAAAAAGAGAGTAAAAAGAAGAAGAAAAAAAAATCCTAGATATAGATCCAAAGTTTGAGGTATTCGTCCAATTGGAGCATACAATTTATACCAACAGTTTTCTTTGCTTTTTCTGTTTTGATTATTGATCTATTTCCCATTTTATTGCCAACTGGAGGTTTCAGAAATCTAGATAAAAGAAAGTTAAATGCGAAACCTCCAGAATTTAAATATTATAATTTTATAATTTCCTATGCTAGACAGCTTTATGATTTCATATATAGTTGAATGGTAATCCACTCTGACTCTCTGTTGTAGATTAGGAAGCTCAATTTTTTTTTATTATCACATTTTTTAGTTCATTTGTTTTAAAACTTATGTCAGTTGTTATTTGATCATGATCGTTATTAAGTTCTATATTTAGAATAAATTCAGTGTTAATTTTAACACGTTAAGATAATCGTGTGCATAACTTCAAAATTTGTTCTATAATTTTGATGAACTACAATTTATAAAATGGTCAAGACATAAATGTTTTGAACTACAATACCATAATTTTAAGCTGCTTTATGAATTAATAAATGTGCTTACAAGTTAATTTCTAAATTAAAAAAATTTATTCATTATAAAGTAAATGGTCAAGATATAAATGTTTAAAAATTATTTTAATATTATCACTATTTTTTTATCACTTGATTTTATTTTAAAATGAACTAAAAGTTTATTAGTATAGAATGCTAACAGTATTTGTAAAGTACATCGGCTTGAACGATTTACCATTTGTCTGATTTTCTATTTATTCATTTTCTAATGTTCTTCCGAATCGAAATTTAAAAATAACGAACACCTTTCAAGAAAAGAGAAATGAGCTAATGTTCTAGGCTTCTAGCCCTAGCAAGTTAATTTTAAGTGAACAGGTGGTAAAGTTTTTGGTCAAAGTTTAGCAATTCTTAAATGATCTGGATCTGCAGGCGTTAGGATATGTCAAATTATAAAGAAGCACGAAACAGAGTTAAATGAACAGAGACGAATCAAATTTTAATAACTTATCTGAGATTTCGGTCAAAATTTAGCAATTTCAAGGAAATATCTTGCAGCAGTTGTTTTTTTATACCCTTTTCTAACAAAGTACTTACGAAATATCTTGGAGACAGCTCTAGTAGTACAATCAGAGAGATAAACATAAAACTAAATAGATTCAAGTGCCATAGCAACAAAAAAACACACACACATACATCATATAAAATGCATGATCCAGTACCCAAATATTAATAAGATTAAAAATTTAAAACAATGGAAGCTGAAATTCATATTGTTCCTTAATTCATCCAAAGAGAAAAATATATAGACATAAAAAAGCAGATTACATTGCAGAAAAAGGAAAACAGAGTAATTAGAAAACAAGGAAACTTCAAGTTACATAGAAACAAATTCAGGCTAGATTGAGTACAGAGTTGAAACTCATTCTATTATTGGCTTCGTGCCATCAATTTAAGTCATCAATTTGTAAGTCGGGGACATGTTTGCACACGTTACGGATCTCATTTTTCTGATCAGTCTCACTGGTTCGATAATTATAAGACCATCTTAGCTTTTGAAGAACTGTCAAGTATTGTAGCCCAAGAGGAACACGTAGTGCGTAACAAGTTTCTACCATCAGATCCTTAAGCATGGGCATAGCACCCTCCTCTATCTCCCATTCCTCCAATCCCGTTAGATTCCTTAGATAAAGTTGTTCTAGCTTGCCAAACCCTCTTGCAGAGCAGCACAGTCGTAGCAGAAGTTTAGGACCATACACATAAAGATACCGAAGGTTTTTCAACATCTCCACCACTGGAAATAAATCTTTCAAAATTTCAATATCGATAAGTGAGAGCTTAATTAGATATTTCGGCAACATACCGACATCAAGAACGATTCGATTAAGAGGTTGAGCTCTGTTCTCCTCCTCGCGTCTGTCATCTAATAAGGTAAGATCTGTTAAACGACAGTGAAATAGAAAATGCCTCATATCAATTATCTTCAATGGAATATCTGGACCCCTCAAATAAAGAACGACGAGGTATTTCATTGTATTTAGTAAAGTGACGATGGCATCCCATTGACCGTCTTGGGCGTCAAATACAAACATCTCCAAACACTTCACATTGGGTAGCTTAGGTGGCCCTTGGGTCACCCATGAATCTCTAGCCATCATACCTGTTAACGTTTGTAGATTTATCAAGTCTATTGATGGTGGGGGCCCCAAACTCCAATGAGGAAGTAAAGCGTGCCTTAACGTTTTGATATTCCATACAAAATCAGGTAGATCACAATCATTAATACTCTCGAGATCAAGGGTCTGGAGAAACCTCATACCACCAATGAACTTCCCAATAGATATCTTTCCCTCTCCGCGCACCGTCATATTTTTAAATTGAACATATCTTAATAAACTCAATCTCCCAAACTTGTCAGGTTCATAATGAGCAGATTCATTACTACTCAACACTTTAAGGTGATTGAATTGAGAAACGTTAGGCGCTTTCCCATGACACCATAGGGAGCGCAGATTTGGAACTATAGATGCCATCAATTCGTCAGAGGGCTCTCTATCATGAATTGCCAGACGTCGCACGCCATCTACTTTTGGAAAGACCGTCACAAAGTTCTCCTCTCTAGCTTTTCTAATAGCAAGATCATGCAGAAGATCATGTATACGACAACTTTTGATAAAACCACCATAATAATCCCTCTCTGATACTTGAATCATGCTCCTATTAGACAAATTGAGTATCAATTAATGAGAAATCAAATTTGACTTGAATCTTTGTAATTTGTAATGATGATAATACAATTTAATGTTACAATTTTTTAAATAACTACATATTTTCTCTATAATCAATAAAAAGTGTAAAACTGGAATTAGAAATGAATAAGAAGTGGAATTGGAAATTAAAAAAATATAAATGGAAAAGAAAATTATCCTTGACCTATTCTCTATTGTTAAATATCGAATTCAATTTCAAATCATATGGAATCTCTTATTTGAACTCATCATTTTATACAAAACACTATTTCATCATTTATGAAGTATCTTAATTTATTTGGTTGAAATGAAATAAAAAAAGATCCCATTTTTAGATTAATTTGAGGGGTTTAATATAGAGTTTCTCTTTCTTATAATCTTTTTCACTCTTAACATCACTAGAATTCACCGTTAATGACTAAGTATCCATTTTGCTTAACTCCACTATATTTCACTCTTTTCTATCTATATGGAATATCCGAATATAGATGCATGTCTATATTTAAAGTATATTGTTAGATAATATCGATAAATTAAATCAATATCGAATGCGAACGCGTTTGGTTTAAGGCTTATTCATCCCATAACAAACATACTCACATATTTGATTATTTTCCTTGATGAGAAGCACACAATAAATACTTTTGTAACTATATTAGAATGCCCGGATTCCGTAATTCCGAAGGTATGTACGGTATCTAATCAAATGTATAAAAAGTTGTTGTCAATATTGTTCATTTAGATATACTTTTTATCTTATTTGCATTATAAGTGCTATATATAAATGGATGATGAAGGTTTAACCAGGTATAAATCTATATGCATATCTAACCTATAAGAATAACTTAGGGGCCGTTTGGATCGCTTAGGAATTTGGGGAATTTGGAGAAGTTGAAATTCCTAGGAATAAATTTATTGGGAAGTGTGTAATTTTGTGAAGAGTTTGGATTGTTTATAATAAATTTATGGTAGGAAGATGAAATTCCCCAAAATCCCCATGGGATCCAAACGGCCCCTTAGAGAATTAGATATACCGCAGCGAAAATGATCGAACGCCTAGACCCGTTTGTCGGAGTTCGGTTCTGCAGCCTTGTCTCTCTCCGTATGCGTCTGGTACACCACAACCTCACGTTAGGGTTTGGCGTCACCTTCCACGCTTCCACTTGCCGGTCTCAACTCGTGTGTGTGATCCAATTGCTCCAAGCAATTGGATGGCTTCCTCCCTCTCAGAAACTCTCCTCTCTTTCTGTGTGGAATATGCAGAACAACAGTTCCAAGAACCAGAGAGACGTTTCTGTTTAGAGGGGTATATATAGGAGTTGATCTGAACAGATCACGTCTGTTCAGATCCCAGTACCAGCGGCCCGCAGGCCTTGCCTGCGACCCATTGGGTCGTTCAGTATCTGCGGCCCGTAGGCCCAGCCTGCCACCCGCAGAGAACGGCTCCACGCACTTTTTCCAACATCTCCCTCTTGGAGACGTTTATACCAAACACTGAGCTAGACCTCATACGGCAAATGGAACGTGCGACCAGCGCATACACCTGTCATGCGGGAGCTCAAAAGCCTCACTTTGAATAAATTCAAAGCCAACCAAAGAGCATATACCCTTTTATATAAAATACAGTTTAATGTGTATACTAGTACCTTAGAATCACTCAAATCCGCACTAGATTAGACATTATCGACCATTCAATGATACATTATCGACCAACAAATCTATCGTTTGTGCATGATGAGTCGAATCTTTCTTTTAACTCATGAGACTCAAAACGAAATCAGTCGCTTGCCCAGCAATGCCCCGACAGGCGGAATATACATCACCATAGGGTACACACCAAAGTAGCAACCCTGACCCCATTTCTCATGACATAGTCAAAAGTCAAAGGGTACCTCTCTATGGAACTCACACATGGGGAGTCATACGGTCTTGGCCCTGGAACCACTCAACCCACTTCCAAAAAGTCGCCTAGCACATGTGGTATGAGCACATGTTACAATGAAATATCTGCTAAGCAGACGTGTGTTCTCATTCATTGTACGAGTTCAGATCCAGTTTGCAAACCAAGTGTCTATGGTCTAGACCACTCCTTATTGCAACTGATCCTGAGATTCTTCACTTAGACACTCCCTGAATTCTAAGGAGATTCTCACCTCGGCTAAATTGAACAACGAGATTGTTTGGGGTACAATCACATCGGATCGCCTAAAAGAAGACAAGCCTCATTTCAGTCCCAGACTGAAGCGACAATGAGCTTCGTCCATCCCAGATGGCTCCTTAGTCCCCGACTAAGCGCACATAGCTCAATCTAGTCTCATCTCTACATGCCCCAGGCATTAGAGGCGATTGCTCGTGTGAGCGAGACAATCTAAAGTTCAATGACACACTACCAACATGCTAACATTTAATTGAACAATAACAAGCAATTCATAAACAGTAATGAATAAACATGTCTCAACAATATTTTATAATAAAATATAATTGTTCAAATACATACATACATAACAGATAAATGTTACAGAATTCTCAGTGCTAGCGACCCGCTGGCCCTGCCAGCGACCCACTTAAGCGATTCTGAAACAATCTCAGAAAATCTGTCCATCTGTCTGCATCACAGTCTGCGACCCGCTGATCAAGTCAGCGACCCGCTGGCAGACATCAGACCCATAACCCTAATCAGCTTTAGGAACTGCATCCTTGCGATGGGTTTCGTGAATGGATCTGCCACCATCTCATCAGTGGAAATGTGCTTCAACACTATCTTTTGATGTGTTTGTCTGTCTCTAACAAAATGTTATCTCGTATCAATATGTTTTGCTTTTCCATGGTACTTGGGGTCTCGTGAGAATGCTATAGCAGCCGTGCTATCGCAATAGATTGTCACAGGTCCGTTGGGCACCTTGACTACCCCTAGTCCCTTTAGGAAACGCCTCAACCATATTGCCTCTTGGGTCGCCGCAGAACATGCAATGTACTCGGCCTCCATGGTAGATAAAGCAACACACGTTTGCTTTTTACTAGCCCAAGAGATCACATTGTTACCAAGCATAAAGATGAAACCTGAGGTGGACTTGCGCTCATCCAAGTCACCAGCCCAATCGGCATCCGAATAGCCAACTAGGTCCAGGCTTCTTCCTTGATAACATAACACATAATCCGATGTGTTCTTGAGATATCTCAGAATCCTTTTGACTGCTTGCCAATGAGCAAATCTAGGATTCGACTGAAATCGGCTGACAAGACTCACCGCATAGCAAATATCAGGTCTTGTACACAACATAGCGTACATCAAGCTTCCAACTACGCTAGAGTACTGCACATTTTCCATTTTCTTTCTCTCTGCATCTGTCTTGGGACCCATGTCACTACTCAAACTTGTGTTCTTATCGATAGGAGTGTCAACCGATCGACATCCATCCATGTCATATCGTTCAAGAACCTTTTTCACATAAGTTTCTTGAGATAAACTGAGAAACCTCTTGGTTCGATCTCGAGTTATCTTGACACCTAGCACATAGCTAGCTTCACCCATATCTTTCATGTCAAACATAGAGGACAACCAAGCCTACGTTGAACTGATCAGCGACTTGTTGTTACCCGCAAGCAATATGTCATCAACATACAATGTCATGATCAAGAAACAATCATTGGACCCTTTCACATACACGCAATGATCCTCTTCCATCACCCTAAAGCCGTTTGACAAGACAACTTGGTGGAATCGGAGGTTCCATTGCCGTGATGCTTGTTTGAGACCATATATGGAACGGCGAAGTCTGCACACCATGTGCTACTTCCCTTCAACCACGAATGCATCGGGTTGGACCATATATATCTCCTCTTGTAATTCTCCATTGAGAAATGCAGTTTTCACGTCCATTTGATATAATTCTAGATCCATTGCAGCGACAATTGCTAGGATCAAGCGGATAGAGGCAAACCTAACCACAGGTGAAAAGGTTTCCTCATAGTCCACTCCCTCTACTTGGGTGAATCCTTTTGCAACCAAGCGAGCTTTGTAACGCTCAATTGACCCGTCACTTTTACGCTTGGCTTTGAGAACCCATTTGCTCCCAACAGCCTTGCAACCTCGTGGTAAGTCAACTAAGTCCCAAACCTGATTCTTCTCCATTGAATCAATCTCCTCTTGCATGGCCAGCAACCATTCCTTAGACTTAGAACTAGAAAGTGCCTCACGCACATTCTTTGGTTCATCCGGATCGATAGCTTTGATCGCCTTCTTGCGTTTGAGCTTATCATCCTCATTCGGCATGACCAATCCATCAAGAGCAGTCATGAACACTTCCCCCCCCCCCCTTCGATCTCAAATCGTCGGCGGGGTACTTTCTCACGTTCAGACCTTCGAGGTTCAAATACTTCTTCAGTCTGCATATCAGTCACAGGTTCAGCGGTCCGCTGATCATCCCAGCGACCCGCTGTATCTGGATGCAGATTGACAGGACCTCTGTCCTGGAAGTCTCGCCAGTCTTGGCGACCTACTGGCCCAGCCTGCGGCCCGCTGAAACTGCGCGCCAGAGAGGTTCTGACCTGCTGAGCTACCTCTTTCGCGATAGTTCTGACCTCAGGAGGTTGTGACCTCAGGAGGTTGAGGAGGACTTTTATTCCCCCCTCTCGCCTCGACATCATGATCATTACCATCATTTTCGGAAGGAATTGACTCATATAGCCATTCCTCTTGAGAAACCTCGCTTCTCTTTGGAAATTCACTTTCAAGAAATGTCGCATCCCTCGATTCGATTTTCATGACTGTCTCACTTAGATCCTCTCCAACAAACACGTGGCCCTTGGAAGTGTCAGAGTACCTAATGAAGATACACTTTCTACCTCTTGGACCAAGCTTCCCATGTTTGTGAGACGGATCATGGACATAAGCCAAACAACCCCATGGATGGAGATTACCCAAATTCGGTTTTCGTCCAGCCCATAACTCGTAAGGGGTGGCTGCCACGGATTTCGAGGGAACTCGGTTTAGAACATATGTGGCGGTCAACAGCGCATCTCCCCAATACGAAATTGGTAGACTTGATTGTGCCATCATAGATCTAACCATCTCCAACAATGTCCTATTACGCCTTTCAGCAACACCATTTTGTTGAGGCGTGTAGGGAGTTGTCAATTGATGAACGATTCCCTTTTCATCACACAAGCTCTTGAATTGATCTGAGAGGTACTCTCGACCTCGATCTGTCCTAAGAGTTTTAACAAGTCCATTTTGTTGATTCTCAACCATCGCCAAGTATTTTTGGAAGCAACCCAGTGCATCCGACTTGTGGGAGATCAAATAGACATGACCAAAACGTGTATAGTCATCAATGAATGTGATGAAATAATAGGCACCATGTCGAGCCCTAACACTCAAAGGACCACAAATGTCCGAGTGTATCAACTGCAAAGGAGTTGTGGCACGAACAGCCTTACCAAAAGGCTTTCGGGTAGCTTTACCCGCTAGACAACCCTCACAACGAGGCAAGGAGACCTTGGTTAAGGGACCCAAAAGTCCAACCTTAGCCAATCTAGTCATCCTATCTTGCCCCACATGGCAAAGTCTAGCATGCCAAATTAACATGTTATCATTCACATAAGAACTAACATTAGAAGAAGAAACATCATAAGAGAAAGAAGAACAGCCATCAATTGTGTCTAAAATCATGAAATTGTTCTCAAGAAATCCATTACCTAGTAAAACATAATTCTTATACAATTCAACACAATTATTAAGAAAAACAACACGCAATCCAGTTTTGACAAGAACTAAAACAGATGCAAGACTTCGCCTCACATCAGGCGCATACAACACATCATGGAGAACTAATTTATGTCCATTGCGAAACATTAGCTCACAAGTGCCAATGCCATGCACGAGAACACTACTATTATTTTCCATGTAAATGCGTTTGCTTCCTGCCGGTATGCGACGATAGTCCACAAATGCTGCTCGATCCCTAGCTATGTGATCAGTTGCTGCAGAATCAACAGTCCAAATAGGATTGTTATTAGTAAGCATAAAGTAACTGGACACATATAAAGCTCAATCACAAGCAGAGGGGAGACCAGCGGCCCGCTGATCATACCAGCGGCCCGCTGATACTGAGACAGTAACACTGCTCAGTCCAGAAAGTACCTTTTTCGGCTTCGTGCAATCACGAGCGAAATGTCCAATCTGATCACAGTTGAAGCAAGCCCCCTTGGGCTTCTCCTTCCCCTTTCCGCGCTTCTTGTTGCGCTTCTTGTCAATCTTTGCATTGGCCACGCCAGTGCTACCCGCACCTTTCTTGGAACCGGAATTCTTCTTCGGTTTCCTTTGCGAGTTCTTTGAGGCGGCAATCATTGCCTCTCCAGCAGCCTTTTCAGCCTTCTCGGCCGATAAGCGTTCCTCTTCCAACTCCACATGACGTGCCACTTGGTCAAAAGTGCGTATGTTGTCATTGTGAGTGAGGTTAACTCTCAAATGCTCCCATGAGCGAGGTAGAGAGCGGATCACAGCCTGAACTTGCTGCTCATCCGATAGGACATGGCCCGCTTGAGTCAGCTCACTTATCATATTAGACATGGCTAAGATATGCTCCCGCATGGAATTCTCGGGACGCTTCTTATAGCCATCAAGTCTAAGAGTGAGTTGGCGCAGCCTAGTGGTTGAAGTACCACCATACTGGAGCTTTACCGCATCTCACAACTCTTTCGTGGTGCGATACCTCTCGAACCTTAAGAGTACATCATTGGACATGCTACTCAGCAACGTTATGCGAGCGGCACGATCCTTTTTCTTGAACTCCTCAATGGCTCGATTTCTATTTGGATTGGCCCTTTCGGCTTCCGTGAGTTCCCTTGTCAATGGCTCCAACAAATCCTGCATCTCAAGAAGAAATTGAGCTTTACGATGCCACACATCGTAATTGTTGCTTGTCAATTTCTCACCAGCATTGAGATCAGCGATTATGTTCTTACTTGCCGACATCTTTCTACAAAATAGAGACAAAGCACAAGTATGCATGTTAGCATCATCATTTATGATATAACTTAAGAGTTATAACATATGGTTACACTTCACCTCTCAATCCTTGAATCGATCCAAGAGATGACACATCCTAGCAATGATAACCGAAAGATGACAATCAGGGCCACCAATCTTGTCTCATATACTAAGCGTATCCCCTCCCAATCAACTCGATTGGCGCAAAGTTCAGACATTGGACAAGCAACCCAGTTCTTTTAGGTCCAAAGTCACCCTACTGTGCTGTCTAAGCATGCAAGTCAATGACCCCGGGTCATTACACAAACACGCCCACAAATGTGAGAGGTATAAATACCTACCATCACTCTCTATGCAAGTATGCATTTAAAGAAAGGTATTAAACCATGTTACTATCTTCGGGATAGTTTATACACCATGTTGGACATAGAGGGAGGTCTCAAGTTGGTAAGAATAGATTCTGGTTGCTATATTCTCAACTGTCAGTCTCAGGTCTAGCGGCCCGCTGTACGAGAACAGCGGCCCGCAGAAACTACCTGCGGCCCGCTGAAAATACCAGTGGCCCACCGGAAAATGACAGATTTAACTTGTCTCATTTTTCTGATCAGACGACCCGCAGACCCAGTAAGCGATCTGTCTGACAGTTATACAGAACAACCTTACGTTGTCTGTCTTCACAACAGAATCCTGCGACCCGCTGGCCCAGCCTGCGGCCCGCTGATTCTGACGGACTGAAACCCTAAATCTGGTATTCCTGCAACCAAGACTCATCAGATGTTTCTTTGCACCAGAACTGTTACTCAACCCTGGTTAGACCATTTACAGTGTTTTGCTACGAACTCCTACTGAGATCTAGCGTTAAAACACGTAAAATTTGGATCTAGGGTGTGTTTTGAGTAAAAACATCACAACCAAATCTAGTTCTACCAAAACCATGGTGTCCTAAGGCTTAAACAGATCCATAACTTCAACAAGAAGCCTTATGGCTCTGATACTAATGAAGGTTTAACCAGGTATAAACCTATATGCATATCTAACCTATAAGAATAACTTAGAGAATTAGATATACCGCAGCGGAAATGATCGAACGCCTAGACCCGCTTGTCGGAGTTCGGTTCTGCAGTCTTGTCTCTCTCCGTATGCGTCCGGTACACCACAACCTCACGTTAGGGTTTGGCGTCACCTTTCACGCTTCCACTTGCCGGTCTCAACTCGTGTGTGTGATCCAATTGCTCCAAGCAATTGGATGGCTTCCTCCCTCTCAGAAACTCTCCTCTCTTTCTGTGTGGAATATGCAGAACAACAGTTCCAAGAACCAGAGAGACGTTTCTGTTTAGAGGGGTATATATAGGAGTTGATCTGATCTGTCTGTTCAGATCCCAGTACCAGCGGCCCGCAGGCCTTGCCTGCGACCCATTGGGTCGTTCAGCATCTGCGACCCGCAGGCCCAGCCTGCTACCCGCAGAGAACGGCCCCACACACTTTTTCCAACAGATGATATATTTAATATTTTAATCGTGAAAGACTAACTAATTAATTGATGAATTTGAATCATTATACAATGAAATTAATGCCTTTGAATATCATAGACAAAAATAAATTAGTTGATTGATATAATTTGTTATGAAGTACCTTTGCACTAGATCTTCGAGGAACATCTCAGCCGTGTCCTCTAGTGTTTTGTTTTCTTGTTGAGGTATAAATCCCTCTGCAACCCACATCCGAAGTAATGGTTTTGCCTCGATGTAGTAATCTTCTGGAAATGCAGCAAAAAACATGAAGCACGACTTGAGAGCAAACGGTAAGTCGTCATAGCTAGTGCCTATGATGGCACTACACTCTTCTCCATCGTTACCCCAGTCCATTTTTTGCATCTCTGTATACCAAGATGCAGCAGGTTTTGTTGACAATAGACCACCCAGAACTTTCAATGCAAGAGGCAAACCACCACACTTTCTAGTCAATTGTTCACCAATATCATACAAATTATCAGGAATTGTTTCATTTGTATCTGAATCTGGAAGAGCTTTCTTGAAAAAAAGCTTTAAGCTTAATTCCTCAGTTAAAAACGGAAGTTCATATACATTTTTGTGATCAGCTTTTGGAACAACTTCAATTTTTCTTGTGGTGATTAGTATCCTACTCCCATTCTTTTCATCGGGAAAAACTTCTTTAATTTTATCCCAAAAATTTTCTTCCCAAATATCATCTAATAATATTAGGTATTTTATCTCGGTAAGTGACCGACGAAGCTTAGTGAGCCGGTCATAATCGTCAAGGCCTCTAGGCGGCTGGATTTGGAGTTGGGCTGCTATCTTTCCTAAAGTATCGAGCAAATTGAATTTTTGAGAGATAACAACCCATATGCGAATGGGAAACTGCTGCTTGACTGCTTTGCTGCAGAAAACATAGACATGAATTTTAACTTCTAAGCTTGAACAAATGAGTATATAATTTGAAGAGCACAGACTAGCAAAAGAAAATTCAAAAAGTAACAAAAATGAAGAAGTGCCATTAACCAGTTGAAGAAATAAGTATATACTTACGAAGTGTACAGACAACCAGCAAAAAAAAAAAAAAAATCAAAAGGGTAACAAAATAAGTGCCACCAGCCCACCACGCATGGACCCAAGCCACTCCACCGTTCTAGGAAGAATTTAATTTACCTTTCGCTATTATGAAATATTTACAATTTTAAAGCCTATTTTAACATATTTATTTCAAGGGCAACCTTTGAAGAAAAATACATGTATCAAAAGATGAGAAAAGTTTAATCATTCTATTAAAAGTACTTATTATTAATTTAACAATAATGTTTTTATACCTATTATATACTTTCCGAGCTAGAGTTGTCTTGCCAAGCCCGCCTGGTCCTACGATTGTGATTACGGAACGCCTCTTGTCCTTTTCATCAAGCAATTTGCTGAGAATTTCATCTCTTTCTGCTTCAAAACCGACAATACCCTCTTCATCAACGTCTGGAAGCACAATCCGCTTGACCGGTTGTCCAATTTCTCCATCAATACCCTCACCTAAATTGTTTATTCCGTACCTGAGTCTACTTTCCTCAATCTCTTTGATCCTTGCCTCAATCTTATTAATCTCATCTCCTAGCATGTGAACAGCCGGGAGTTTTTTAGTTTTCATAAACAATCTCTTGACACCCTCCCTCTTGCCTGGCTTTTTTTCTGGTACGGTCAAGAGGAAGGTGTCGATGGCATCTTCTATCCAGTAAGCCAGATCTCTCACCTCCTTCACCCACTGCTTCTGCCTCTCATCAACAATGCGCTTTGTGTCAGCATCTTTGAGGAAAGCCTGCATCCGGATCAGTTCACGACTCACCTTCTCCACTTGCTCGCCTACACCATACAGGTGCAGAACCTCCTCAACAAAGGCATCCCCTAGCTTTCCTAGAACAAAACTTAGTACACTCTCAGCCATATCTCTTTGTACGTTGGTAATGAAAAAGAAGCTAGGAATGGTGAGGATTAATTGAAGAGATGATAGCTGGGGACTATTAAGTATGAGAAAACACTAGAATAAGTTTTGCTGGTTGATGCACCTTAACAGTGAAAACGAGGCATCTCCGAGTATAAACTAAAAGCAAGGGGATGAAATCGAAGAACGATCTTTATTATTAAGATAATTTATTTTATTTAGTTTTCTTATGTTAATAGGATACTGCATTGATCGGATCTGGTTTGGTATTTAATTTGTCCGCATGCCAGCAACTGGTTCACTTTGTCCTCTGATTGACAGACAATTATGTCAACTTTGCGTACTAATTTTCACATGTCACGGAGATAGCTTATTAATTAGCATAAACATATATAATCTAAGTCGGCAGTCAGCACCGCTACTGGTGAAATAAAAAAGCAATGTTTATTATTGAGATATTTTATTTTATTTCATTTTCTAATGTTAATAATGTACCTATATTGATCGGATGAGCTGGCATATTGTCCGTATGCCAGAAATTTGTTCCTTGCACGTCTCCTGATACAAGGTCAATAGGTCAATAACTTTGCTTGTTAATTTTCACATGCAGTGGTCCTGAAGGATTTAATTTATAGCAATATATAGCTGTTGATTTAGACAGAAGTAATGAAAAGAGTAGGTTAATGAAGATCGCAGGTTTTGGCAGATAAAAGTTGAATATATAGGATGTAATATTGTTGTTTGCTAATTTTTGGTCGAAAACTGTAATGGACAAAATTGTGTGATTCGGTAATTCTTTTGTATTCATAATCGCTTTTCTTTTTTTCTATATTTTTTCAACTTTTTGTTTAATAAATATTGCACGTTTTATCTTCTACTTCAGAGAGAATGAGAGGAAAAAGAATAGTCTTGCGAGGTTGACAGCAGTTGGTTGAACTAGAAGATGGCTTATGGCCTTTGTCCTTTGAGAAAACCAAGAGACGAGTGGATATAGAAATTAGCCTACTTGCATAGTTGCATATAATATTTTTATTTTGAAGTTTGGTGCGCGATGGTGAACTAATATTTTTTTTATTAAATATTCATTATTGGATAATTACAACAATATAAAAGTCAATTAAAGAAATTAAGATACAAGCTACAATTTTCTATTTTCTTTCAAGCAGCATATCAGAACTAATTTTCGACCTTCAGTTCTGCTGCGCTATGGAAATTGAAGGGAGTGAAATGGACATGGATAGATCAAGAAAAGCTGAAAATAATTTTACATCCCAAAGATTCAGCTATTGCATTTTTTTTGTTCAGATAAGTCCAAAATCTAAAGCCGAGAGGGGCACCCCATTGTAAATTTTGGAATCATAGGAGTCTTTGAACCACCAAACCTCCGACTTCGAGACCATATGAAAGGTGCTCGTAATATATATAGATATTTGGTACATCTGTTTGAAAAAAATAGTCTGAATTAAAAATATAATAATCAATTGTAGGGCTATTTCGGACAGACATCGTTCCTTTCTGTCATAGGGGTGGGCACGGTATACCGTGAATACGCGAAATCATTCTGTTTTGTCCATATGGAACGTGTAACGGAATGGAATTTCATTCTGTTTCGCAAACGGAACGGATAAACGGAATGCATTTCGTGATTCGTTTGTGCATTTTATAGTGTAAATATAGTTGTTCCGCCACGTTCCATCGAAACGGAACGAATCACGAATCATACCAATTCGTACCGTTACTGAAACGGAACGAAAAATGGAATGACCCATTCTGTTTCCGTGATACACGTTACCCACCCCTACTTACTGATGACTGATTAGAAGGAATATGTCACGCCTGATGTTTCACAGACATTCACTTTGAAATTTAAAATTTTGAAATTTGAAAATTTAAGGTTTTTTCTCAAAATTTTTCTCTTTAGATATGATATAACTTTTTGGCAGAAGTTCAGTAGTGATGATGACGTGGGCTTATCACTGGATATAATATTGTACCAGTTATTTATTTAATTTTTTGGCGTAGGCATAACTCTTTCTGTTGTACTCTGTGTTGTTATGGATGCGATTCATCCACGAATGAGACTCGTTTCACTGTAATGTCAGTATTAGCGACCCTCTCAGGATCAAACCCTCGCCTCTTTCTCTTTGCCCTGGAAGGCTGGAACGAGATCTTCCGCTGATTTTTAAAAAAATCCGCATTACAAATAGCGCTATCAATTTCGCTCCATTACGGACATTTATGTTCTGTTCCGTCCGAAACGAAACAGAAACGGAGGGAATTCCTGTTACGTTTTATTCTGCAGAACAGAAACGGAACCGAAATGGATTTTATTGGTATAAACGGAACGAAAACGAAATCGACAGCTTCTGTTTCGTTGAATTAACGTTAATTATGTTGGCCCGCAGCCTGCAGCCCAGCCCAATAGCCCATATGTCATTTATTATAGGGTGGAATTAAAAGAATTGCAGAAGGAGATTGAGAGTGGAGATACTTAGGCGTGTCGCGTGCTCTCTGCTAACCCTAGGCGCCGCTACAATCTCTCTCTCTCTCGATTGTGTCTCCCTGTCTCCATATCTCTCTCTTTTTTGGTTTTCCATGTGCTTTTCTATGTCGATTGTGTATCTCTCTCTGATCTGTGAGTGTTTAACAGCCCTAAGTACAATTTGTGACAGTCTGAATGTGTGATTGAGATTTGAGAGAGCGTGCGTGCCAATAATTTATTTTTCTCTCTGTCGGCACTGATGTATCACCTCTCTGATCTATCTGCGACTAGTGACTTGTGAGGCTCGAGGCCCTTGACGAAGCAGATGATTTGTAGAGATACTATTGATTTTTGAGGCATGATGATTACATCGCCGTTTAGGGTTCGTTGGTACCAGTCACAGTCAGGCATGATAATAGTATCTTGTTATTATATAGCAAAGGTACACACAGAGAGAAATAAAAGGAGAGGAAAGCCCAAACGAAGAAGGGAAGAGGAAAGCACAAAGAGAAAGAGAAAGATAATGTATTTTTTGTCTAATTTTTACCTCCTTTTTTTCGTATCACTGTCTGTTTAATTTGACACATTTTGACACTATTTGAAAAAGAAAAAGAAAAAGCAATACTTTTTAATTGAATTTGTCTGATTTTTGCTTTTAATTCATTGTTTCTTTATGTTTAATTTTGCACATTTTGCACTATTTGAAGAAGGAAAAGAAAAATATTATTTAATATCTGTTTGAACATTTTGCACACAGTTTGTAATTTTTTTTTTCTTTTTGTAGTTGTGAAGTTGTGATTTGGTTGACTAGCGGCAATGGTTGATCCAGAAAGAGTAACAATTAGTGGAGAATCTGAGCCAGACCCAGATATGTAAGATCCAGATGAGTATAACATTTTATCTCTATGTTTTAAATTTTTAATTGTCAATGTTAAATGTTATTAATGTTAGATGTTAACTGTTAGATTGCTTATTTGATAAAATTGCTTAGCTAAATTTAGATGTGAATGTTAATTGTTGATAACATTGTTTAGTGTTAGATGTTATCAATGTTAGATGTTAACTGTTATCCACTGTTAGATGTGAATGTTTGATTGCTTATTTGATAAAATTGCTTATCTAAATTTAGATGTGAATGGTAATTTAGATGTGAATGTTAATTGTTGATAACATTGTTTAGTGTTAGATGTTAATTGTTATCCACTATTAGATGTTAACTGGTAGATTGCTTATTTGATAAAATTGCTTAGCTAAATTTAGATGTGAATGTTAATTGTTGATAACATTGCTATTACACCAGTTTAATTAGATGTGAATTTTATTAACCGATAACATCTAAGATCGTTCTTATTATCGCTAACTTTCCTATGTTATGTTTGCATCACAATCACATATATTCCTATAAGAAGGATTGTTGAGCCATACCTATGGTCTCTAACGAAGCTTTGTTCCTCTTTGGTTCACCTTGAATCCGAAACAAGAATGACAGTTGAATCTGTGCTATTGAATTCCCCATCAACACCTAGCTCCGCCACCCGTGTCTTGATCGATTGCTTAATCGATAAAATATTTTAACAAATATTTAGAGGATGAGAAAGTCAAAGCTTCAACACATGAAGACTTACTTGTGTTCTAATTTTTCTGATCTGTTTTACCTATAAAACATCAGAATAAACCTTTCAAATTCGTATAGCATTCAAAGCCACTAATCTATATTCTATATTCTATATTCTATATATATATATATATATATATATATATATATATATATATATATATATATATATATATATATATATATATATATATATATATATATATATATATATATATATATATATATATATATATATATATATATTAATTAAATCCCGTGAGTGTCCGATCCCGTTTTTTTTCTCCG
Source organism: Rhynchospora pubera (assembly GCA_028095005.1). NCBI lineage: Eukaryota > Viridiplantae > Streptophyta > Magnoliopsida > Poales > Cyperaceae > Rhynchospora > Rhynchospora pubera. The sequence continues at coordinate 179,093,939 of CM051459.1, forward strand.
ATTTCGACACGGCAACCCAATCCGTTCTTTTTTCGCTGAAATCGGATTGTCCTTTTTTCTCCTCTTTTTAACCTAGCCATCACCTCTCTCTCTCCCGTACTCAAGAAACTCTCTGCCTCCAGCCTCCTCCTCTTTCGCCGAACCCCCAACTCCTCATTCGCACAATCGCAACCCCTCATGCCGTCACTCCTCCTCCCCCTCTCCCATAGTCAAACAGTCAAACTCCTCTCTCTCGGCCTCCGCTACAACTCTTCCGAGGCTGAGGCCAGCGAGACCAACCTTGAAGACCAAGCGCAAGAGAAAGAAGCAGCAATGACGTTCTGGGGCTGCTGTTCGACTCGCCAAAGGATTCGATCTCCTCTATGGGCCCGCCTTTAGTGGCGAGACCCACCTCCGCGACATTATCTTCCACATGGATTCTGTCCTCGAGTTCGACAATTTGATTGTTACTAAGCCCGTTGATGACTTTGAGGGGCGTGTTGTCCTGGTACATCATAGGTATTAAATCCAACATCTTTTTATTGATATTTGATTAATTTTAGATTATAAAAGAGTCTCAATTTCGCATCTTTTTCATTGTTAGGTTCCATTATTCATCAATTAGATGTTTATTTTGTTCACTCGAGTCTTAACAGTGAGCTTATACCAAAATTTGTTAGATATGTTTTGTGGTTGATATGTTGGACACTTGATTGGTCGGGGTCTTTAACTTATCCCAACCCAAAATTACATTTCATGATATTTTTAGATATAAATTGAAAGAAATTAAAGAACAACCGTGTAAGTGGGCAAATGCAGTAAAAGAAGATGATGCAAGGAGTTGTACAGGTACAGGCCAATAGGAGTTGTACAGGCAACCTCACCAGCATCTAAGGTAGCATATGATCATGTGAAGATGATGAAATCATCAATTGAAAAGAATAGCATGAAGGTGCAGCATGGATACCAGCAGGGGCAAAACAGTCACAATTCAAATTTATACCTACAAAAATTAATGTAGCATGGTAAAAAGTAATGAAAAATTCGCTTACACTTCTCTACGCAATGGAGAAAAATGAAATTTCGCAGTAAAAGAAGAAAATGACTCTAAATCCATGGCAGTCAAAATGGAAATTATGTGAGTAGAGGCACGATGGAGCAACATTGACAAGCTGCCACAACATAAATTTGGAAACAAGTTCAAATATACAGATATCAACCTCAATTTCAATGGTACATAAGTGTATGCCTTAATTATGCTTTGACAAGATCAAATTCGTATTAGAATTGGCCTACGTGGCTTATGTAGCAATTGCTCCAAGTAGTTTATGCTAACAGTTATTAAATGCTACGTACATGAAACTCTCAAGTACAATTGCAGTTTTAAAATGAGTACATGTTTAAGTCATATTATGCTGTTATATGATACATAAATATCAATTCTTGAATGTAAGATACACGATGATAGAATGACAAAAAAAAATACAAAAAAACATGGTGATACATGAAATGATATTATTTTGGAAAGTGCAGGTGCTGGTATTCTTAACACGACACATATGTAAAGTCAAGGGCAACTATTTTTGGTCAGTGAGCTTCTTTCTTCAAAGGTACATATCCAACTCCAATTTTCTATTAATGCTTCATCATATTTGATCAAAAATTTTGAACCAGTATATATCCTTGAAAATAGGAATATGCATTACTTGATTAATAGTGAACAAATAAATACTAATTTTAATTATTTATCAGATAAATAAAATGATATCAAATTTTCTTTTGACAAATTCCAACTACGGGCTTCATCTACCTTTCTTAAACATGTTTATCTATTGCACTTCCAACATTAACTGTAATATTCCAACAACACATTTTAATATTTTTTCTAGCCATGTTGAGATATTAAGCAACAACTTCTTTTTTTTTATTCTTCTTCAACCCTACCATTCAACAAGAAATTGTGCTAACCATAGAAAGTAGGTTATGCTCTTCTCAGTCTAATTAGCCTTTTGAATAAGTATTTAGACAAATGAATATAATTTCATTAGTATTTGTAGTTTTGTACAAATGAGTACGATTTCATTAGTATTAGTAGTTTAGTACAAATGTGTACAGTTTCATTAGCAGACCATGCATAAATATAGGAATAACTAAAATTTGCTTAGAAATGTAAATGGAAACAAAAGGCTATGCAATTGTAGAACCAAGATGTAGTTCAATAAAATTGAATTTATGAGGTTTCATTTAAGCAGCAAAATATAGTTTCAAGAATTCTTCATGATATGGTCAGATTATATATTTTTGGCTGAAGTTGTTTATGATGATTTTTTTTTTTACTCCCATCCTTTTTGTGAACCAATTCAGCAATCAAATTAAATTATTTTTGTCCTCTGAGTATGCAATTCTTTATACGTATTATATTATTTTGAAGGAGGTTTTGATGGGATGAAAGAGGGAGAGGTTGTGGATTGATGCGGGGATGTAGGAGCTAGAGTTACTAGAGGTGGTGGTGGTTTTGAAGGCATGGTAAGAAAAAACTTATGGGCAATCAGAAGATCTCACTGTGCATAAACTAATTTGATGTGGAGAGAGTTTTTTTTTTCTTAAAGCTATTGGTACTTAAATTTTGTCATAAAAGATGAGAGAGACCCTTAATTTTGAAAGGGTAAAAACATGGCCAATGATTCACAGAATTGCATTATTTGCATTTTATATGCGTAATTAGCATTTATAATCAAATCTTTTGAAATAAATAATATATACATATATATAATATTCTAGACAATACATACAGTTTAAATGTAGACTAGGTGGGAAAGCGCGGCTTTGCCGCGCCTTAGCGGATTTATTGTATTTTAATTTTAACAATCACTAATAATTTGCCAATAAGTCTAATTAAATTGAGTGCGACATACATATATGCACAAAGACAAAATGCTATAATTTTTCCTTTCACATGAGCCGTAAAAAATAAACATAAGCATCATACATGAGCTGCTTTAGCATTCATATACATTGAATTTTAATTAAACATATAAGCAATTGAAGAGACCCAAATAGAGTAGAGCACGATAACATCCATATCATATTTTTAATAAACTCAAACAATTGGCGGCATAATAAAATAACGCATGTAAAATGGAGTAGGTGCAAAAACTTCTAATCGGTGATCCCTCTAAGAATGAGACCAAGTTGAAATGGCATTGAAACCCTAAACATCACCTGTGCAATCGAAAAGGGTATCAGTTTTATATGATTAATTTATTTTAAATTGTTTATTTAGATAATTAATAACAATTTTCATAGAGGGAGTAATGAAAATGATTTTATTACTATTACCTAAAAAAGAAAAGATTTGTCTGAAGACACTTTTATTTAGATAATTTTTGCCATAAATCATTTCTAAAAGATATCAGCCTGCATAATCAAAGTAGTATAATGAAATAATTCTTCTTCAGTTAGAATTCTTCTTTTTCAAGAAACCAGAAAAGTTTAGGGTTTCAATGCTATGACTACTATGCTTATGAAAATATTCAAGGGACACATGCGCAAAGAAAAATAAAAAAGAAAACATTAATTTCGAAAGATAATCTACCATTGTCTTTTGCTTTATCCTCGGTGTGTCCTTGTTGTTGTTCTCCTTGTGCTTCTTTTTTTTTCTCTCTCTCTTCCTTTTGGATCCCACACTCATGGCTGGCCTCCATCAAGGGCCTCCTCTTTTTGATGTACAATCATGGTTGAACGCTACATATCAGTATCAGCAACAAAGTTAGGCAAATTTATACAATGTCAAGACATTACACAATTGAGAGCCTTTAAAATTGCATACTCATATCCTGACACCAAACATACCAGCTTATAATGCCCAATCTAATATGCAGCCGAGTTCATAGTATATTCCATTTTAACTCTATCAAACAAATTTTTTTATTTGCTGCCTAGATGTAAAGTATTGTCAGATATATATATCCAGTTAAGGCCTAAAAAGCAATGCAAATTTGCATATATTTATCTCTAAATGCAAATATAGGAAGGGCTGCTTTAGTTCCAAATCACAGCAACTATTGCAATAATTTTCAAAGTATACTATGTTGTAATTATGTTTATTTTTACAAATTTTACAATCACCACAGATAGGATCCATTTTGCACTTCAAATTAACAATTGTTATTTAAAAAAATATCTGAGTCTCTCTCTCTCCCTTTTGGATCCATTTTAATATGCAAGTAAAACACATGGCATATCTTAGTCTCTGCAAAAAAAATACATCGGAATTCTAATGCCTAAGCTAATATGCATCAGCTGCAGCTAATCCCATAGCTAATGTACGAACATTAGGTAACACATGTTTAACTTCTAATTCTCTTCAATTTTAACAATGTTTCTTATAGGATGTGATTATCTGTTTAAGAGCTTCAAGAAACTTCAATCTAACAAATGTTTACCTAGGAGGGTCAAAGAGAAGTCAACGTGCGCCCTTTAATCAATTTTGCCATCAGAAACCTGTAAGGAAGGAAAAACATCTCAGAAACCAAGAGTAACAATCATTCTTCAGAATTTATTGCTTTTTATTTACATTTTAACAGTCCCCAGAATTAAGCTAGACCACCAAATTCAGCTTGACAAATATTACATCTGTGCCATGTATAGCGCTCAATCTGGTACCTATTGTAGGTACACTAATTAATACTAATCATGTTGTTAAGCAAATATTTACCTTGTCAGTATCAACGTGGACAACAATGGCATTGATAATTTCTATAGAATTGGAGCCAAGGTCATGTGCTAAGTGTTCTCTTAGCTCTTCAATCTCTATGAAACCGTTGCGATCTGAGTCAAAGTATGCAAAAGCCTTTCGAATATGTTCATCATTTCATATCTTTTGAATATGGATCGCTACGACCATAAACTCCCCTATGTCCAAAGTAACACTTCCATCAACATCATCCTGCAAAATCAAAATGCATTTTAAAAAATTACATATTGATGGCTTAATTGATTCCTGAGCATTAAGTAACAATTAATAAAATAACACTATAAACTTGAACACTGGTACCAATCTGATATGAGCCCAATAGTAAAATCATTAGTCTAAAGAAGGTACTCACAGCCTCCATTAATATAAGAGCATCAGAATTAGGTATATCATGACCAGCCTTGCGAAGACCATTTTTTAATTTGTGAAAGGTTATCTTACTGGTATGCCGCACATCGAGCCCGTCAAAGAAATCTTTTATGTCAGATGCTCAGCTATCACCTGTTTACACGATTGATACCGACAATATATTTAGATTAGCAAATTAACTTAACCATAACATAACCAAAAGTTTTATATATCAATTACCTTAAGTGCTCTCTTCTTAAGTGCTCTCTTCTTAAACTTGTTCATTACACTGAATTGTTGGAGTCTCGTTCATCCATGCACTCCTCTTGTATAAGCTCCTAGTGCCATCTTCATTAGATGCTCAATTTGGTCTGATTTGGACTGGAACTGTTCAACAGTGGCTTTTTATGGGTTATGAGCGCATGGATGAGTCCAAAGACAGAGTTTTAGAGAAGGAAGCTCCTAGTCCCCACAGTTTTTTTGGCCACGGAGCTCTAAGATGGATATTTGGCGAAGAAACTAAGATGGACATTTGGCGAAGAAAGGGAAGTGAAGGATTATCGGAAGAAAGAAGGGCAAAATTTTCTCTCGAAATCCTGCCAATTGAAATCGACCCTCAAATTTTCCATTGGAGCAGATGTGAGCCATAGACTGATCGACAACACATGCATCTTTGGAAACAGGTTCTTCAAGAGGTCAAATCACTGCATCTTTGATCGGAGGTGATGATCGGGGTTGCTTCGAAAGGAGATGAGGCGGAGGTGGGGTCGGTTTGGTGGAAGGTGATCTGCTTTGGATTTGGATTTGGGGGAGGAAGCATGTGGCGATGGATGTGGGGAAGGAGAAGGAGATGGGGAGAGAGAAGAGCCGAGGAAGGTGAGAGAAAGGAAGAGCGTGAGGGCTCGTAGGAGTCTCCGAGTCTGGGGCTAGGGTTAGTGTTTGGGTGGGACGGTTTCAGGAGGAGATGAGGACGAAGTTCTAGCGAATGAGAGAGAACGGAGATAAAAAAATTGAACGGTTAGATTGCCGTGTCGCTGACTAAAAAAAAACGGTCCACGACACCCACGGGATTTAATTAAATCCCGTGAGTGTCCGATCCCGTTTTTTTTCTCCGATTTCGACACGGCAACCCAATCCGTTCTTTTTTCGCTGAAATCGGATTGTCCTTTTTTCTCCTCTTTTTAACCTAGCCATCACCTCTCTCTCTCCCGTACTCAAGAAACTCTCTGCCTCCAGCCTCCTCCTCTTTCGCCGAACCCCCAACTCCTCATTCGCACAATCGCAACCCCTCATGCCGTCACTCCTCCTCCCCCTCTCCCATAGTCAAACAGTCAAACTCCTCTCTCTCGGCCTCCGCTACAACTCTTCCGAGGCTGAGGCCAGCGAGACCAACCTTGAAGACCAAGCGCAAGAGAAAGAAGCAGCAATGACGTTCTGGGGCTGCTGTTCGACTCGCCAAAGGATTCGATCTCCTCTATGGGCCCGCCTTTAGTGGCGAGACCCACCTCCGCGACATTATCTTCCACATGGATTCTGTCCTCGAGTTCGACAATTTGATTGTTACTAAGCCCGTTGATGACTTTGAGGGGCGTGTTGTCCTGGTACATCATAGGTATTAAATCCAACATCTTTTTATTGATATTTGATTAATTTTAGATTATAAAAGAGTCTCAATTTCGCATCTTTTTCATTGTTAGGTTCCATTATTCATCAATTAGATGTTTATTTTGTTCACTCGAGTCTTAACAGTGAGCTTATACCAAAATTTGTTAGATATGTTTTGTGGTTGATATGTTGGACACTTGATTGGTCGGGGTCTTTAACTTATCCCAACCCAAAATTACATTTCATGATATTTTTAGATATAAATTGAAAGAAATTAAAGAACAACCGTGTAAGTGGGCAAATGCAGTAAAAGAAGATGATGCAAGGAGTTGTACAGGTACAGGCCAATAGGAGTTGTACAGGCAACCTCACCAGCATCTAAGGTAGCATATGATCATGTGAAGATGATGAAATCATCAATTGAAAAGAATAGCATGAAGGTGCAGCATGGATACCAGCAGGGGCAAAACAGTCACAATTCAAATTTATACCTACAAAAATTAATGTAGCATGGTAAAAAGTAATGAAAAATTCGCTTACACTTCTCTACGCAATGGAGAAAAATGAAATTTCGCAGTAAAAGAAGAAAATGACTCTAAATCCATGGCAGTCAAAATGGAAATTATGTGAGTAGAGGCACGATGGAGCAACATTGACAAGCTGCCACAACATAAATTTGGAAACAAGTTCAAATATACAGATATCAACCTCAATTTCAATGGTACATAAGTGTATGCCTTAATTATGCTTTGACAAGATCAAATTCGTATTAGAATTGGCCTACGTGGCTTATGTAGCAATTGCTCCAAGTAGTTTATGCTAACAGTTATTAAATGCTACGTACATGAAACTCTCAAGTACAATTGCAGTTTTAAAATGAGTACATGTTTAAGTCATATTATGCTGTTATATGATACATAAATATCAATTCTTGAATGTAAGATACACGATGATAGAATGACAAAAAAAAATACAAAAAAACATGGTGATACATGAAATGATATTATTTTGGAAAGTGCAGGTGCTGGTATTCTTAACACGACACATATGTAAAGTCAAGGGCAACTATTTTTGGTCAGTGAGCTTCTTTCTTCAAAGGTACATATCCAACTCCAATTTTCTATTAATGCTTCATCATATTTGATCAAAAATTTTGAACCAGTATATATCCTTGAAAATAGGAATATGCATTACTTGATTAATAGTGAACAAATAAATACTAATTTTAATTATTTATCAGATAAATAAAATGATATCAAATTTTCTTTTGACAAATTCCAACTACGGGCTTCATCTACCTTTCTTAAACATGTTTATCTATTGCACTTCCAACATTAACTGTAATATTCCAACAACACATTTTAATATTTTTTCTAGCCAAGTAGATTTTCAGCCATGTTGAGATATTAAGCAACAACTTCTTTTTTTTTATTCTTCTTCAACCCTACCATTCAACAAGAAATTGTGCTAACCATAGAAAGTAGGTTATGCTCTTCTCAGTCTAATTAGCCTTTTGAATAAGTATTTAGACAAATGAATATAATTTCATTAGTATTTGTAGTTTTGTACAAATGAGTACGATTTCATTAGTATTAGTAGTTTAGTACAAATGTGTACAGTTTCATTAGCAGACCATGCATAAATATAGGAATAACTAAAATTTGCTTAGAAATGTAAATGGAAACAAAAGGCTATGCAATTGTAGAACCAAGATGTAGTTCAATAAAATTGAATTTATGAGGTTTCATTTAAGCAGCAAAATATAGTTTCAAGAATTCTTCATGATATGGTCAGATTATATATTTTTGGCTGAAGTTGTTTATGATGATTTTTTTTTTTACTCCCATCCTTTTTGTGAACCAATTCAGCAATCAAATTAAATTATTTTTGTCCTCTGAGTATGCAATTCTTTATACGTATTATATTATTTTGAAGGAGGTTTTGATGGGATGAAAGAGGGAGAGGTTGTGGATTGATGCGGGGATGTAGGAGCTAGAGTTACTAGAGGTGGTGGTGGTTTTGAAGGCATGGTAAGAAAAAACTTATGGGCAATCAGAAGATCTCACTGTGCATAAACTAATTTGATGTGGAGAGAGTTTTTTTTTTTTCTTAAAGCTATTGGTACTTAAATTTTGTCATAAAAGATGAGAGAGACCCTTAATTTTGAAAGGGTAAAAACATGGCCAATTCATGGATAGCACAAAATAAAATAACTGAAAAGTTCATTGGTAGTCCAAACTAAGAGACATCTTCTCTCTTCAGTCCCTGTAAATTTTTTAGTTGTCATTTTTATATGGAGGAATGTATATAAAATTTTGTTATTTCATCAATTTATTTGCTGCCACCTTTTTCAAGTTTGATGGATTGTTCTTCTGTTTTTTTTTTTTTTTTCTTTCTAACACTAGACATCACCTAATGAATTAATATTAAATTCTTGCATTATCTGATAGAAGCTTATTTGGTGAACTATAGAAGAAATGGATTTTTTTTTTTTAATTCATTAATTCTCGTCAGAAATTAAAACAGCACTTTATTTTCTGACGTTGCAGCACTAAAACAATGATAACTCTCTGTAAGAAACTCCAAACGATATGACACTTGAACCATTGAATTCTACATTTCCAGGGCTACAATTTTCATATATCATTTGTCTAATTTGGTTATCATTTGCTATACTAATTGTCAGTTTAAAGTTGGCTCAAATTCTGATCCGAATTTAAAGCCTTCTTTCTCTCTTCATTTGTTAAAATAATTGGGCTTGGCTTTAAAAAAATTTATGCACTCTATAATAATATTCATATATTTTTATAGTATGTGAAACACATATTATACTCATAATATTCACATATCATTAAATTTATTCCTTGCTAGTTAATCACGTCATGTGATATAATTTTCTATTTGTACACTTTGTTTCATACAACATGAAACCTTGTACATAGAAAATATATTTCTTGTTTTCCATTCAGTTGGTGTGACCTATATTGAAGATCCATATTATGTTGGCATTGGAATAAAATATTTTATTCCATAAACTGTAAGCGGTACTCTAGCATACATTACAGCTACCCAAATAATATAGATGTTTAGCAAATCCTTTTACGAAACACGATCCTTCTAGTAATGTTATTAACATTACTTGTGTCTATTCCTTGCCATATGATATTATGATTATTATACAAAGTAGGGTTGTGTCATCTTCGTATTATAATTTTTTCTTGGTCTCAAATAAGTAGGATTATATAATTATAACTGCACTTCAGTTATATTGGATCCATTTATAATCTTACTTTACCAAGGGGCCCTTTATAATATCATTCCTCAATTCATGAGTGGCAATTAGCTATTGACATATATATTTCTCTCCTACACAAGTTATATACAAAGAACTATTACTTTTATCACCACAAGCTTTAAATGGCTTTAAGTAATAATCACGTTGCCTATTTCTTATGTGAAAATATATCATATCAATCTTAGAATTAATGACACGATAAAAATATTAATGACACAAACACAATCCATATAATATTTTTATCAATTAGGTCTGTTCAATATATGAAATTTTTCATATACTCGTATTATTAAATGATAATCCATTATCAACGTTTACAGAACTACAACGTACTTTTAATCAACACGACAGTCTTGTATGGCATATTAGTGTTCCTGCTAATATCCAAGATCTATGAACATTTTAGATATATATATTCATTTTATTTAGAGTTCTGCGGTTCAAGACCAAGAGCATCTTCTTGAACACTTCTAAATACGAATATAAACTCATGGAAAAAATATAATAACATCCAATTCATAAATATAACATATAAAAGTAATCACCATAAGATAACTTTTAGAACACAATTCCAACAAGCATGGGGTTACACCCTGATTTAACTGGTGAGCAAATGCAACGCATGAGTAGTGAAAGTCAAAAGGGTCGGGCCGGATTTCAAAGGGCCGGACTTAACGGGTTTGACATAAGGGCCGGACCGGACCGAATTTGAAGACGAGTCGAAGAAGGACCGGGTTTGAAGGATTTCTTTTCTAAATAGGTAGTCCGGACCTTTGAAAATCCGGTCCTTCTAAGTCCTTGGTCTTTCAAATGGCAGAGTTCAAGGACCCAAAGGACTCAAAGGATTCTATATGATATTTTGATATTTAATCATTATTTCTAAAAATTTACTATAATTATATTAATATTTTCAATTTTTCCCTCCTTAAACTCCGGGCTTGGGACCGGCTATGTTACAACAACATAGGCGGAGTTAGGAAATTGATTTTTTGTTAGTATAGTAATAAAAAAATAAAATAATTGAAAATAAAAGATATTTGAATTTTTTAGCATAAAAATAAAATGTACCTCTTTTAATTAAAAAAAAACTTGAATCTATCACATCGGTCATTGAACCTAGAAATGAAGAAATTGTGATTTAAGAACATAAGTATTTTAGATAACATTTAGATTAAAGTTAAATATAAATAATTAAATTAAAGTATGCATGATAATATTTCCTTCAACTTTGAAAGTCACGTATAATATTGTGAATGATTCCACCAATTTTCTAGCCCTGGTGCTTCAAAATCATTAGCTTCCATCATCTTGTTCATTGGTGCCTTCTGTATTGAGTCCTGAAGTTGCATTTTTTTTTTTTTGGCTAGTTTCATACATTCTTGACCTATCTTGATTTGTATTTCTTCCATAAAATTCTTATTATTCTATTAATTTTATTGAACCGGTCCTTTTAAATAAACCGGGTCTGTCCGGATCGGACCTAGTCTTTCGATACCCGTCCCATCAAAATCTGCCTTCATTGAAAATTAAATCCGGCCCTTTCAGAATCCGGCCTTTCTAGGTCCTTATCCGTTGTAAATCTTTCGAAGGGTCGATCTGGTCTAGGTTTAAAGACGGTCTTTCGAAGGACGGGCTAAGGGCCAAAGGCTAAGGGCTTTTGACATATCACTACGCATGAGGGATAAGACACCTCAAGGTGAACCTGAAGCTAAAGGGTGCACCTCAGGCTCAAGGTGAAGGTGTAGTTGAAGCAACTAAAAAGAGAAAATTTAGAGTAAATTTGAAAGCAGAGGCATGGAAGCACTTCACAAGGGGTGTAACCAAAGAGGACGGTTCATATAATGCAACTTGCAATTATTGTGGGATAGTGTATGAGATGGAAAATCAGAAGGGGACTGGGTCATTGAGACATCACTACCTCAAGTCATGTAAGAATAAACCAAGTAGGAAGAATGCCATTAAAAAGCAACAGATGTTGCAGTCTTAGAATGCACCTGAAGCAGGTAAAGACTAATAGCAAAACTTTTAAGCATTTTTAATTTTGCTTCCAAAACAGAATTACTTGTTGATGTGTTGTTTGTTTTTTTTTAGGTGAGAACAAAGTTGTTGTAAGATCATTTGACCAAGCAATATGCAGGAGAAACTTAGCAATCATAGTCATTATCCATGAGTACCCCTTTAATATTGTTTCTCACTATTACTTTAAGTTATTTTTAAAGAGCCTTCAACCACAGTTCAATTTGATATCTAGGAATACTCTTAGGTCAGATTGTATTAGTCTTTATGAACATGAAATGAAATCTTTATATGAAGCGCTCGGTAAACTTAATTGTAAAGTGAGTTTTTCTAATGATTTGTGGACCAATCACTTAAGGGACATGGGATTTATGGCATTGACTTGCCATTACATAGATGACAGTTGAAGAATTAGGAAAAGAATAATTAATTTTTTCCCTCTTCCCTCCCCACACACTGGGAAAAATATTGCTGAAGCATTCTATGGTATGTTGGTAATGTGAAATTTGGACAAAAGGGTTTTTAGCCTTGTGCTTGACAATGCATCTTCTAATGTTGCTTGCATCAGAGAGTTGCTGGGTGCACCAATGATAAGTACTTATTTATTTCAAATTTCTTTCTTATTTATCTAATTATATGACTAATCAATAACTTCTGCTTATTTGTTGATATATAAAGAGATGCACTGCCTGTAGATGGATCAGTGTTCCATCAAAGATGTGGATGCCACATCTTGAACTTGGTTGTTCAAGATGGTATTTCTGTGTTAATTGATGAGATAACAAAAGTTCGTAAAATGATGAAGTACTTTCGTCATTCGCAAGCTAGAATGAAAAGGTTTAAGTTGGCATCATCTCAGGTATGTACTTCACCTAATTAAGTTTATTTGTTTTATTTACTTTACTTATTTATCAAAACTAACTTTGTTTTTTATTTTTTTTTAGGTTAAGGTACCAAATAAGAAACCAGCATGGGATGTTCCAACACGATGGAATTCAACATATCTTATGTTGGAACTAGCTTTGGAGCTCAGACCTGCCATTGAGAGGTATGTTACCCTTGACAAGCAATACATATTGAAACCAAAAGACACAGAATGGGAAGTAGTGGAGGCACTAATGGACTGTTTGAAGATTTTTTTACAATGCTACATTGAAATTTGGTGGAGTTAAGTATCCAACACTTAACTACTTCTTTCCTGAATTGTGTGAGGTGTATGTAAGTATAAAAAATATGGAGAGCAATCCATATCCTTTTATTGTATTGATGGGTACCAAAATGTTTGCTAAGTGGAAAATATACTGGACCAGTGGAAACGCACTCTTAGCTATTACATGTGTTATGGATCCAAGATGCAAGCTAGCAGTTCTGGAATATTATTTTAAGTTGGTATACCCTGGCAACCATGAATGGTATATGTCAAATTTGAATGCATGCATCAATTCTATATTCAAGGAGTACTTGGAGGCATACTCCATATCCTTGTAGAGCCAAGCTAATAGTTCATCGAGGACTCAGAGTCAAAGCCAAAGTTGCAATCACTTAATTTAATTCAATTAATTGCTTCTTAACTTGTTATTAATTTTTATTTGTTATGCTTGTTTCAGGAGCCAATCTAGTGGAACATCAAGTAGTGGTGCTGTGAATAATATAAGGGCTAGACTGAAAAGTTTATTGGTTGAGAAGAAAACCGCAGAACCAGTTAAGTCAAAGCTTGAACAATATTTTATTGAGCCATTGGATGATTTCACTACAGGAAAGTGGAGCAGTTGCATGGGCAGTTCTCAATTGCATCAGTTGCACAAAATCAGTTGCATCGGCACATATTTTTCATCCGCATGACTCATGCAATAGATATAATTGTATCAGGACTACTAATGCAAATGATTTTTACTCTGTTGCAAAGACAAGACTCATGCAATTGAATAACACTTGCATAGGCTTAGACCGATGAAAATGAATGTTAATTTCGCTCAAGTCAAATGGGTCTCTATCATTTTATTGCACAGGTAAAACTGATGTAATTGAATATCAATTGCATTAGCGATATCAATGGGATTAATATTTTCAATTGCATAGACTTGGCCAATGCAATTGAATATGAATTATATATTGAGTAAAACGGTGTAGAGTATTAAATTTAGTAATTCGAAGATATTTTTGTCCAAGTAGCTATGATTGATTGAATAGGTTATGTATTGTTGTTAATAAGATTAGTGGCATTTTTTTTAAATAAGGTCATTTATTTATAGAGGCATAATCCACTCTTTAAAATAGAGTTATCTCTAAAATAACGACAGAGTCACTGATCATCTATTCTGGACTCCCACAACGTTCGTTAATAAGATGTATGTGCTTGATAAATAAAAACTGAAACAACTAAACATTTAACTAAAAATTGATGATTTGAAAAAGTAGCATGAATAAAATTTAATCGCTAATTTTATGATATAGTGTACTTAGAAAATGAAAAGTTAATTTTTGTTCGTGAATTTTAACATAAAAAAACACTAGAAATTAAGTTGTGCGAGTTACTTTTTTCCATTTAAATTAAGTTTTTAAAAGTTGGTATATAATAATGGTCAGGATGAATTATTGAAACCTATGGATTTATTGCCAAAATTTATCAATATTGTATGGAATCACTTTTATATTTTCTCGCTGTCAAATAAATTAATTTCCATTCTCACGTATTAGTTATTGGAAAAATTGGATATAACCCCCTACAATCTTCTCCAATTGGATATAACCCCCTACAATCTCCAAAACCGGATATAACCCCCTACAATCATGTGTATTAAGGATATAACCCCTTTTTTTATTTTAACTATTTTTAAATAAAAATAAAATTTATTTGACCAAACTACCCTCTTCCTCTTCCTCTCTAAAGAAATTTCACTTTCTTTCTGATGTTTATTTTTTCCTCCGTCCAGAGGAAGCAGTGAAGAATTGCACTGAAGAAAATATAATAACATTAATATCTCTCGTTTCCTTCTACATTCATTGCCAAAAACTTTCATCTTCCTTCTTTTTAAGATTAACGGTACTACATTTTTTTCTAAATTGATAGTCCTCTGCACGGAATAAGAATGGAGTGAAAATCAAATGAGGACCCTTTTCAATACTTTACTATTCAACACATAACTTTTCAAAATTATTATATAGAATTCTAAATTACTTCAATTTAATAATCGAAATCATGCTTGAATTTAAGTATTTACTCATACATTCAAGGGTATGATAGTTCGAATTTAATACTTTACGCACCCAATACCAATATCTGTTCAAAATACTAGGTCAATGATTTGGTGCTGGAGCGTATTTAGTTGTATATCTAAATTATCAAAGACAAACAAAATACGGGAGGGAGATAACGAGGCCCATCTATGCTTTCATCATAGTTATTTAGAAAGGAAGGCGAAACGTTCGTGGAAGAAAGAGGGTAGTTTTGTCAAATCTTCATGCTGCTTATTTATTTTTAGTTAAATTATAATTAAAATTAATAGAAAGGGGTTATATCCTTAATGCACATGATTGGAGGGGGTTATATCCAATTTTGAAGATTGTAGGGGGTTATATCCAATAAGAGAAGATTGTAGGGTGTTATATCCAATTTTTCCTTAATTATTTAAGTTCCTAAAATGACCAAATATTTGTCCTTTTCAATTGAACAACTCATACATATTTCTAGAAGATTGCAATTTTCGTGATATACAATATAATGTTCCAAAATAATAAATTGTATTTTTTCATATCCATACCAAATAGTTATATGTAAAGTAAATATTAAATACTTCATGCTTATTATTTTTATCTATTTTAGCAAAAAATTATTAAAAAAAATTAATCTAAAATTATAGCAGTATATAAATTCTTGCATATCATATAAAAGTCATTTTTAAACGGTAACAAAATTAATGACACTAAATACTGGAATAATATTTGAAATGTATATCGCATTTTATTATTTGACCCTTCCGATATGAAACAAAATATTTGAATCTTTAAAATTTTGAATAAAAATGCAACTATTAATACATTGGTAGAACTTTTGCAATATGATGCAACATTTCATGACATTGTAAAATATATATATATATATATATATATATATATATATATATATATATATATATATTCCTATATTTTTTAATTATTCTAGTATCGAATAAGTGAACAAAGCAAGCCACTATTGTTTTACATTTTATATGCAAATATAATTAGTACATTCTTATAAGTAACTCATTTGATAAATCTAATAAATGTAGTAAAAATTGTAGAAAAGTATAAAAATTATCTTTTATAGTAGAGTTTAAAATAAAGATCTCATTGAAAAAGTTGGGATCGGTTATTTGAAACTCAAAATTCGAAGACGAGCATTAGAAGGACTCCCTCCAGCAAAAGCATTAGTAAAATTTTTAGATGATACCTAATATTATATTGTCATTCAATAAATATTGATAAAGTTTGATGACTTGTCATGTAGAAATTAATACTAGAATAATTCAAAATATATGAATACATTTTTTTATAATGTCATGAAATGTTGAATCATTTTGCAATAAGTCCTGTAAAATGTAAAATAATTGCAATTTTTATTTAAATTCTAAAGATTCATATATATTTTGTTTCATATTGAAAGGGTCAAATAAAAAAATGTGATACACATTTCAAATATTATTCTCGATTTTACATTTTAAAAATGACTTTATATGATATGCAAGCATTTGTGTACTGTTATTATTTTAAAATAATTTTTTATTTTTTGAAAAAATATGTAAAAATAATAAAGCATAAAATATTAATATTTAATTTACATACAAAAATTTGGTACAGATACGAAAAGATAGAATTTATTATTTTGGAACATTAAATTGTATATTACGAAAACTTATATTAAAAATATATACATCAAATTCTCGCAACAATTATTAATTTTTTTTTCCAAAATATATATTTTTTCCTTACTACCCTATGATATCCTAGGTTCACTTATTTATATATTAACAAATGATGACGCAAAAGAGATTTATGTTTGATTTGGGAAATATTTCATAAAAATAGAATCTAATGTTTATTAATATAAAAGAAATTATAGAGGATCGCAATATATTGATTGACATTCATTACTAACTCAATTTTTTTTATTATTTTGTAAAATTTATCACTACTATTGTTAAAATTATACTTGCGCATTGTATTTCTATACTTTTGTATGATCCTTGAAAAATTAATTAATATAACATATTTTTATGAATTTGATATATTTAATTATTAATGCCACCCCTTTATTTTTAATTTTATTTTAAATTGAAAAATATAAAATGTCTGATTTGAACTATTAAATTTGTTCATTATAACGATGGATGTGTCATTGTAAAATTTTATAATTTTTGTGGTTCATTTGATACTTGATCATGTGGTAAAAAATGAACGAATTTGTTAACGATGATTGATTAATTTTAATATGTTCATTTTTCATTCTTTTGATCAAGTATCAAATGAATTCTAAATTTTAATATGATAGAGATTGATATATTATAGTTGAATAAACTCGCAAAATAAAAGGAATTTTTTTATTACAAACTTTTATCTTCTCTTTAGTTCATTAATTTGAGATATAAATTTCAATATAAATTATATTTATCATTTGGTTCATTATTTTGAGATATAGCTAATAAAGAAATTCATGATGCACAAATGGGTGATGCACTGACATTGTGAGCTTGTGACCTTACGACTTGGATCATGCATTCATGCTTGACTGCCAGCAATTGTATCATCTGGTGTCGCTTCGACATGGGCCATAATGGATCACCAACTTGTTCACCATTCTCTACAAATGAACACATACATACAATACAATTAAAGTAAATTACCAACTATAAAATTATCCAATATACAAAAAAAAAAGAAATAACATAAAGCAATGAAGGTTACCGGTCACTTTAGCATGCAACCATTCTTGAGCACAGATGAGAGCTTCTATGCTCTCATCATTCAAGGAGTTTCTCACAACTGAGAGTGTCCTACCACTAGTGGAGAATGTGGACTCAGATGCCACTGTCGATGCCGGAACCGCTAGGATGTCTCGGGCTAATCATGACAACACTGGATGCAAGGATGTCAAATTCTTCCTCTAAATCAGAATTTGATCCCTCTACACGATACTTGCTGCTCCATCTTCTCCAGTTCCTTCTCAATAAGTTGATATTGAGGTTTGTTTTAATTGAAATAAAATTAGATTTGTGTTGATGCTGGTAAAAAGATAATTTAATTGAGATTTTGTTACAAACAGAAGCTGCAATTCTGAGTACGAGTGCACTCTGGACTGCAGGTGCATCTGGTTTAAATGCATAATAGAGTTTGAATACTGGCAGCAATGACCTGGACAATTTTAAAGCAAGTAAAATTGGACCGAGCCTTCCTGAGTTAAATGAACAGAGGCTGACCAAGGGGACCACTCAAGGAACTATAGAGGCGCATGCATCTTTTATTGGAGAAGAGGTAAAGAAAGGAGGGAGCTGCTAGTCTGTTACAAAGGAGATGGCTTAAGGCTACCTGAACCTTCTTGATTTCGTTTTAAATGATGTAATTAGGAAATAAAATGATGTCAGTAAGTTGTACTATACAAGGAAAGGTTGAGGAGAGAGAAAACACATCTGAAATTTAAGATCTAAACCATTTCTCATTTTTATGCCTATTTTCTTCGAATTTTCCTGTATTTTCTGAATTCAATAAAAGAGTTGATTTCCAGTTCAACTTCTTCTTAGATTCTTATCTTTACTTCATTTCTCATCCATTCCTTATCTCAATTATACTCAATTTTGTATTCTCTTTCTCAATTTATGGATCAAGAATCAGATCTGGTCTGGTACGAGTGCGTCCGCATTTTTGTACCAGTGCGAGTGTATTTCCTGAAATCTGTGATTTCTGTTGTCAGATCAAGTTAGATCGTGGCAATCTAGTATCATAGCAACGATTAAAGTGGCATGTTGATTGTTCTTGATCCACAACTTGTTCAAGACCAATTGAGAAGAGTTTGAAGCAAAATCTATGGCAAACAGCACTAGAAATGCAAGAGGCTCATGTCATGACGGCATTGAGGAGCTGAGATCTCAAAACAGCCAATTGCAAGCTGAAATGGAGAATATCGTGCAAGAAATGAAGGATGACAGCAAGCAGCTCGAGAACAAGCTATCAGAATTGGTAATTGAGCATATCAAGATCTCTCATCACAACCTAGAAGGAAGAATGTCAACTATGGTGGGGGTTCATGTGAAGTAAGCCAATCAAGGGCTAGAAGAGAAGCTGAGCAACTTAAGCATGCTTATGGAGAGGTTCTTGAGGCAGCAAACAGGTAAATGCTCAAACTTTGAAATTGGAGGAACTAGCAGCTCTCATGGAGGTCCTAGAGTTGATGCTAGTGTCGGAATTGATAAGGAAGTCGAAGGTGATGAGAGGGGCAGTGGATTCAATTATGCTAATCCCTCAATTGATCTAGATAAGGAGGAGCTAAGATGGGGTGAAGGTTGTAGAAAAGAAAAATTTCAGAAATGAAGAGAATAAGGGCATAAATGTCCAACTGCCTAGGATGGATTTCCCTCATTATAATGGAGGAGATCCTGAAATTTGGAGTAGGAATTGTGAATTTTACTTTGAGATATACCAAGTGCCAAAGGTGTATAAAACTAGGATGGCTATTCTGAATTTTTCTGATGAAGTACATGAATGTTATATAAGTGTGACTAGTGGCCATCATCAGTTGCCTTGGGATTTGCTAGTGGATGAGGTGATAAATAGATACAAAATGAATTGCATGAAGCATCCAGTAGATAAATTCAAGAGGATGCACCAAACTGGTAGGGTGGATGAGTATATCAAGAGATTTGATAAGGCTAGAGCAAGGCTAATGAACTTCAACCTAACCTTGAATGAGGAGTTTTTTATTGTTGGTTTTATAAGTGGGCTGAGGGAAAAGTTGAGGTATACAGTGGAGTTACACAATCCAAAAAGATTGTATGAAGCCTTCAATTATGCAACCAAGGTGGAACTTAGTAATGACGACAAACATAGAAGGCCAAAAGTTATAAACAAATCCACTAATTCTCAAAATTACCCTTTACACAAGAAAAAACCAGCAGTTGAGAGAAAAATGGTGGTGGATACAATCAGTTTGCTAAATTTTGGCAAACAAATAACATTTTCAAAGGCACTACTTACGAGCAAAGAAGAGCCTTAGGCTTATGTCACCATTGTGATGAGAAGTACTTCCCTCGTCATAAATGTGGAGTGAAGTTCCTGAATGCACTTAAGGGTACACAAGAAGAAGAGAGTGCATGTGAGGAAAGTGAAATTGATGAAGTAGAGGACGAAGTGCTGGTGGAGCAAGCTGTAGTCACAATGTTCAATTCCAAAACTAACCCTAAAGTTAAGGTCATGAAGTTCAAGGGACAAATTGACACTGAACCCTAATGTGTTGCAGGAGGTAGAGTGCAACCAGATTCAGACTGCACCTATGGTAGTCACTGTTGCAAATGGTGCTAGAATGGTTACTGACCTACAATGTGAAGCCATACAATTTTCTATTCAAGGGCATACATTTGAAAAGGATGTTAGGGTTCTGGATGTAACTGGTTATGACATGATTTTGGGATTGGATTGGCTTACCAGCTTGGGTCCAATGCAAGTTGATTGGGGTGCAGGCAGCATTGCATTCAAGCAAGGTGAAAGGATGTACAACTGCAAGTTAGAGAGGAAATGACTAAGATCAAATTCATCAAGGAGGATGTGGACTTGGAGAATGAGGAAGGGTAGTGAGGTACTGATGGCTCAGATTTTCAGCACAGAGGTGAAAGAAAGAGCATTGAGCAGAATGCAGCCTGTGTGCAGGGTGCATCCTTCCTATCAGGTGCACCTTACGCCCAGAGTGCACCCACCTTCTCAGGTGCATTCGACACTGTAGTTGCATCCTGGCAGCCAGACTGAGATGCATCCTGACTCCAAACTAGTGCACCCTGAACTCTCTGCAGTTTTTGAACAACACAAGGCTGTATTGAAGAGCCAACTGCACTGCCACCAAGGAGGACTGTTGATCATGTTGTGCCACTCCTACCTAACAGCAAGCCAGTCAACCAAAGGCCTTATAGGTACAGCTACTTTCAAAAGGTTGAAATTGAGAAAATAGTGACTGAATTGCTTAATAACTTGCTAATACAACTCTCTAGCAGTCCCTTTGCATCACACTTCTAGTTAAGAAAAAAGATGGGTCTTGGAGAATGTGCATAGACTGTAGCTAGGCAGCTGAATTCAATAACTGTGAAGAACAGATACCCAATTTCAGTGATTGATGATCTTTTAGATGAATTGAGGAGCAAGGGTATTTTCTAAAATTGATCTAAGGTCTGGGTACCATCAGATTAGAATGAAAGAGGAGGATAGGTACAAGACTGCCTTTAGAATTCATGAAGGGCATTATGAATTCAATGTTATGCCCTTTGAACTCACAAATGCACCAGCCACATTTCAAGCCCTTATGAATGAGGTTTTCAAGCCATACTTGAGGAGGTTCTTGCTGGTGTTCTTTGATGATATTTTAGTGTATAGTCAGTCCATGAAAGAGCATAAGAAACATTTGTCTCTAATCCTAGAATTGCTGTCCAAAAATCAGTTGTTTACTAAAATGTTCAGAGTGTGAATTTGGGTTAGAAGAGATTGAATATCTGGGTCACATAATCTCACACAATGGGGTTGCTACTGACCCTAAGAAGATTGAGGCTATGTGTAACTGGCCATCACCAAGAACAGTCAAAGAGTTGAGGGGATTCCTAGGTCTCACTGGATATTATAGAAAATTTGCGAAGAACTATGGAAATTTTGCCAAGCCATTGACTAATCAGTTGAGGAAGAACTCCTTTAAGTGAGATGACAAGGCAGAGATTGCTTTCAGCACTCTCAAGAGTGCAATGGCATCAACACTAGTCCTAGCAATACCAGATTTTACTCAACCCTTTGTGCTAGAAATTAATGCATGTGACAAAGGAATTGGTGCAGTCATGCAAAATAAGCAGCCACTAGCTTATTTGAGCAAAAGCCTTGGTCCTAAGAGCATTGGACTTTCAACTTATGAGAAGGAGTTCCTAGCATTGTTGACAGCTGTCCAAAAGTGAAAGCATTACCTCATTGGAGGACAGTTCATTATCAAGACTGACCAAATTGCCCTCAAGCATTTGTTAGAGCAAAGAGTAAACCATGCCATGCAACACAAAGGCTTTTGCAAATTGATGGGCCTGGATTACAAGATAGAATACAAGAGGGGAGTTGATAACAAAGTGGCAGATGCACTGTCAAGAAGAGAGGTGCATCCTGAAACTGAAATGCAAGTTGTTGCTGGGGTGCATCCTGAAGTGCAGTCTGGAGTGAAGGCTGAGATGCAGGCTGTCACTGAGTTGATACCACAGTGGGTAGAGGAGTTGAAGTCAAGTTATATTAGAAATGAATAGGTTCAGGATTTACAAAACAAGTGGGAAAAGGAAGAACTTGAGAAGGACAAGTATTCCTTTCAGCAAGACTTGTTCAGGTACAAGAATAGGATATGTGTAGGGGCCACTAATGGTTGGACAATTAGTCTGGTGAGGGGGATGCACTCCACTTGCATTGGTGGTCACTCAAGAGTGCTACCAACCTACCAGAGAATTAAGAAGATGTTCTATTGGCCAAAGTTGAAAGAGATGGTGCAGGAAGAAGTGAAGAAGTATGAAATCTTTCAACTAAACAAAGGTGAGCATGTGCCAATTCCTGGGTTGCTTCAACCAATACCAATTCCTGATGGAGCATGGCAAGGAGTTAACATGGATTTCATCTCAGGTTTGCCTAAATCAGAGGGTAAAACAATAATTTTGGTGATTGTGGACAGATTTATCAAGTATACACATTTCATTTCTATGGCACACCAATACAAGGCCAAAGATGTGGCACAATTGTTCATGGATAACATATACAAATTGCATAGGTTGCCAATGTCCATAATAACTGCTAGGGACTCCCTATTACCAGCTCATTTTGGAAGAATTTGATGGAAGGTCTAGGGGTAAAACTGAACTTTACCACTGCATATCATCCACAATCGGATGAACAAACTGAAAGGGTGAACCAATGCATTGAAAACTTCCTTAGATGCATGGTCTTTGATAAGCAAAAATAATGGTGCAAGTGGGTATCTTTGGCTGAACAATGGTACAACACCAGTTTTCATTCAAGTCTCAAAACCTCGCCTTTCAAGGCTTTATATGGTTATGAACCATAAGAGTTACCTATGCTGGGTGGATCCAAGAAAGGAGGTGGAAATGCATGTGAATTGATTGAGAGAAGATAGAATACGTTCCAAGTGCTCAAAAAAATCTTGAAAGGGAACATAAAAGAATGAAGAAAAATGCAGATCTGAAGAGGAGTGAAAGGAGTTTCAAGGAGGGAGCTTGGGTGTACATGAAGCTGCAACCTTATAGGCAGGTGTCCATAGCTGGTCATGCAAACTCCAAACTCAATCCTAAGTACTATGAGCCCTATGAGATTCTTGAAAAAGTGGGTGAAGTGGCCTATAGGTTGAACCTGCCACTTGGATCTTCTATACACCCTGTACTTCATGTGTCTCAGCTTAAGCACAAGTGTGGTGAGGATACAGTTACATATCCAATGCTGCCAGTGGTTGGACCAGATGGTGAAGTGAGAATAGAGCCTCAAGCCATATTAGCTAGAAGGATGATAAAAAGAAAGAATGTACCCATATCACAGGTGTTGATCCAGTGGTTCAACAAATCTGAGAAAGACGCTACTTTGGAAGACTTTGATGACATTAAAGAGAAATATCTAACTTTTATTCTTGGGGACAAGAATCCTTTCAAGCGAAAGGGAGTGTTACAAGCTGAAACTGCAATTCTGAGTGCGGGTGCACTCTGGGATGCAGGTGCATCTGGTTTAATTGCAGAATGGAGTTTGAATACTGGCGGCAATGACCTAGACAATTTTAAAGCAATAAAATTGGGTCGGGCTTTCCTGAGTTAAATGAGCAGAGGCTGACCAAGGGGACCACTCAAGGAACTGGAGAGGCACAGGCATCTTTTATTGGAGAAGAGGTGAAGAAAGGAGGGAGCTGCTATTCTGTTACAAAGGAGAGGGCTTCACGCTAACTGAACCTTCTTGATTTTGTTTTAAATGATATAATTAGAAAATAAAATTATGTCAGCAAGTTGTACTATACAAGGAGAGGTTGAGGAGAGAGAAATCACATCTGAAATTTGAGATCTAAACCATTTCTCATTTTTATGCTTATTTTCTACGAATTTTTTTGTATTTTCTGAATTCAATAAAAGAGTTGATTTCCAGTTCAACTTCTTCTTAGATTTTTATTTTTACTTCAATTCTCATCCATTCTTTTTCTCAATTATACTCAATTTCGTGTTCTCTTTCTCAATTTATGGATCCAGAATCAGATTTGATCTTGTACGAGTGCGTCCGCATTTTTGTACCAGTGCGAGTGCATTTCGTGAAATATGTGATTTCTATTGTCAAATCAAGTTAGATCGTGACAGATTTTGTAAGAGAGGCTGAGAGGGAGTCAGAGACGGAGAGCGAGAGAAATAGGAGAGAAGCAATTAGGAAGGAGATCGGAGACTGCATAGAGATTAGTAGAAAACGTTGGAATGATCTACTTCTATGCGGCAAATGAAAGAAAAAAAATAAGGGACACCAGATATAAAGAGCCATAGAGTTGATGGCCATATAGGGAAAGAGGGCAGCATGGGGTTCAGCATGATGGTGCAAAAGTAGCGCTCCTTATTTCCACCAAATATTTTAAAAAAATGGAAAGGTCAAAAAAAAAAAATCATTTCTCTCTTTGTTCTTTTTAGTTTATGTAGAATTTTCTGTTTCATTCTTATCATAGTCCACACTTTTTAAAATTATGATGAAACCGTTAGAAAAACTCTTTTCTTTTTTTACTCTAGTCTATTAGTCTTAGTGACCCTCTATTGTTCACACAGGTAAGCTATATGTATAGATCACTACGGAAAAAAGGACCTTCTGTAACGGTTTTTGAAATAACCGTTACAGATTAGTGAGGCATAAGGCGGAAAAATTGGCGCCACAAATCTGTAACGGTTATTATTAAAAAACCGTAATAATATTTCCGTCATGCAATAGGGAAAAAGTGCGTCCACCTTCTGTAACGGTTGTTGGATAATAACCGTTACAGACTTTAAGAAATCTGTAACGGTTATTATCCAACAACCGTTACAGAAGATATGAAAAAATGAAAGAATTAATAATAATCTTCTGTAACGGTTATATATAAATAACCGTTACAGTATCTCTGTAATTCTGTAACGGTTATTTCCTAATAACCGTTACATAAAGGCAAATAAATTTTTTTTTAATGATCCTGTAACGGTTATTAGGAAATAACCGTTACAGAAAGGTTATGTATAAATAACTTCCTCCTCATTATGTCTCATCTAACTCTCAGCCGCACTTTCCAGGGTTCTCTTCTTTTCATTTATTGCAAATTTTGTGGTGTCCACTTCACTCCCAAAAAATAGCAAAAATTTTCTAAAAATTCTGAAAAAATAATAATTAGAAAGAGAATAAGAAGGACAGCAGATTTAAGGTAAAAAATTTAAATTTGAACCGTATTTTTTATTTTTACATTTTTTCCTTATTTATTTCGATTTTTTCATTAATTTATGGTTATTTTTGTTTTTTTATATATTTTAAGATCTCATTGAATAGGAGAAGATCTTACATCGGCCGGATAAGTCACACGATTCAACGGATCGGAAGTCACACGATTGAAAGTATATTTTCATGAACTCCTCTTTTTTTAAATTATTTGCATTTCGTTAATAATTTGCATATATATATAGGCATGAATTTCGTATTGTCATATAGGAACCAAATACCAGAACTCAACTGAATTTAGGTCATTGCCCGTCCGAGATTAATCCATTAGGGATTAATCTCGGATAGTACTCCCGGTCGGGAGTACTGCTCTTTGGATACGATCTGTCTCATTTAGGACAGCGAGTTGTACGTTAGATGCAATGTATTGTCTGAGAAAAATTCGGCGGCATTTCCCTTGTGTTCCCACGGATACGTACGCACGAGCAATCGTGTGTTGGCGTATTCAGGGAACATAAGGGGAAATGCTGTCGAATTTTTCTCAGATAGCACATTGCATCTAACATACGCTCGCTAATGAGACAGAGTATCCAAAGAGCGGGCTAGGATGGTGACCGGTCCGAAAACCTAATATGACAAATTGGTCCGAAACCCTAATAATTTGCATAAATTTTATTGTTCAGATGGATCGGATGTGGATGTACTTAAGTAATCGATGCTCGTCTACATTTTTTAGAGGACTTGAAGAATTTATGGTTTGTGCTAAAGAGAATTTGAAAATGAAAGAAGATGATAAAATGTATTGTCCTTGTCGTGTTTGTCAGAATTTGTTGAAGTGGTCTAATTTTGAAGAAGTGAAAGCTCATTTGATTATAAATGGATTTCAACCGGATTATGGTCGGTGGACACTCCATGGAGAGAATGGGGGGGATTGTTGTAATATCACAAATGTATTGGATTGTGTGTATGAGGAAGAAAATGTATCATTGGATGATGAAATTGATGATGTCAATGTATTTGATGATGAGAATGTAGATGATGATAGAAATGTAGATAACTTAGAATTTAATTCTGATTTAGATGAAATTGTGAACAATGTGGATGATAATTTTGTTGATAATGTTGAAATTTTTGGTATGTTACGTGAAAAGATAAAATAGCTTTATATCCTGGTTGTGAATTGTCAAAACTTAATGCTGTTTTCAAAATGTTCAATCTTAAAGCCAAAAATGGATGGAGTGATGCAAGTTTCACATCTTTGCTCAAACTATTCCATAAAGAATTTCTTCCAAAAGATAACCAGTTGCCAAATTCAATTTATAAGGCTAAAAAGATTGTTGTCCCTAATGGAGGCGGCTTAACCAAGGTTTAGCGGAAGCGATTAAGGTTTTGGACCGGTTTGGTATGAACTACCCTAACACAATTCAATTGGTACCCAATGCAAGCAAGCACACAAGCAATTCAAGTATAGCAAGAAAATAAAGAGAGAAAGAGAGAGAGAAATTGAACACTTGGTATGATTACGGAGTTCCGACCCGCTAGGAAATGCTAGCCTTAGTCGTACGTCTCCGGGAGTTCCGCTACCACGAAAGGGCGCGCTCCGTTCAATTCCACAACGAACGGGACTACAACTTCGAACCGAATCACCTCGTCACAAGGACACTCGAGGCGGATCGGCCTAACTCGAATGGCTCAACGGCCTCAAAGGAGAAGAGCTCTCAACCTATTCCAACCTACACCTAGCGACAATGTCGGGGCGGTGGTGTTTGAGGCTACTAAATCTCTCAAGATGGTCTAGCTATGAAAAGCTCAAGTGGGAGAGTATCCATATGCTCAAAGGCTCAATTCTGGTCTTATTTTGCAAAGCAAAGCTCTCTAACTCGTTAGTTGGAGAGAGAACAAGGGGTGGATATATATAGGGCTCGAAATAAGCAGTTCCCCAGCAAAAACAGGCCACAGCGTTGTACAACGCTGAATAGCATTATACAACGCTAGAATATGACCGTTGTAAATTCTAACGGCTCTTTAATATAGTCGTTGGTCTGTCAGAGCGTTGTGCAACGCTATTTGCCGTCGCACAACGAAGGAGTGTAAAACCAAAGGAAAGCTCCGACAATTCCGTTGGAAATTGTCTTGCCACTGAATGGTGTTACACAACGTTAAAGGGAGGTAAAAGGAACAACTCTGACAGATTCAACAGAGCGTTGTACAACTCTATATACCGTCACACAACGCTAACGTTACCCAACGCTGAAAGACGTTGGCTAACGTTACCCGCAACTTTGCATGTAAAAACAACTGTTTACATGGGACAGCGCTGTCTGAACATCGATGCAGCGCTGTCTGAACAGCACAGCTAACTTGGGATTTTTGTGGCGTTGTGCAACACTATATGGCGTTGCACGATGGTAATCAGGAAATTTTCCAAGTTTTTAACTGTAGCGTTGTACAACACTACTGAGCGTTGTACAACGTTGTGACTCAGCGTTGCCTAACTCTATATAGCGTTGTGCAACGTTGATTCACAAAAGTATGAATTTAGCTGTTCTAGCGTTGTGTGCCACTATCTAGCGTTGTACGACGCTAGGTCACTGAAAACAGGATTTTGCTGGTTTATTGAGCTTTTCGCTATCTAGACCATTTCAAGGATAAACAAGGACTAAAGTATACCTTCTATCCTAGTCTAAACTAGCCTACAAGCTCTCTAAAGACTTGATCTTGATCTTTCTTAAAGCTTTTATCCAAGTCCTCATAATTTGCATCTTCTTCCTATAAAACTCAAAGAAGATTGTTAAATGCCAAATGATATTGTTTTGTAATCGACAAACCTAGAGATGTTTAGTACAACAAAGATGTTATGTCCTTTAAAAATTGGAGTTGAGAGAATTCATGCATGTCCAAATGACTGCATATTATTCCGGAATGAGTACGGATACTTGCATAAATGTCCAAATTGTAATGCGTCACGGTACAAACCGAGGGACGATCAAATTGAAGATGAAGGTAGTAAGGGACCAGTTGCGAAAGTGGTGTTTTATCTACCAATAATACCAAGATTCCAGTGGCTTTTCTCTAACGCGAAGGATGCCAAATTGTTAAGATGGCACGCAAACTGCAGGAAAAAAGGCGATAGCATGCTCAGACACCCAGCAGACTCTCTAGATTGGATAAATATAGATAGGGAATTTGAAGATTTCGGCAGTGAACCTAGAAATCTGAGATTGGATTTATGTACAGACGGGATGAATCCTTACGGCAACATGAGTAGCCGGCAGACTACGTGGCCGGTCTTATTGTGTATTTACAATCTTCATACCTGGCTATGCATGAAAAGGAGATACATGATGATGCCCTTGTTGATTTCTGGTCCCAAACAACCAGGTAATGATATAGATGTGTACTTGGCTCCATTAATAGATGACCTTGGTGAATTGTGGCAAAATGGAGTGAAAATATATGATGCACACTCTAGAAGTGAGTTTAACCTCCGTGCCATGATATTTTGCACAATCAATGATTTTCCTGCATATGGAAACCTGTCAGGGTATAGGAATAAAGGAGCGAAAGCGTGTCCTATTTGCATGGAAAACACACATTCTGTGTACCTGAAAAACTCCAGAAAAAATATTTACTTGGGACACCGGAGGTTTATTAAGAACCGCAATCACCCTTACCGTCGAGATAAGGAAAGGTTTGACGGTACTGTATAAAAAGACAAGGCCCCAATACCGTTATCCGGTTCAGGGGTGTATCGACAGGTGAAGGACATTAATGTAAAATTTGGTAAGAAATTTGCAAATGAGATACCCAAGGGGATATGAAAGAAGAAGTCTATATTCTGGAATCTTGAATATTGGCAGAGTTTGGAGATTGGGCATTGCTTAGATGCGATGCACATAATAAAGAACATATGTGAAGCTTTGATTGGTTGCATGTTGGAAATTCAAGGGAAAACTAAAGATGGCGTAAATGCGAGGAAGGACATGGTTGAAATGGGGATCCGGCAAGAACTAGCGGCACAAGATAAGGGAAAAAGTCGAACTTGGCTACCTGCAGCACAATTTAATTTATCAAAGCAATAGAAAAAAAGCTTATTAGAATGCCTGAAATCTATTAAGGTTCCTACTGGTTATTCCTCGAATATATCAAGAAAGGTTTCTATTAAGGACAACAAATTACTTGGTATGAAGTCACATGATTATCACGTCCTACTGACCCAGTTACTTCTGGTCGCAATTCGAGGAATTCTAAGGGAAGAAGTGAGGAAAACCATCACTAAGTTGTGTTTTTTCTTTAATTCCATTTGCTCTAAAGTGATTGATCCGAATAGTTTGGACAAGTTACAAGAAGGTATTGTACTAACCCTATGTGAGCTGGAGATGTACTTTCCGCCATCGTTTTTTGACTCCATGGTGCATTTGACCATTCATTTAGTTAGAGAGATAAAAATGTGTGGTCCTGTATTTCTACGGTACATGTATCCTTTCGAAAGAGCCATGGGTCAATTGAAGGGGCTTGTTCGTAGCCGATCTAAACCAGAAGGAAGCATAGTGGAAGGATATGCGGCCGAGGAGGTTATTCAGTACTACACCGATTATTTGCAGGATGTACAACCAATCGGTCTTCCAAAATCTCGACATGAGGGTAGACTTGAAGGAAAATGTTATATATTAACTTTCAATGTTCACCTTATTTAGCACAAATGTTCACTTAAAGCACAATATTTGTTCACCTTATTTATCACAAATGTTCACTTAAAGCACAATATTTGTTCACCTTATTTAGCACAAATGTTCACCTAATTTAGCACAATATTTGTTTATCTTATTTAGCACAAATGTTCACCTTATTTAGCACAAATGTTCACTTAAAGCAAAATATTTGTTCACCTTATTTAGCATAAATGTTCACTTAAAGCACAATATTTGTTCACCTTATTTAGCACAAATTTTCACCTTTCAGGTACAATTGGAGCTAGTACTCATATACCGGATCTTGCAATGAGAACCAAAGCACATATGAAAGTTCTCCAACATCTTGCTATTGTGGCGCCTTACATTAATGAACATCTAATCGAGTTACGTGAACAATACCCTTCTTACACCGAAAACTTGATTACCATAGAGCATGAAATAAAATTTGTCCAATGGCTAGAAGATAAAGTACAGTCCCAGTTGAAAGAAGGAACAGAGGTCGATGAAACCGCGAAATAGTTATCAAGACGTCCTAATGCCGTGGTCGAGACATACCAACGGTATAACTTGAATGAATTTACCTGGTACACAAGGAAACAGGATGGTAAAAGTGCCGTGCAAAATAGTGGAGTCACTGTTGTAGCTTTATCTAGTGATAATGTTAGGTCGGCTACTTATTATGGTTGGATCGAGGAGATTTGGGAACTAGATTACCTGAAATTTAAGATACCCTTATTCAAGTGTGCATGGATCGACAATGGTCACGGTGAAGTTAAAAAATACAAGATGGGATTTATAACTGTTGACTTCAATAAAAGGGCTTATGGAGACGATCCCTTTATACTTGCAAATAAGCAAGCAATGCAAGTTTTTTACATTCAAGATCCGGCGGATAAGAAAAGACATGTTGTGCTTCAAGGTAAATGTTCATCTTATTTAAGTACAAATGTTCACCTTATTGAGTACAAATGTTCATCTTATTTATTACTTGCCACTTCAGGAAAAAAACGTATTGTCGGTGTTGGTGATGTCGTAGATGAAGAAGCATACGACCACTTCGAGGAAATACCTCCTTTTTCTATCGGTATCGACGATACATCACAGCCAGTATCGATCAGTTGTAGGCGTACAGATAACACCGAAGGCGTGTGGGTCGACACGCGAAGGAAAAAAAAAAGTAGCTACATAATCACATGTGAGTTTAAAAAACTGTTATGTTCTAATATAAATTATTCTTAACATAGATGTGCTAAATTGTTAAGTTAATATTTTTATTTTTATTTTTATTTTTTGCAGGTCATTAATTGGTGAAATATTTTGTTAACAAGGAGCTAATTTATTTTTATTTTTGGTTAATTTTCTAAATTGTAATTTTATTTTATTAGAAAAAATGTAAAACAAAATTAAATTCATGTGTAACCAACACAGAAATTAAATTCAGTCAAAACACTTAATAACATGCATGGATAAACCAACACCGAAAATACCAGTACTAAATGAAATTAAAACAAACACAAACTTTAAAGTAAAAAAAATGAAATTAAACTAATCTGTAACGGTTATTAGCTAATAAACGTTACAAAAGAGGCTAATCTGTAACGGTTATTAACTAATAACCGTTACAGAAGGTTATATGTAAAGAACGTTTGACCTTCTGTAACGGTTATTAGCTAATAACCGTTACAGAAGGTTCAAACTCTTTTATTATCCCTGCCTGCAGGCGTCTGTTCGTCACTTTTTTCCAAACTCAACTTACCCTTTTTCTTAAAACCCTACCTCTCTCGACACAAGCTCTCGCGCCTCACTCGACACAGAAGCTCTCGGCGGCTCTCGACGGCTCCCCTCTCTCTCGAAAAAGGTAAATCCCTCTGTCTCCTCTTCCTCCTCCTCTCACCCCTCTCACTCTCTGTCTCTCTTTGTTACAGCTTCGATCCCTCTCTCTCTGCCGCTCTCTCAACTCCTACAACCAGCAACTCCCCTCTCTCTCTCTCGAAGGTAAACCCCTCTCCCTCCCTCGTCTCCTCTTTCTTTCCCTCTCTCTCTCTCACTGACTCCCTTTCACTGTCTCTCTGTTGCAGCTCTCTCTACCACTCTCTCAACTCAGACAGCCACCAACCCCCGACAGCACTCTCTCGAAGGTAAACCCCCTCTCTCTCAAATTTTAATTTAATAGGGACTGAAATGCTAGAAATTGATTGAACTGTGCTTGGGGCTAATTTAGGGCTGAATTGATTGAAATGCAAATGCTAGGGGCTGAATTAGGACTGTTTTGCTTAATTTGAACTGTTTTAGGGACTGAATTGCAAATCATAGATTTAATAGGGGCTGAAATGCAAATAATGGATTTAATTGGGGCTGAATTGCAAATAAATGATTTAATTGGGGCTGAATTGCAAATAATGGATTTAATTGGGGCTGAATTGCAAATAATAGATTTAATAGGGGCTGAAATGCAAATAATGAATTTAATTGGGGCTGAATTGCAAATAATATGCTTAATAGGGGCTGAATTTGGGGCTGTTTTGGGGCTAATATGCAAATGTTATTACTAAAATTGATTATGGATAAGGAGTTAAGAAATTTATTTAAAATGAAAATTAGATGGAGAAGGATCAAAACATGAATAAGGTGGGGGAGGAATCCAAGGTGGGGGAGGAAACACCTAAGGTGGTATCAAAAAGGGTCCCGTTTTACGGATCTCCCAAAAGAAGGGCCGTCTCGGCTGTACGTCGTCTCCCTCCAGGCTGTGAAAGGAACCCTGATTTTAGTATGGGAGTTAAAATAGATGAGGGATCCAGTGAGAATAAGGAGGAGGAGAAGAAGAATAAGGA
This sequence comes from Rhynchospora pubera, assembly GCA_028095005.1. Classification (NCBI taxonomy): domain Eukaryota; kingdom Viridiplantae; phylum Streptophyta; class Magnoliopsida; order Poales; family Cyperaceae; genus Rhynchospora; species Rhynchospora pubera. The sequence goes on from CM051459.1 coordinate 179,127,134, forward strand.
GGTTAAGGAAGATGACAAGAATTAGGGTTGAATTGTCTTAGGAATTAATAAAATTATCTATGTTATGTTGTGTGAACTTTATCTATGTAATTTGAAGTTTATGTTATTTGTGTATGAATTCATGTTTAAATATTATTGTGTTTTAATTAAATGAATTTTAAATTTATGTATGTTTTAATTATTTGAATTTTAAACTTGTCCATGTTTGAATAAATTGAACATTGCGCCAAACATTAATATATATTATATATGGTGTTTTAATTAGGTAGTAATGGAGAAAGGTGAAGGAAGCAATTCAAAGGGAAAAAAGCCGATCGAACGAGTGTACGTTAGGCGCAAAGTTCGTGCCAATCCACCCTCTCAAAACCAAACGAACCAAAACTAACCCTCTCAAAACCAAGGCCAACCAAGCCTCTCAAAATATGAACAAAATGCAATGTTTTGATTGACAAGCTTGTGGCACCGTACACAGAGTGGAAAGAAGAAGTCATTGAAATATCAGATGATGAAGTCATTGTTTTGTCGGATGATGAACACTAGTTTTAGGATTTAGATTTATGTCTCTGTCGGATGAAGAACACTAGTTTTAGGATTTAGATTTATGTTAATGTATTTTGTTATTTGATATTGAACTTGTCGTTTAATGTTTATGTTTATGTTAATATATTTTGTTTATGTTAATGTTAATGTTTATGTTTATGTTTGTTTATGTTTATGTTTATGTTTGTTTATGTTTGTTTATGTTTATGTTAACTTGATTTGATTGCCTTCATTGTTGTTAATTATTTATTAATAGATATGTCTGGAGATCAAGATAGAGATTTACAGGGTGAACAGGCTGGTACAGAATCCAGCGATGAGGAGGTCACAACGTTCGAAATAAAGAAAAGGAGCAGAACGACAATGGAAGAGTTTAGGAGGAAAAAAGCTACTGGGGAAAAGTATGAGATTAAATTTGACAAAGAAGGAGTGCCAATTGCTACTAAAGAGGCGGTGAACAAATTTGCATCATATTGCGGGTATCTGGCTAGAGCAAGAGTGCCAATCACAATTAATGATTGGCGGAAGGACGTTTCAAAGGAAACCAAACTTGAGTTGTAGTTGGACATCAAGGTAAATAAATTTTCACTTAAATCATCTAATTTAAATTTCTATTCTACCAATTAACTAACGTTTCGTTATGTTTCAGAAAATGTTCAACATCGAAGATGATAAAGCCATGAACAATACTCTCAAAGCGATGGGCATAAGTCACAGGGCTTATAGAAGTAGGATTGCTGAGGAGTACATCACAAATGCCGATCCAAACAATCCCCAAAATCAATGCGATAAACACCCAATCTCACAAAAAAAATGGGAAGAATTTTTCATGAAAAGGACGGGTGCAGATTTTGTACAAAAGAGCAACAAAGCGAAGGAGTTGAGAAAGAAATGGAAAGAGCCTCATAGGATGGGTTCCACTGGCTATAGAGGAAAAAAAGGTTCATGGAAACCTACAGACAAGATTGTTATACCCAGAGATTCTGAAGGGGCCGGTTCCACGAGCATTACCATCGGCGATTTGGAACCGAGAAGTCAAAGGTATTTCATGGGAATGACTGTGGCTACGAAGGATAAAGGTACTTACACATGTAAAGACTTATTATATATGCTAACTTCAAATTCTGTTTTGTGATTATTAATAAGATTTGTTTGTTGCTTGTTAGATACTTACACGTTCCATAGCTCTGATTCGTCGACTATTGAGGCATTCAGTCGGTTGAGTGCCATGTATGGTGAAATCAATTCCGGGTCAATACCGGAACAAGAAGTCTTAAATCGGGCGGTTGACAGGCCGGAACATCCAGGAAGAATCAGGGGATATCCTTTATGGACCAAGAAGGAAGATGTGTATAAAATAAACCCTAGAAAGGATGCGCATGAATGATGGATGGCACCAGACCAGATTGAAGAATTGATGAGCAGGGTCGCAGCTGAAGCCGCTGAGAAAACCAAAAGGGACTTGATTCACTCTGAGGAGATAATGAATGCGGCGAGACAACAAGCTTTTTCAGGTAATCCTTTTTGACAATCAAAATGTAATCAAAATGAATGAAAACTATTATTCATCATCCGGTTGCTTGATAATTTTCAGGAGGTGAAACAATGGTTGGCCGGTAGCGGATTGCAGTTTCAAGCACCGCAGCAATTTGTGACGCCGTACCAGCCATTCGTTGAAGCTGAGGTAGACTCAGGAATGCCAAACGAGGAGATATTCCGAACGGTTGCCTCAAGCTATATGCCTCCGGATCTGAGAAGAGTTGTTCAGGTTCATATTGATCACTTTTCTCTTTTCTATTTAGATTTATGTTTGGCTTAGCATTAGGGTTTCTGATTGAATTGAATTTCAGGAAGAAACGTCGTGCGATCTCTTTTCCCTAGATCACCTTAACCAGAAGATTAAGGTGGCCGAGGAAAATATTATTCCGAGTGTTGTTGGTCAGATCGTATACGGCGTGCCACTGATTGATCAACAACTCTATATCCATCTTCTCCGAGTAGGCGATGATTTTCGTCAGTGGCAAGTCCCTGGTAGATCAGATGAGCTATTAGGAAATAATATAGGAGGGCGATTTCCATGGCCGTCATTTTTGGTGGAGATAGGCCACAAGGTATCGTTTTATTTAATTATGATAATTTATTTCATCCATCTCTATTAGAACTCACTAATTAATTATGTGATGACATTAAATGCAGAGTTTGATAAAAAAGAAGCCAGATGCGAGCAAGGTGGTGGTGAAAAAGGTGATCGAGAGTCCAAAAGTTCCTAGTGCAAGTTCATCCAAAACCTAATTAGTTCAATTGATTGTTTCAGGGTAGATTGTTGCTCAACGTCGAATAATCTATTCTTTTGTGACTGATTATTTCAGGGTCGATTGTTGCTCGCGATCCGCTACTTGAGCATGATGCGATTGAAAAGCTTACCCCATCCGAACGAGAATTGTACGAACTATTGATGCTCCAACCAGAGCTTGAGAAAAATTTTGAGTTGCATAAATGTGATGTTTGGGGTACACACAGCGGCGAGGTTAAGTTCAACGTTGAATTGTGCGACATCCTCCAATGCTTTAGAAGAGAATCTCTAAACGTGTCGATCGTCAAGTTGTACTCTTGGTATGAATTTTCAACCTTTAAAATATTTTTTAAAGTACCATATTCAATTGGAGGTGAAAAACATATGAATTAATATCCGTGAGTGTAGGTTTTGGATGAATGAACTTTCAGAGGGAGAAAACAACATCACCGTATTAGATCCAGAGATGTTGACTGCTCCTAAAATCAAACAAGAACAAAATGCTGATGCGGACTACTTGATGAAGTCATTCGCGCAATATTCATCCAATTATATGATTCTGCCTTATTTACAAGAGTAAGGACAATTATAACTAATAAAATATCAATTATCTCGTTTACATGTTTGGTTTAATTTCATGAAAACAATAATCTCTATTCTTGCAGCTTTCATTGGGTCCTTATTGTTATTAATGTCGAGAAGCGCACCGTTCAAATAGCAGATTTTATCGAGCGCAAGAATCCAAAGATATTGATTAAGGGGTTCATAACCTAGTAAGTTTTCGTTTCTAAATGAGATTTTGATATTGAGATAAGGACTACGTACGGTTCTATCTAAGCTATTAATGATATTGTATGCAGGATATACAAGCGATACCTTATGGAAAATGGAAAATATAACGCAAGGACCCGAACAACATTTGATTGGTACAAAATTCAGGTACGGGACTTAAAAAATATATTAGCTACCTAGGGTTTCTGAAACTATGCAAAATCTTAACTATCTTTCTTGTTGGATCTTAATTAGTGTCCGATACAAAAGGGCAGTACAGAATGTGGATATTTCACAATGCTCGCCATGAAAAACGTATTATCTTATTGGATAGCAATTCAGGAAATACCTCATGTAAGTAACTTATTTTTTTAACTAATAACATTTGATCAAACAATTAGATTTTAGAATTTCATGATCTAACTAATAATATTTTTTACTTGTTTATCATAATATGCAGATGATCGAGCCGGTTGGAGTACCATACAACAAAGAAATGATTGATGGTATCGTGACAGAAGTTATGGACTTCATGCAATTTTAATTAAAATGTGTTATTTGATGACTTGCCATGTTTAATGATACTTGTGATATATGTAAATACTTTGTTTATTGTTTGTGTGATATGCATGAATATATATGTTTGATATATGTGTGCTTTGTGATATATATATATATATATATATATATATATATATATATATATATGTTGCATGTGTTAATGTAAATTGGGTACTAATTTGGTACCAATTCGGCTAGCAAATTGGAGCTAGCCAATCAAACAGGCGAAACACAAAAAGAAAAATTAAGAATTTTGTAACGGTTATTAAGGAATAACCGTTACAGAATATTATAATTTCATTTTTTTTAATTATAAATATTATCTGTAACGGTTATTACCTAATAACCGTTACAGAATCCAGTCTTCTGTAACGGTTATTAGGTAATAACCGTTACAGAAGTTCTCCAAATACCGTACCTGTTCCGTCCACAATACCATAACGGTTATTAGATAATAACCGTTACACATGTTCCACAAAAAACTGTACCAGATTTTCCCTTGCATAATACCATAACGGTTATTAGATAATAACCGTTACAGAAGAGGGGGCTACTGTAACGGTTGTTGTCTAATAACCGTTATAGATCTGTAACGGTTATTAGACATTCTGTAACGGGGGCTACAGTAACGTTTCGTGTACCGTTACAAAAGTCTTTTATTAACCGTTACAGAAGCCAAAATTTCGCGTAGTGGATAAATGTGTACAGAAAAGCTAAACAAAGTGGTCCTAGAATTGAGCTGAATCATGTTGTATGGTACTAATACGATTCATTTATCCAATTTTATTGTGCAGATTCTTTGCATTTGTTTATTATTATTTCATCTATCATGTGCTATGCGCGCTTACGTAATGGTACAGATGAAATACAACTTCGACCCTATATAGAAATATGTTATCATTTCTTTTAAATATTTTTTTTCTCTTTTTTTGAAATACAATTTTGTATATTTCTTATAGTTTCCCTGCTTGAAAAAATATTTGTAAGGTGTTCTCATGGAAAAAAGTGTTTCTTGAAATTTTGTTGAAATTACGACTGATTTTGTTCTTTACTATTTTTAAATTTCTACATTGATATGGAAATAAGTTTTGTATTACCATCACATATCTATACCATTTTTTTTTTTAAACAAGAGCTTTCTTGCGATTAGACATGAGAATGAGATGAATCAGCTGAAGTTCCGATATATCAATGTTGTCACTGATGCACTATAAAATTCTGTAAATGCTAAGAATGTGCAGTTTCCTAAATTTTGATGCTGAGATATACTGTCCTGATATCTTACAAAATACCCTTCCTAGAGACTATTACAAATGCTAAGAACCAGCAATTTTCATCAACTCAAACATATGAAAGTTTACAATACGAATTTGAGAAAACAACAAAATAATCAAGCACTATATGACCGGTACCAAAGCTGGTACCAATACCAGTGTAAGGTAATAACTTACAACGTTTTGAGATTGCTTATGAGATATTTTTCTATAAAACTTTGTAACATGTGATGGGCTCATTCCACTACTTTGGATGATCGAAGACAAAATCTAGGTCAAAATAAATCTCGAGCGTACCAATTTTATCGTTTGCGGTACAACTTGAGGGTCAAATCCACATGGACAGTGCAATTGATTACTAAATTTTACTTTCTCACGAAAGTTGGACAATTAATTTTTTGGTGCTTTTGTTATTTAAGTTGGCAACTAACTAAATGGAACAAAATAATGTGTTTTTGGATGTTTTTGATGATAAAATATGCAAAGTAATACCTTAGAAAATTAGCTTCATCTATAATTTGATTATGGAGTGTCAAACTACCAACTTTCGTTGCTGGACTCGACTTACGCGGCCTACAGAACCACCGTTCGACTTACTGTTCGTCTTGAAAAGACTAAACAGACAGTCGAACGGCTAAGGGTTTACATGGTGTACAAATCAAATACAAATCAAAGACTGAACCACCTAGCAATTAAGCGAGCTCTACTTGAAAAGACTGAACGGTTTAGGGTTTAGCGAATTTGGACTTAACCACCTAGCAATTAAGCGAGCTATACTTAACGTGTGTAAACAAATCTACTTAAATAATCATGGCATAATAAATTCAAGCAATTCAAGCAAGGTATAAAACACAAAGATATCAAATAAACTAAACAAACATGCAATCAACTAAGAATTCGAGTTTATAACCATATCCCTAGAACAAACAATCAACAACTAAGAGACATCATACAAACACAAGAGAAAATGACAATAAAAAAAAAAGATTACAACCAATTGCTCTTGCGTGTCGAAATCTCCTACCATGCACGTCTCTTGCTGTCGCAATCAACCTGCTTGGCGTTGCCACGATCTAAACTTAAGACCTAACTCTCAAATAACTCAATGTCTAACCCTAACTTGACATTGTATTTGGTCTTCCTCTTTGTTCTACCTCTTCCCTCCTCAAACTAGTCTTTAATAGGCATTGGGAAGGTGTAGAAACGCTAGAAATAACTGAAGATACGCTGTGGATGCACATAAAGTCGGTAGAAACCGTCATCCAAATATAGATCTTCTAAATCGGACGATTTTGATAAATTTGGAAGTTCCTGGTCTGGCGGGTCGCTGGAACTTTCAGCGGGTCGCCGGAAAATGTCAGCACTGCGTCCTGTCAGTATTTTGGACATATCTCCTTCATCCGAATTCCGTTTGATGTGATTCAAGATCCATTGAAAAATTTAGAATGATCTCTTCAAGTTTATGGACTCATCTAAATCATATCTTGTCCAAAATCTGCAATAAAACTAGAAAATATGGTGGTAACTCATTCTTGACACAAAACTCTAATTAAACTAACCTAAATTCATCTAAACTATGTAAACTATGTAAACTCAAGATAATTAGTTTAGTTTAGAAACAAAATAGTATCTGAATATGCACATAAAATCCACTCATCAGCTTACACTCTTATAATCTCTGATCTATTTGGTCTATTTCAATGTTTTTCTCAGCTTATGGCATAATCCGAAAAACCAACAGCAACAAACTCATACTAGGGCAGTTTGACATCAAATCATGTAATCTCCCTCATACTTCAACGAAAAATTTTAATTCAATCCTCTGAAAAGAACACTAAAATTACTTTCTAACTATGGCAATCATAAATTTTTACTGATTTCATAAATATGAGAAATATCTATTGAAACTCAGACTAAAAACACTATGTTCTGATCCTTACCATAACAAACCAATCTTGCGAATGCAATTTGGTTAATCTCTCTCGTGGCAACGGTAGAGTCACACCTAGCTTTTGGAGTGTGACATCAAGGTTGGATTTCGTCACAAAGTTCCAATATCGAAATTTGAAACATATCTAATAATATCTGAACATATTTTATATATAGCATCAATATTAGTTATATTTTCGTCTCCATTCTCCACGTGAATGAAATACTGGTTGTACCAAGGACGTGGTTTATTTGTCATGGTGAATTTCAACTAGTCGCACAATCTTTAATTTCTCAATACACTCTCTCTCGTACTCTTCACTTCCTAATTTCTCTTCTTCTCTCACGCTCTCTCTTTTTTTCCACTTCCGCCTCTGACAGTATGACTCTCTCTGCCTGATACTAAAAGGCCTAATATAAGAGTTTAAAGCAACGCTATTGGGTCTAAAAAACAGAGGTATGAAAGAAGAAGCGCACGAGATTGGCGTGATATTTTCAAAATCAATATTTCGCGTATTTTTTTTTCAGAACAATATTTAAAATAGTTATTAGTTTAAAATAAATACAAAAAATTTATTATCATAAATATATGGACAACGATCATACATTTCATTAATAATGATCAAACAATAAAATTGAAAACAAAAAAAATACCATAATACATTCATTAAGAATAAACTCAAAAGTACAATATTCAACTTGGAGAAACACCTCCCATGGATCTATATATGTACCAACTTGGAAAAAACACCGGTCTAGAGGATCCATTGCTAATGAGCAATCCTCTGCATACAATTGATTGGCCCAAGAGCAAAGGTGAATAGACGCTAGGATTGTAGATGACCAAATTTTTATCTACAAAACATCTTTGGATGAGACTTGCAAAGATGCATACCTCCCAGTTTTGCTGATGAAGAAGTCGATAAATTCTCATCCAAAGATGGAGCTTGTTGGTAAATAATTTTATCCATTTTGCTTGACAGTTAGGCTCAAATATCATCCAAGTTCTCTACATATTAGAATAGATTCTACAATGAAATCATTTATTTATAGTTAGTGGAATATTAATAGGCATAAGGATTGTGTGTGACCTTGTATCGCTAATTAATAGTTGTGGCACACACAATTCTTATGGCTATTGATTTTGTATCGACTAGTATTTTTAGTGGAGTGAATTTTTCTAACGTGTTGGTGAGTGAGTGAAAGATATTTTGAATTAACTAGATTTGTTTTATACGAGAAAGGAGGATATAACATGTAATAACGCAATTATAAACTCAGAAATTGATCCACAAAATTGATGAAAATGATATAAATTTGATTGAAATGACAAAACAAAGAACGACGAGCGTGGTTATAACCACGTTATTTCATGGTTCTTACTGGAAAACTAAATAATGGTTACTAACTTACTATTAAAATTTTGTAATATAATTTTGTTTATTAAAATAATCGGACCCTACGGAGTACGTATGGAGCTGCCCAACTTTTAAACATTTATTTCATCATTTTACTGGCCAACCAATAATCCAATATCAATTTTTTTTTACACATATAAAGCGTCTCCAACTCTGCTTTCTAAATACTTTTTCTCCATCAATCAAATGTGTCCAATAAAATAGAAGATGTGGAAAAGAATGAATAATAAAGTGGGATGTCCAATAATAATAATCTTATTAAAGTTGGAATATATAGTTAATCTTTCAAATATAAAATAATAGAAACGCATAATAATGTACTACCCAACGTGGATATCGATCCAATGGAACTGGTTCAATCTTTTATGATTTATCCAGTGATACCCAACCGGCCAGCCCTCGTCATCATCACTACTGAAATTGTGCCACGTCAAACCAGATTATGCCGAAATAGTTATCTAAGGAGCGCATTTAATTGAGGTGAAAAAGAGTCAAAAAGATCATGAGACATTGCACTAGTTTGCACTACTGTTATTTGACTATAAGATTCCTTTTCTCACCCATACTTGCCAAAAGGCACAGACATTTCACTAAACGTGCATAATTTCACACTAACCAAACCTTTCCATTATCGTTAATGGCATCTAGCAACAGACCAGTGCTACTCTCTTTATGGGTAAGCCCCATTAGCCAGAGAGTTCGCATCACCTTGGCCGAGAAGGCAGTTGAGTACGAGTACAAAGAAGAGGACGTGTTCAACAAGAGCGAGCTGTTGTTGAAATCAAACCCGGTACACAAGAAAGTACCGGTTCTGATCCATAATAGTAGGACGATTTGTGAGTCGTTGGTCATAATGGAGTATATCGACGAGGTCTGGCCAGACAAGGTGAAGATCCTGCCGTCTGATCCTTATCAGAGGGCTCAGGCACGCTTCTGGGCTGATTTTTCAAATAAGGTTTCTGGATATATATTTCTCTGCTTAATTAATCTCTCACAAGATAATAAATTTATGCTATAGTTTTTTTTTTTTACATAGTTATACATATAACACACGTTCTTTGTTTCACAAACTTTGATTGTCGATCTCCAAATAATCTGTCAATTATTACCTTTTGTAAACTTTTAAGGTGCGCGAATGTGGTCATCGACTGTGGCAGAAGAAAGGGGAGGAACAAGAAGTCGCAAAAAAGGAGATGATTGAGAAGCTAAAATTGTTCGAGACAGAGCTGGGGGACAAGAAATATTTCGGCGGCGATGTTTTCGGATTCGTTGATATACCTCTTGTACCATTCACCTCCTGGTGTATGAGTTTGTGTGCTTCCTAAAAAACCGTTTTGGCCTCGAGTAGACAATCTCGTGCCAATTTGTCCGTAGGTGTTCGATCTGTGGAAATTCGATCGTTGTTCAATGATGTAAAATAATTTGGGGTTTTAATTTGAGATATGTCAGGACAGCACCAGTTGCTCAGAAACATGAAGTTGGAATTTCTATCACTAGTTTCTACTTCCCTGTTACTGAACCTTCATTTTTTTTTTTTCTGTTAATAGTCCTTTTCTATTAGTTTTGTCGCAGTAGTTGCTAATTTTGTTCTGAAAATTTTCAGTTTGCTCTGGTTTGAATTGTCATTTCTGTGATATTTTACTAATCAAACGTCTAATTGACTAACCATATATTTAACGACAAGTTATGCAATTACTAAACAAAGGTAGAAGTATTTCACAGGGCATTCAGGACGGACAAGTCAGGAAGTATGTATGCATTCGGATTTTAGAGTCGATATATCCAATACTCGCATGTAAAATGTTCACCATTTGAGGTATAGAAAAACAAAATAAAGATGCATCACAAATTCACAATATGTGAAAAAATTTGATTAAGGAATTTTTCGATCAAATATACAGTTCCTTATATACGTACGATGAAAACAATTAAAGATGTTACGTATATAATGGTTGATTGGTTGTCACTGTAGTACTTTTATAAAAATGTTTTATTTATATGTACTCTCAATGTAGTTTTTTACTTTTAAAATTTAAATAATTCAAATTTTAAATTTAGATTTTAAAATAAAGTGTAAGATATGCTGACGTGTCCCCTCACCCTGCGCCCTTGGCTCCCTCATCCTTTCTCATCCCCTCATCTACGCGCCTTTTCTCTCTCACCCACACATCCTCCTGGCTCCGCCCCTTCTCCCCGCGCATCCCCTGGCTCCGCCTCTTATCTCTACGCGTTCCCTTGTCTCCGCCCCTTCCCCTCCACGCGCCTCTCATCTCCCTCCTGTCTCCCTCATGTGTCCCTTCTCACCCATCCGCCGCACCTCTCTCCATCTTTCATGTCCCTCACCTTTCTCCTTCATCTCCTCCTCTGTGACTCACTTTTCCTTCACCCACGTGCCTCAACTCTGTTCATCCTCAAACCTTTATAAAGATACTCCCTTATCAAAAGTAAATACTCTCTTATAGTTATTTAGTTACTCCCATACAATAGCAGAATCAGATATGAATATTATTTACTCCCTTACATGTATTACATACTCCTTAATACTAATTATTTACTTCCTTATGGTTATTTAGTTACTCTCAAATAATAGTAGAATCAGATATAAATATTAGTTACTCTCTTACATATATTAGATACTCCCTTATAACTATTATTTACTTCCTTATAGTTATTTAGTTACTCACAACCAATAGCACAATTAGGTATGAATGTTATTTACTCTCTTATTCTTGATAAATACTTTTTCTTACTATTTTAGTTACTCCCATGTACTCGTTATTTACTCCCTAATAAAATTACATAAAAAATTATTATTTACTCTCTTATTCTTGACTAAATACTCCCTCCTACTATGTTAGTTACTCTCTTATACTTGTTATTTACTCCCCTCATGGTGTTTAATTACTCTCTAATAAAATTGCACAAAGAGTTATTATTTACTCCCATGTATTAGTTATTTACTCTCTTATAGTTATTATTTACTCCCAAACCATAGCAAAATCTGATTGTCTTCTTTCTTCCTCTCAACTCGTAATGATAGAGAAAGGAGAGAGACGAGAGATGAGGGAAGAAGAAAGAGAGATTGAACGGAAGGAGAGAGGAGAATGAAAACGAGAAATTGAATCAAAGAAGAGAGAAAAATGGCGGATGAGATACACCGAAAACAAAAAGGCGAGAGGGGAAGAGGGACGAATCGCGCTAGAAGACAAAGGGGTAAGGTGCACGTGAGGAGGAGAAATGAATCACGCAAGGAGACCGAGGAGGTAGGTCCGCGTGAGGGTAAAAGTCACGACTCGTGCGTGAGGGTGAGGATAAAGGCGAGGGAGTCACGCGTCTAATTGCTTGATTGCGCGTGACTCTAATTGTCGTAAGTAATTCCTTTTTTTTTAGCCGACCAGAGGATCCGGACTCAAAAAAGACGATTAAGTACATCGCCCGAATAATCAACATACATCAACAACCATTGTCAATCTGACAAAATTAAAACTAACATTACTATTCACTCGAATTTCGATAATAACAATTAAAAATTTGAAATTTTAAAAATAAAGTCGTTGGATCGTCATCCGGATTGACGAAATCACAAAATGCTTTGATCGTCATCCCGAATGATAATCCAAGCTTGGATCAGAAATCCAATTGACGACCCAAGTTTGGATCGTCATCCGAAATGACGACCCAAACAAAAAAACCCACATTTTTTAAGTTTCTGAATTTTTTTTAATATTTATATTTAATGTATAACAAATTTTTAAATTTCTATGTATTAAAAATGCATATAAAATATACAACAAAAAAATTTATTTGTCTATATTGTAAAAATAATAATTTTAGGGTCATCGGCGAAAAAATTGAATATATTTTTTGTTGAATTTTTTCGCCGATGACCCTAAAATTATTATTTTTACATAGTAGTGCAATAAAAAAATTGTTATACATTAAATGTAGATATTAATATATAAAACTTTTTATTGTACAAATAAATATATATAGAAATATATGTACATAATAATATGTATCATATATTTTAATTATATACAATAATATGTATTTAATATATAAAATATATGATACATTATATATATGTATGTATAAATAAATATTACAAACATATACAATATTATGTATTTAACATGCATAATTTAATTACATACTTATATTTTTAAAATAGATGTTTTAATTATGTTTAATTTTTAATCATAAATTATATATTTTGTAATAATAAAAACTTTGGGGGCTAAAATACAAAATTCGAATTAAAAAAATATTTCTGAAATTTTTTTGTTTGGGTCTTTTGTTTGCATCGTCATTTCGGATGACGATCCAAGTTTGGGTCGTCAATTGGATTTTTGATCCAAGCTTGGCTCGTCATTCGAGATGACGATTCAAGCGTTTTGTGATTTCGTCAATCCGGATGACGGTCCAAGGATGTTATTTTTAAATTTTTTTATTTTTAACTGATAATATCGAAATTCAAGTGAACAGTAATGTTAGTTTTAATTTTTTCGGCATTGTCAATGGTATTATGAATTGGGCTGAAAATGGAAATCGTTTCGACCGTCTGATCGTTTCGTTTCGTCCGAAACAAAATAGTAGTGGTTAAGATTTTGGGTTTCGTTTCAGAAACGAAATGGTCAGTGCAAATAGAAATTTGTTTTGTCTATGGAACGGAAGAGTTAATGAAACATACCAATTTCATGATCGTTCATTTCGTTTTGCATTCTACTGTAGTGTTATGCTTGTGATTGCAGAGGATGCGAGGTGGAGAAATCAATGGATCGATGCTCTAAAACTTAATTGCACCGTGGAGAAATCAATGGATCGATGCTCTAAAACTTAATTGCACCGCTCACCCTCTCAGATCTTTGTCTCTCCCTCTCTCTTCACCGATCAACCTTCCCCTGTAACGTCCCTGAACTTGGATTGAGCTCAGAAACGAACTGATTTCAGAGAAAACCAGCAAAATAGCAAAACCCACTCTGATGCTTGTCAGACCAGCAGATAGAGAATGCTCAAATTGAAGGAAATATAAGTAATTGAACTAAATTGATATGAGAATAATGTAATTGGATAAGAAACGATGCTATTGAGCATAAAAACGGATATTAATCCTTTGCTGAAAATCAAGATACAATGGATTGAAATAAACTGGAAATAAAGGATAAAATGAGAATAAGAGTTTTGATAAGTTCAGATCAGAATTCGCATGCCCCATCTACTCTCTCTCTCCTCCTTATATAGTACAAGGATTAACCAATGTAAAACAATCAATTTTAACTAATTTACTTTAGCTTCAGTGAATTGGGTGAAGAATATTCGGGTCAGCTGCAAGCATCATCTGTGGTCCCCATTTCCTATTGTACTCCGTGATCTCTTAGATAACGGCATCCCTTCATTAATTCCTGGACCCAGCTGCAGTGTTTTAGAGTTAACATTCCATTCTCCTCCGTTGGCTTATATAAAAACGATCCCTTCACATTGACCAAGTCAAAACCTGCCTTGTCAGCTAATATCTCATCTTTTACCTCTTCTGACACCTTCTCTTCGATTGAATCAGCTGAAATCAGTTGGAATGGAATTTTATTTGACTTTCTCAATTGTTGATCTAGTTGGGATCGTGACAGTCTCCCTCCCTTCAAGCAATTCTTGTCCTCAAGAATTAAATATGAATGACTCCCCTTAATCACTTCTTTTGCCTTTGAGTCACCCTAGTGTTGTGCATTATGAGTAACAGCTCCCGGGTTCTTCAGATCTTCCTCTTGGAGTTTCACTTCAAGCTGAACTACTAATTTCCTTCTAGACTGATAACATTCTTCTACCGCTTGAAGCACAAATTCAATCATTGCATGTTGCCCTTCTAACTTTTCTTTTCTTTTCCATTTGTACCCTTGCTTCCTCAAAACACCTTGCCATATACTTGCTTTTATTATCTCATCTTCCCACACACTGGTTTCTCCTAACTGGAACTCACCCTTCTCAAATATCTTCATCAAATTTCCCATACCTGAAATGTTTTCAGTAGTATCATGTTGCTCCTTGAGAACCACCTGCAACTTCTCTAGCATCAACTGTACTACTTGGAGGGGCCCCTGCCTTGCATCTCTCTGCATTAGAAATTCATGAATAGGTAAAGCTCCAACTTGGCCTCTGGCGCTATTTCTCAATTCTTTCTTCACATTCATCCAATGTCTCTCCTTACTTAAACCCCTTGACTGCCCTCTTCTTTCTTCATCCCGAATGCTCTTCCTCCTAATAGAAAAGTAATGTTGGAAGGATGATTTTCTAGGTTTCCTTATCATAGGTGGCCATGCAAGGAATTGTTCTTGCTGAGTTGCAGGTTGCACTTGCTGAAATACATGTTGCACAAATTGAGACGTAGTTTGCATAGGCTGAACTGTAGATTCCATCTTAGAAAACATCCCCAGCATCACTTTTGGTCTTTTCACCGGTGGATTCTTATTTGGAACCTCATGTTCTTTCACTGAATTATCATATCCAGTAGTGCTTCTCTCTCCTTTCAGTGCTACAAAATGAGGTAGCACCCTTATTCTTTCTTTGTAAACCCTTCTACTACATCCTTTCATCTTTATGACCTGCCATTGAACATCCTTTCTTTTATATATCTCAAACACCTTCACAATTGATTTCCAACATAGGTGTTGTGTATCAGCTTTTACAATAATGCATGGGTAAAATTGGAATTCTGGATTTCTTCTGAATTTGCTGACCAGCATGCACATATGCTGTAATGCAATTGAGTGCATTTTTTCACTTGCAATTAATCTGGATTGTGATATAGGCAAATTTGCAAGTGACATTTCTGCCACTCTCCTCATTTCTTCTTTAGTTCCTTCTCTTGTGCTAAGCACACATGCCGATAACATCTCAAGTAGCTCCTTGGACATTTTTCTTCTAGTGATCAGCTGCAAGACATTCTTCTCTACTGAACTGGAACACTTGGCAACAAAACTTCCTTTGCTCAGTGCTGTCCCAAAAAACCACTGCCTTGTTTTCACTTTGTTATATCTCTCAAAATTCTTTCTTTTAATTTTCACCATTTGCTTTCCAAACACCATATCTTTTTCTAGCTTTTTTAATTCAACTTCATCTTTATCGCTCTCATCTACACATATCCCAGGAGATTCCTCACCACTCATTGGCCATCCTATTAGGTCACCACCATCAAGAGAAAGAAATTCAATTGTGTGCCCATTACCTTTATTCTTATTTTCTGTCCACGCAGTGATTCCATTAGAGAACATTACTTCAACATATTTCTCACTAGCTTGAATTACACGTGCAAGACACATTGCAATAGGTACAAGTTGCACAAGCTGGTATACAGGTTGCATTTTTAGGTGCCATTTAGGTTGCCATTCAGAAAGTCCAAGTTGTATTTGACCATCATTTAGCCGTAATTCTAATTGTGTGGTTGGGTTCAAATCAAGTTGTTGTAGTACAAGGTAAGCTTCAGCTTGTTGTACCTTTTCATCCATGACATCAAAAATTTGTGTCTCTGACAATATAGTATCTTCCTTGTTTTCCTTTCCAATTTTCATAACTCCTGGACACCATTTTATAACACTATTAACAGCTACTGCCTTCAACTTTCTTACAATTTGTTGTCCATGTAAGCTACTTTTCAACCTTTCAAGTAACATATTGGTGACCAAGTTTTCTTCATTTGCTATCCTGATTTCCCTCTTATCTTTTACCTGCCACTTCATAGATAAAGGGTAATTTCGGCATGTAGATTTTACAATGAAGGTTATGAGCTTCTTAGGCCCAGAATGTACAACAATTGAGGGCATTTTCAGGGCTGCAATGTGCACATTTTGAGCTGCCAACAATTGCATATGCTGAGAGTTCAACAACTGAAATGGTCGATTTATTAGATGTGACACCAGATGCATTAGTAGAGATACATGCTGCTCAAACTCAAATGACATGTTCAATCTCTTCCCTACATCTTTCACTCTTAATCCCTTTCTTGCATCACCTGAACTCACAACTCTCACTGTGTGTACCTCCTCATGTAGTGCAACATTTTGAAATGGCACTCTTGCTATCTTTTTGTCAACCCCACTGTACTCTTTCTCAATCCAGAATTGATGTCTCATATGTCCTCCTCCTGTATCACCATCACCAAGGTAGGAAAATTGCATTTTATGCCAGATACCATAATACCCTTCTCTCACTTTCCCCCTAAGATGTTCCTTCTTAGAGAATGGTTGATTTGGAATTGATAGAATGTATATAGGCTCAAGAGCAATGTTCACTAGGTGAGCTACGGGCTGCCCTTCTTCCATCTGAATTACCCCCTTCATTTCTGGGTTATCTTTTCTACTTTTCTCACTTACAGAGCCATCAACAGCTAGCTCTTCTTCATCAGTTATTTCATTCACTAATACATACCCCTCTTCTTTCAATTTTTTTTCACTAGACTCAACTTCTTTTACTTCATTTACTAGCAATTTGGAATCTTTTTCACATTCAGCTTCATGTACAGCACCATCAACAGTCAACTTCTCTTCAACAAATTTAACTTCATCCATCTCCACTCCTTTCCTTTCATCTAATATACTACATTCAGACATAACTAGCTCTTCACCTTTCTCCTTTATCTCAAGTTGCATTTTCATGCACTCTTCTTGATTCACAAATTCTCTCACACTCTCAACATCCTCCCTCTGCAGCCTTATATGTGATGATTGCATATGTATTGTACTCTCCATTTCATTTCCTTCTACTTGCAACCCACTGTTTTTATTCTGCTTTAAATCATCTCTCACATTTCCCTCACACTCCACTCTTCTTCTTTCAGCACACTGCTCAGTTATAGTGTTGTTCTCCCTCCTTTTAATAACAAAATGCCCTATAACCATTCTCTTCCCATTTAAGAGCTTGCCATGTAATTTTGCAACAGCTTCCTTAGCTGATTCAACACAATAGAACTGGACAAATCCAAATCCTTTTGAAAAACCCTCCAAATCAGTCTTAATTAGACAAGCACGGATTTTTCCAAATTGAGAAAATAATTGGAACAAGGCTAGATTAGTCACAGATTTATCTAATCCTTTGGCAAACACGTTGCCATCATTTACCTCCATCAATTCAGTTGTTTGTACCTCTGATTTGTAGTGGATATGATGGTTTTGAACTCTCCTTTCTTCAAATGTCTCACGATACCTTCCAAGAGGCGCCATACTCAACCAACTATTGAATCAAGTAAGAAGATTGATGCAGATCAATCAGGCCTCTTTAATCGGTGCTCTGATACCACTTGTAACGTCCCTGAACTTGGATTGAGCTCAGAAACGAACTGATTTCAGAGAAAACCAGCAAAATAGCAAAACCCACTCTGATGCTTGTCAGACCAGCAGATAGAGAATGCTCAAATTGAAGGAAATATAAGTAATTGAACTAAATTGATATGAGAATAATGTAATTGGATAAGAAACGATGCTATTGAGCATAAAAACGGATATTAATCCTTTGCTGAAAATCAAGATACAATGGATTGAAATAAACTGGAAATAAAGGATAAAATGAGAATAAGAGTTTTGATAAGTTCAGATCAGAATTCGCATGCCCCATCTACTCTCTCTCTCCTCCTTATATAGTACAAGGATTAACCAATGTAAAACAATCAATTTTAACTAATTTACTTTAGCTTCAGTGAATTGGGTGAAGAATATTCGGGTCAGCTGCAAGCATCATCTGTGGTCCCCATTTCCTATTGTACTCCGTGATCTCTTAGATAACGGCATCCCTTCATTAATTCCTGGACCCAGCTGCAGTGTTTTAGAGTTAACATTCCATTCTCCTCCGTTGGCTTATATAAAAACGATCCCTTCACATTGACCAAGTCAAAACCTGCCTTGTCAGCTAATATCTCATCTTTTACCTCTTCTGACACCTTCTCTTCGATTGAATCAGCTGAAATCAGTTGGAATGGAATTTTATTTGACTTTCTCAATTGTTGATCTAGTTGGGATCGTGACATCCCCTCTCCGTCGCCACCCATCTCTCCCTCTCTTTTCTCCGACTACTCCCTCACCTCTCCCTCTCCATCACCTCTCCTTTCTATCTGCCTCATCACCGAGAAATTTGATTGCAATGGTATCAACACTGATGCCTCATTCCAAGCAAAGGTATTATCCCCAAAATATGCAACCAGGAAATTATTCTTGTTTCGTCCGTTTCAAAGCAAAGGTATTATCCCCAGAAATTTGTCTCTTCTTCTTCGACATCTAACGGGTCCTCACTCCTCAGGATTCTCACCTAGAGTTTCGGATGGAAAGATGGAGTCGTGATCAAGACTATGATGTTCTGGCATGGGAGGTTCGTGTAATGGAATAAACGCCATTAATGGCGAGAGATTTCTTTTGAAGCTGGCAGCGGAAGATGGCTGACAGTACCAATACATAGTACCAGTGCTGCAGCAGCAACTCAGGTATAGCCTGATGAAGAATCTAATGAAGAACATAAACGGAAGCAAGCAAAGAAAGCTAAGTCTTTCCTTCTCTTTTATTTCGAGATTAGCATTGATTTTTATTGTTCTTGTTGCTTGAATATTTTCTGAATTTTCAATTCTTTTTGCTTACTGGTTACTGGTTTGATTTGCTTACTGGTTGCTAGTTTGGTTTGCTTACTAGGTTTACTGGATTTGCTTACTGGTTAGTGGTTTTCAATTATTTTCAATTCTTTTTTCTTACTGGGTTTTTACTTTTTATCTTTCTGTTTCAGTTGGTACGAGCTTGGTACCAATTGGATACAGCTCTATCATGCATACTGGTATGCTATTTTTAGGTGCCAAAGAACAAGGAGCAAGTGCAAGGAGCAATGAGCTTAGGAAAAGGATGTTCAATACTTATCATTTTGAACTTTTATTTAATTGATTTTTCTCCTATTTGATCATTCTGTGTTCAACATCTTGTTCTCATATCTCTATGTTCAACATCATTTTTTGTTTTTTTGCATGTTCTCAACTGGTATGCTATTTGCAAATACGATGTTATTTGTAAGTATACCTAGTTTGCTATTTGCAGTTCAGAGAAAAAAAAAACGATAGAAAAAAAAGGAAAATACACGTAAGACACGGTTTAAAATTTTGGTCGGTTGAATCGTTTTGATCGTCTAATTATTGCGAAGCGATCAACGCCATAAAATCTGCTTGCGTTCAATGGACGAAACGAAAAACGCAAAAAAAAAACAAAAACAAATTTGCGTATAATAAACGAAACGATCAACGAAAGATCTCATGTTCGTGATCGTTTTCCACGTTATGCAGCCCTAACTATGAAAATCGTCCAAAATCTAACATAACATCCAAGGCCCGTTAAAATCCAATTCATGGTGCTCAGCATGTAAGAACCGAAGCCCAAACCAAGAGCCACAACCACAATATATTATAAAATTTACTTTTTGCAATTTGTACTACTTATTATTTCTTAAAATAAGTAGTTATGATCATATTTTAAGAAAGTTCTTATTTTGTTTTAGTCTATATTAAAAAGGATTAGTTAGATTTGTCCATGTGATCATTAAGAAAAGGCTGTTTACAATCCATTTAGCAATGAAGGGCTGATTGAATACAGGATTGAGCATTTGATCCACCTTCTCCCCATTCCCTTAATTTATTTTGTGAATTTACTAGTACGGAAGGGAAAATACGCTTACCTATAACAAAATCTTGATAGGGCAGGTTGTTTCTCTTGTGCTGGTTATATTCCCTTTTTTTTAATTCCTCATGTATCACGCTATGTACTAGATATCGATCGTTATTAATTAATGGAATGAGACCTAAGATGATTTGGTAGTGGAAAAAAAAAGTAAGAGAGAGAAGAGGGTTTATGAATGAATTTGATTCCATGCATAACATAACAGTTGATGTACCAACTAGCAACTAATAAATTCATAAACTACGGTTCGGAGACAAGAGGAATCAAGTCAAACATAGTCGATCAACACCAGATTTCGTGTAGTCATATGCTGCCAACTTACTCATGTGAAATTTGTTTGTGTACTTCCTTCAATCAAATGTGGAGATTAATTTCTTTTTTAATTCCATAGCCCGAAAAAATAAAAAAAATAAAAAGGATTTCTTGGTTATCCCCTTCGGCTATATATTATTGCAAGTACTTATTTTGGTGGTATTGATAAAGTAGTAGACGAAAAAAAGAAAAAAAGCGTGCCAGTGATTTTTTTAATTATATTTTCTTACATGTTAATTAGGCCTTTTGTAACATGTCTTTTTTGTGATGTCTAATGTGGCAAAGCAGTTTACTACTTTGCTGACACGCACTTATTTTTTCGAAATCCCCAACTGATTTTTTGTTATTATAAAATTAAAACTTTCTCAGTTAACGTTACAAAAATCAAATGTGGTTTGAAGAAGTGCACTGAGGTGCAAATATCGGATCAAAAATATATATTTATTGTAATCTGGGGAGGACACGACAAATTTCGGACCATACCCACCAACCCTCAAATCAATTTGGCTATATAAATATATAATCATCTCTCTCGCCTCATCCACACCAACAAAAAAAAAAGGAACTGAAAGAAAGTTAAGAACGCTTTTAGAAATCACACTCAATTTCCCAAATAAAGCTTCCTTTACACCAATGACGTCTAGCAATGGACAAGTGCTCCTTGATTTCTGGGTAAGCCCCTTCGGCCAGAGAGTGCGCATTGCCATGGCCGAGAAAGGGATTGAATACGAGTATAAAGAAGAGGATTTGTTCAACAAGAGCGAGCTGTTGCTCAAATCCAACCCATTGCATAAGAAAGTACCGGTTCTTTTTCATGATGGTAAAATAATTTGCGAGTCGCTTATTATAATGGAGTATATTGATGAGGTTTGGTCTGATAAGGTGAAGCTCCTGCCATCTGATTCTTATCAGAAGGCTCAGGCTCGCTTTCTAAGCTGATTTTTCAAGCAAGGTTTGTGTCTTTTCCTGTAACCGCATCCTCAGCGGTCAAAAAAAAAAAAACTGCTCCAAACATTTCTTTTCATTTTCTTTAATTTTTAAAAATTGTAAAACTCAAATGGAAAATTCAAACCGTTGATCTTGTTAAGTTTTATCGGCGATGCGTTTCTATATAAGTTTTATTAAATTTGAAGTTAATTTGATACTAGACCAAGTGGTCAATAAATGAACGAACCTGGTTTGATTAATTCTAATCCGTTCATAATTTGGTCACTTAATGAAGTATCAAATAAACTTCAAATTTTATAAAACTTATATAAAAATGCATCACCGATAAAACTTAACATGATCAACGGTTTGGATTCTCCATTTGAGTTTTATAATTTTCAAAAATTAAAGAAAATGAAAAGAACTGCTTGGAGCAGTTCTTTTTTGGACTGCTGAGGATGCGGTTCGGTCTTTTCCTCAGTTCCTCTCCAATTTTTTCTCCCATTATAGTATTTTCTGCTAGCCTCTTTGATTTTCACTAAAACCTTTCATATTTATGTTGGATAAGGGTAAAATATGTCTATAGTGAAAAAAATAATTAATTTCACATATTTTAATGATATGATTATGTAGGAGATAAAATCTTTCAAATTTAAGTTTCTTATGACTTTTTCAATTTTATTTAATTAATAAATTGTCGACGACGACATCGAGTGGTAACTCAGTAAATTTTTTTAATAAAATTAATTTCTCATAAATTGAGTTGTATAGTATTTTTATGTAATTATATTTAGAAGAAGATGGGTTTCTTCAACATATTTCTTTAAATTATAAGGAGAAAGTTTAATATGCACTATTATAGTTCATAGGACTTTCTATGTACTGCGGATATTTTTTAAATATTTTTATAAATTGATAAATCTAATTTAACTAATTTAATCTACATATTAGAATCTAATAGCAAACTAAATTTTATAATTTTTGAAATTTTATTACTATTTTTTTCGAATATTTTAAAATCTGTTATTTTTGGAATGTTGTAAATAGTATGTTTTAAAAAAATTTTAAAAATAGTAATAAAATCTCAAAAGTTGTAAAATTTGATTTGAAGTGAGATTTCAATATGTAAATTAGATCGGCTAAATTAAATTTGTCAATTCATAAAAATAATCCGAAAAAGTTTACGGTTCATCCTGATTTCACTCTTATTAATAGACAAGCCTTGTCCTGACAAAGACATGTCATGCTAACTAGCTTCTAGAGAGTACTGCATGGGCTGTGGCATGACAAAGACATGTCATGCTAGCTAGCTTCTAGACATGGGCTGTGGCAAAAGACCGATTCGAGTTTGTGACTTCAGAATTTCATGATTTTAAGTTGAGTGGATGAAAAAAGTTTTTGTTCGCAAAAAGAATAATGATAAAATAAGCTGATTTTTAAGAAAATTTCACCCATTTGGAAATTTAATTTCGAATTGAGTACTAAGTTTCTTTCTGTCAAAAAAAAAAAAAAAAGAAGAAGTGCTGTCACTTTTAGAAATGTCTTATTTATGTATTTAACACCAACGTGGCAGATTTACGTACGTACTAATGCAATTTAAGATATATTGTCAAAAGAATGGAAGATTGATCCCATGTGCCATGTGTATGTTCAACTCAAATCATAAGCTACTAAATAACAACGGAAACAAGGTCATAATTTACTAGCCAGCTGCGTAGCTTGCTTGCTCGCTCATATTTTCTAGAGTTCCAAACCCCTCATGCTTCCCAACCCTCAATGTTTCATTTGTTTCTATTTCTTGTTGGCAAATCGTGGTCATCCATTAATTTCGGTAATTAGCATCAATCCTCACATCTATTTAGTATATCGGTAGACATTATCAAAAAGAAAAAAAATTAATAAGAATTTTTTATTTCCACAGTTAAAAGTGTATAACAAGTTTGACCTGATTTGTAAGTCCATTACCTTGTCATCAAACATTTCTTTTTTTTTTTTGAAACAAGTACTTTATAGAGGCATATCCCAATTCTTTGAAATAAATTTTATTCATCTTATGTGTCGAGCAGAAATTGAACTCATTACCTCTAGAATAACGACAAAACCACCGATCATCCGTGTTGGACTCTCACATTCATCATCAAACATTTTTTTTTTTAAATAATGATCTAAGTTCAATGAAAGTTTAATCAAAGTATTTTCAAATTAAATCAGATTTATAAACACGGTATATCTAAATGATGGACTACGAACGATATATATAATTTATTATTTGAATAACTTGTGAGTTGTCAAATGTATTAAACAAATGTTTCAAATTTTGTATTAAGGTTAAATCTTGCCATTGCAATTTTAGACCTATGAATGTGGGACCTGACTGTGGAAGCTAAAGGGAGAGAAGCATGAAGCTGCGAAAACGGAGATGATCCAGATGCTGAAGTTGTTTGAGGCCGAGCTGGGCGACAAGAAGTATTTCGGTGGCGACACTTTCGGCTTTGTTGATGTGGCATTCGTACCTTTCACCTCCTGGTTCGATACCTATGGCTCCGTTTGGATAGGTGTGGGAAGAAGGAAAGAAGGGAAGAAGTGGGAAGAAGTATTGAGAAGTGTGTAACTTTGTGAAGAATTTGAATTGTTTATAATAAATTTTTTTCCCTTCTTCCCTTCTTCCTTCTTCCCACACGTATCCAAACAGAGTTTATGAGACATTCGGTAACTTCAGTGTCGAAGAGGTTACACTTAAGGTTCCGTTTGAATTCCATTTAGGAAGAAGGAAATAAAAAAATAAATTTATTATAAACAATTCAAACTCTTCACAAAGTTACACATTTTTCAATATTTTTTTTCACTTCTTACTTTTCTTTCCTTCTTTCCACACCTTATCCAAACGGAATTATTTGTTCTAAGGTTCTCTGTGGGATATAGGTGCCTGGAGCGGGAAAGTGTGGCAAAGACACTTATGAGCCTAGCAAGACATATGAGTTTGTGTGCTTCCTTAAGAAGTATTACGGCATTGAGTAATTACAGAGTCGGCGAATAATTTGATCTGTTATTTACTGGAGTAAATTGAAGGTGGTATATTGTTTAAGGAGTTGGAATTATTTGTTCTAAGGTTCTCTGTGGGACTTGGTTAGGCTGATTTGGTGTTCAGTTTGAGCTAGATCCGAACAGCACTCTTTGTCCGGATCCAGTTGTTTGGATTTTTTGCAATAAAGCTTCTTTTTCTTCGTCAATTAAGCTTTTGAGGTGTTCTATTAACGATTTTTAGATGATTGGATTTTCATCATAATTTATTATTATTTTGTTGTAAAGAATTTGAAAATTAAAATTTTATTTGTTTTAACATGACCTCATTGCAATTACATATTCTAGTTCAGGGGCGAAGCCAGGATTCGGTGGCGAGGGGGGCCGAGGTCAAACTTCGGAGTTGTTCGGTCGACCAATATGTGACTGAATACATTAAAATTGATAGAAAAAAAGACATTTTTTATATTATGCATGAAAGTTTAGAGAGATGGAATCTCATTTTTACTAGGCTACTAAATTTACTCAAGAAGTAGAAGGAAAACTATAGAACTTTGTATTAACTAGGGGGAGCCCAATCATAATATTCCCTTTAATATGCAAAAAACAGCGTGGGCCTGGCCCTCTTGGGCCACCGTGCTGGCTCCGCCCCTGTTCTAGTTTCGAATTTTCCCTATTCTCGTTATCACTGAAAATATCCTCGTTATCAGAATTTTCCTAATTCCATTTACTCACCAGCCACCTAAAGATGATCGGATCGATCTAATTCAACATTGCCTCGGGATTGGTTATACAAAGTCCCAAAGTTTAAACGCAAAGAAGCATTTTATAACTAATTATAAAAAAAAAATGTTGGCGTCACCCAATTTCATTTTGAAAAATGAGTTAAACAAGTAAAAAAGACAAGAGACAACACTAAAAATACGAAACTATCCCTACTAACACCGCTAGTACCTCATCTCTCCAAACTAGCTGTACTGTCACTTGGTTTTATTTTTTTTTTAGGGTCCTGTGCTGTCACTTGGTTAGTTCTCCATAATTTATTTTGTTCATTTTGAAGAACCACCCGCAACGACGACGGTAGGCCTTCATTCCAGTTGGGGCCTCAGAGACGAAATGGTCAATTATCTTTGTCCGGTCCATCAACTAGTTTTACAGGTTGAAGACAAAAAGAAAAAATTCGACAGAAAACAAACCTAAAACCGTATAGTTATAGTCACGAGGTAGCCCGATGGGCCTTTGTGGGGGGACTACATGCATTCCAATCCAACGTATTTAAATATCCAAATAAAATAAAAATTACTATCAACCATCTCTCATGTGTCATCTCGTAACATCACATTGCCTATGTTTGGTTGAGGATTAAATGAGGAGTAAGACTTTTAATCTACTTTTAATCTTCCAAACGTGAAGTAAAAAAGGAGGAGTAGAGTGGAGTAAGGATCAAAATCAGAGGAGTAAATTACTCCTCCTAGATAGGTGGAGTAAAGTAAATCCATGGAGTAAGTCTTCAATTGTGGGTCCCACACTTATTTCTTTTCTCTACGTACCCTCATTCTTTGACAAAAGAAAAAAAAAATGAGGATAATTTGGCCATTTTATAATCAACAATTATGTAATATTTTTATATCCTCACTTACTCCTCACTTAATCTTCTACTTTTCATACCAAACATGACTTACAACGTGTGGAGTAAAGAAGCTTAACTACTTAATCCTCCTTAACTTTAATTCTCTTTTACTCCTCTACCAAACACACCCATTTATATTTATTTATATATCTAATTTATTTATTTATATGTTCACTTTATTCAATTTAAGTTAGATTTTATTTATTTGTATTGTTATTCAAATTTTTATATGTATATTCTTATTTATTTGTATATTTTTACTTTGATTATTTAAATATTTATTTTGTCGGGTTATTTTATTCAAGCGAAAACAAAATTGTAAATTGCAATTATCATTTCTGATAATTATTCAAAAAAATAAAATGATAAAAAGAAACAGAGGACCTTGATCACAGTTTTGCTGTACGAAACAGGGAAAACAACTCGATGTGTTCAATCCTGATCTGGTGACGCGCTACATCACGTGTACGAGCCGTTTGATCTTGATCGGACGGTTCATTTTTGACGGGCCTATCAATCTAGGTTACATGCACGGGGCTCCCTTATCCATGTGATTTTGATCAGACGGCCAGGAGCTGCGCGACACGTGGTGTCGCGCAACACTTGATTTGAATTCCGATGTGTTCTTACCTTCGTTCATTATGGTCTATTGCATGTGATGATGAGCGTATGTTCTCTTTCAACATGCATTTAGTGGTTCACAAAAGGTGGTCAAACTCTGTCCCATCAATGCGACACATCTCATAGTCATTTTTTTTTTTTTAATGAAACATCGTTGGGTTATTTGAAAGCTACAGACAAAGAAATGCATATCATTTCATAAAAACATTAGAAGCCGATATTTCTCCCCAAAAAACCAAATTGACCAACATCAACTTGAAATCAATTGATATGCTATTTAAAAAAATGTTTAAGAGCAACGTTTATTGATTATGATTGAAATTCTTAATTACTCGAATGTGGAAATAATATACATAGATTTGTGTCTATGATGAATAATAAGTGACGATTTGATGCATACACATTACTAGTTGATGCGCCTTCTGGAACGATGAAACATTCCTCTCTACTATGAAAAGCAGTGTTGAAATTTTGGACGCGACATGACATCAATGTTTAATATAAAGTCTCGGTGCTCCATTGCTGGTGGAGAAAACATAACATCAGATCAAGAGACTATTCGTGATAAGACAAGATGAGAAAACTATAGTATAATCGTACATGATACAGTATACCAACCGAAATCGGGGATCTTGTATTTTTCCTTCATTATCTGGGGAAATGAATGGCACAAATAATTAAATTGGCGTAACAAACGACAAGCCAGTTTCTTTTTAAAAGGATTAGACTTCATTCGTAAGTCGTAACGCTTCAACTTCACAATTTTAATTTAAATGAAAATAAATATAATAATTAAATTATTATTGGGTATGTATCTTCACAAATTTGACACCGTAACATATGGAGTTTCTAATTTCCACCTCATTTAATGAAATTCCATGAAATCTAATCATTGTTTATATGTACGTTGTAAATAAAAATTGGGTATGTATCACAATTTTGGCAAAATATTATTATTTTTAACTCATTTAATAAAATTGCATAAAGTTTTATCACTATTTATAGTATAAAGTCAAATTTCAAAATTATAAAATTATTTTTTACGGTTCTCAAAGTGCTTAAACTAATTTGTTGTCAATTTATTCACAACTATTTTATAATAGGACTATGGAAATCTTTTTTAATAAGTTTTACGACATTTTTCAAGTGAAGAATTAAAAATGTACATTTGTGCTCTTTACTGTCTTATTACATGGTGGAGGGCGTGTTCTCGGTGGTCAAATTGCTTAAAATATCAAAATTCGTACAATTTAAATATAATTTGATGACCAATGAACATAACTAAATGCATACTCCTACGCGTGAAAAATATAACATGTATACTGGCTCAAGATGAGTGGCTTTGATACCACTAGTTGGTTTTGCTTTAAAGGCAAAAAAATTAATAATTTTAACAAATCAAATAAGCAAACCGGAAAATTAAATTACTCGGAGAACCAACGGTAGGACTGTTCCATACTTGGAACGGACTATCCCAGTACACCTGAATCAACAAAATGAGTAGAAGCATATCTAATTCCATCGGATCTTCGATGTGCCTGACTTCTTCATGCTTTTTGACATCTGAACTCCTTAGCACCAGCTATTGCATGCATCAAGGGGGCGTTTGGATGAGGTTGGAATAGGTGGGAATTGCAAATTCCCGGAATTTCTTATGCCAAATTTATTATAAACAATCCAAACTCTTCACAAAGTTACACACTTCCCAATAAATTTATGCCTAGAATTGGCTATTCCCCCAATTCCCAACCCATCCAAACGGCTCCCAAGATTGGGAGGAAGCCTTCTAAGAAAGCAAGACACGTCTTTGGTACTCTTTAATCTAACCTCAGGCACCTCGTCAAACTACTTGATGGAAGAATTGATACAGAGACAGAGATAGTTGCTATCAAAGCATGTATGTAGCACAAGACTCGTGGTTGCCTTGTCTCCTGGGGAGTAACTCTTATATAGAGAGTCAAGGGCATGAAACCTCTAATTTTGGCTTCCAAACATTGCCACAACGATTGTCCATCATAATTAAGCAATGTTTTCTAATAGTATCACCCATAAAATCTGTTATTCATTCGGAGCCGCATTCAGTCTATTACCATATTTCACAATGGCTTAGAGATTAAGCAAAATCAGCCCACACTTTCTAGATTGTTTCATAATCTGGCCTATATCCTGAAAAAGATCGTTCCAAATCTAAAACGGTCTATCCTAGAAAAATCCAAAACGGTCTATCCTAACATGAGTCTAAAGAGGTCGTCCAGTCCTAATTTGAAAATGATTGTCCTCGAACTGTCCGTTCCAGACTTGGAATTGGTCATCCCGGCGTCAGTTTGATGAAATTATATAATATAAATATCATGCATTTATACATGACATTTGATGCATGTTACCATTCATTAAGTAATACAGATATTTATAAAATTGCTCGGTAAATTATTATTAGGTCCTCTTTTTCGTTTTTTCTTTTTTTTTGTAGGTTTATACGATAGATGCTTTTTTTTTTATTGGAAATACGACAGATGCTTCATTACATGTTATCTTACAAGTCTAAATAACTATCAATTAAGCATTTAATGGGGTATAATAATGTATTTAGCCCTCCGGAAATAAGATAGGTCATCAGTAAATTACCTGTTAACTACAAAATTACAAATATTTCGTAGCAGATATTGCATTTAGCTTTAGGTTTGTATCCCTAAAAGTTGTCACATTGTATTTAATCATCTTAAGCTTGCTGTCATGGAGCGGCATCCATGATAGTTTCCATTATCCAATACTATCCTAGACATTAGACTAGGTGTGGTTGTTTAAGGCAAGAGAACTCAAAAATGAGAAATGATGGCTATCTGATGGTGGATCAAGTAATGGGTGATTGGATGCCTTGCCAAATTTTTGACGGGGCAGATCATAGTTGAGGAGGAACTTATAAAAAGAGGATGTGATGGAAAGGATGTCAAAACCTATGAAAGCCACATGTTAATGGAAGGTTCGGTTAGCTCGAGATGTAGCTATCAGGATGCATGAACCGGAGTTTACGGATTTATGAAGGGCTGAAAATATGGATAATTCACGCAGATTGTCACATTATGCCTCCGTTTGGATAGGAGAAGAAGAAGGAAGAGAAAGAAAGAAGAAAAAAAATTATAAACAATTCAAACTTTTTACAAAATTACACACTTTCCAATAATTCTTTTCTTTTTTTCTTCTTCTCACACCTATCCAAACGGAGCCTATGATATTTTTCTCGTTGGTCCCTCCGGATTCAAGTATTTTATTGTTTTTTCCCTTTTTTGTTTTCTTTCTGTTAAGAATGAGCCCAAATATCATTTTCGATTGTATAAGACTTGCACGACGTGCCTAACTTGCACAATTTGCCAAAATTCAATTGTTTGGTTTATATTTCCTGTTCTTGTACAGTTCCGCCTAACGATATCTAGCGCGTTGGACTTACGACAGGAAAGGACGAATTCTCTTATCTAACTCAATTGGAATTCATTTAAAAATAAAAAACAGCAGTACGTAACGTAATCAATTACAATAAGAAGATCACGTTATAAATTTAAATCTGGTTGAAATTTTTGTGAATATATAATATTATATTTTTTTTTTAGCAATATATCCTAAAAAGTAGTTTTAATTAGTCAGACAGACAAATATTTTATAAAATCTAATTGTGAGAGAAACTTCAATTGAAGATAATAAAGCTAATGCTTCGTAAAAGATATTACAAAGAATAGGACAGATTAAGGCTTGCAAGTACTTAAAATATGTACAAATATATATATATATATATATATATATATATATATATATATATATTCTCTGATTTGATTTTAAACCCGCAATCATTGAAAATGTATTGCCATTATTACTGATCAAATCTAGTTCTTATACCCTCTTGAACTTGACGTGATATTTTCTCTTTCTAATTACATTATTAATTTTTATTATCACTAGGTGGGAAAACGCGACTTCGCCGCGTCTTAGCGGATTTTTTGTATTTCAATTTTAAGAACCACTAATAATTTGTCATTAAGTCTAAGAATATATTTTACTTCGCATAGTTTTTAGAAATCTGCCACAATTTCATCCTGAGAGATCTGTGAGCCAAAGGACAATCTTAATTTTATACAATAACAATTCATATATCAATGACATTATAGGTCTATAGTGTACTGGTAAATGATATTATACAATAACAATTGATACCTACAACTTTAAGACCATTCAAAACAACTTCGACTGGCTCGCCAAAGCTATCGACCAAATCAACCATATGTTGTTCATG
The DNA here is from genome assembly GCA_028095005.1 of Rhynchospora pubera. Lineage (NCBI taxonomy): Eukaryota > Viridiplantae > Streptophyta > Magnoliopsida > Poales > Cyperaceae > Rhynchospora > Rhynchospora pubera. Next base: position 179,158,397 of record CM051459.1, read on the forward strand.
AAGGACAAAATTTTTTCTTCAAAATGGTTCATCTTGAACTTGTCACTCCTTTATATACTTGGTATAGTCAACTCTGACTTGTCACTGAACACCTATGAGGCTGTAACAAAAGAAGACCACTATTAAGTTGAAGATACATTTTCATAAAAGATTATACATCTAATTGAAACTAAATTATAGCGATCACTATCCAAAAATGCAAGAACTAATTTGCAAATCAAAAAATAATATTTTATTTCCTAATAATAAAATGTAGTATTAGTCTTACTGGTATTTCAGTACCAATACCTAAACTGTCAAATCTGTTTTTCTGAACAGTACCAAATCTGTTATTCGTCCATTTCCAATTTTACCCTTGTTGTCTTTTTTATGAATATTTATTCTATAAGTAGCACTTACCCGTTTCACTTAAATTAGCTTTTTTAAATTTTATCCCAAGTGTCTACTATGCTTGTTGTAAAGTACATTCTGTATTTTCTTTCGGGTTATGTCTTGACAATTAATATTAAAATCAATTGGTCAGATCATAAATTATGGAAATAATTAATTATCTATATTTAGGTGTAAGGCCATTGTCTATAAAAAAATTAGTATGAATGTTCAGAAATAATAGAAAATTCATACATGATTGAACATTTCTCAATTATGCTAATGGTTTGCTGAATTTTGTTGACTTTTCTGAGAGAGCTATTTTACAATTATAATATTCGGTCACTTAGTATATACTTACATAGAAGGTAAATTTAGAAGAAGTTCACACAGATTATGTATAATAATTAAGTATGCAATTTTTAAAAAAAATAAAACAAAAGTTTGCATGGAAATTACTTTATAGGAAGAATTTTACTATCACATTTTGATGTGATAAAGTCATCAATGGCCCTGACAGTATTGCTTAGATATGCCTGTTTGAGAACAACCTCAATTATCAATCAATGCAGACTCCATTTGAACTGCTGTAAAAACATCACTTTGTTAATCCACGCAGGTAATAATTGACACAATATACGATCATGTCTTCTAGAAAGTTAGATTTTCTATTAAATTTCTCCTGAGCTATTTCTCTAACAAACTGTACACAATGCATCACATGACAAAAAAATGAAATGCTTTTAAACAACATGCTCTGTACTGTACATGACTAAATGTTACCCATTCAATTGAAGTCTGAATCCATTTTTTCTACTCTAAATTTAACCATCATACATAAAAATAGATTGCAAAATGAAATATTTTCTTTGATTTAGAACCTTGTTCTCTTACTTGGAGTATTTTATCTAAATTCTATCGTTCAAATCCAAAAAACTTGGCATGTATGATGTTCTCTTGTTCTCTTATTGTGCTTGGAATTTCTGACAATTTTGTCATCGCAATTAGTCAATGATTGCTAGTACTTGTTCATATCCAGTATGGATTTACACCTCCCTACCCCCAACCCAAACTCAAAATTATATCCAACAATTGTGAAATTGGCCCCAATTTAATCTCATATTATCTCTATGCAATATGCAACTGATGACAACTATCAAAATAGAATGATGTGGCGAGACATTTGATTCGGCCAATACTATGTAACCATGGTGCTTTCAATAAAAGAGAAAAAAGAAAGAAAAAGAAAAATTACGTGCAAGCAATGTTCTCCTAGTTGATGCTGCTGGAGATTGATTAACGTTGAGGCCAAGACTTCGGAGGGAAGAGTGGAGCAGATCTACCAGTGGGAAGAACTCATAGTCGTCGCTAGAGGAAAAGGTGTTGATCTCAGCGAAAGAGAAGACTTCAGGTTTGACCGACACCCACAACCATGAATTAATTCCCCCTATCTACCACCTTCAACCCCCAACGAAGTACCCTCATCGGCTCTAGACTACAGAGAGGAGACCGAGGGGTCGGCGGAAGATGAAGGAAGGTCACGTGGAGGAGTCGGAGAGGCGTCTGCGGAGAAGGGTCTGGGGAAGGGGAAGGAGGAGTGCGGTTGACAGAGGAAGATAGGATAGAAAGGCGTTGACCAAGGAGATGAGGCGTACGTAGGTGCTGATCAGGGTTGTTTCGAGAATCGAGAGGAGGCGGAGGTGCGAAGGAGGAGGTGGAGGTGCGAAGGAGGCTGGAGAGAGAGGCAAAGGAAGGAAATATGAATCAACGATCAGATCGCGTAAAATATGAATGAACGGTGAGATTGACGCGTAGAAGGGAAAGAAATATCGGTCGCGAAATTTAATTAATACTATAGATTTGTTCGATTATATATTTACGCTTCTTTTAGTATTCATTGGGTACTATTTTCTATTATAACGATGTGCTTCGTGGGATGTAAATGAGTAAAAGAAAAGGAGCATATTCTTCTTGCAACTGAGTTATAGTTTGGAGAGTTAAATAAAAATAATAAATGATAGAAGAAAAAATTATATGAGAAATGCCAGTGTCCAATTAATATATTGGACGGACGTGTCCGTCAAATACGATCGTTTTCACGTTTTAAAATTTCAAATGACCCATCCGAACCATTCAATATGTTCTCCATATTAAAAACTTACATGAAACCAATTTTTTCATTTTTTTGAATTTTTTTACTATTTTTTGGTATTTTTGAAAATTCATGATATAAACATAATGAATCGTCCAATAACAACGATTTTCTAAAATACCAAAAAAATAGTAAAAATTTTCGAAAAAAATGTAAAGTTTGATTTCTTATAAATTTTCAATATGAAGAACATATTGAACGGTTCGGATCGGTTATTTGATATTTAAAAACGTGAAAACGATTGTATTGAACGGACTACATCCGTCCTAGCATTTTTTCTCAAATTATATTCATCAATTCATTCGAAAAAAATTCATTTTTATTTGACATATAACAAAATATCATCACCCAGTTCTATTTTCTTTTATTTCCCCCAATTTTAGGAGGCAGACCTAATGTATACAAATTTTTTTCCTGACACATGCGAAGTGCGAAGTTGTCTATTTATCACTGGGTGACTTGGTTTTGAAAACACTGGGTCAAAGAGACGCTTTTCCGTGAAATGAAATGCTTTTATGGACTGTACATACGACATACCATAGCACTAGCACCAGTCACCGACTCACCGCCAAAATAATTGAAAAAAAACACGCTTTCTAACACTCTCGGGTAAAACTATGAAATAATAAATGTATGGCCCGCTTCGGCGCTTTAAATTCTATTGTAATATCAAGGGAGATTTGTAATTTGAACCTCTTTAGAATTAATATCATGTATAAAAAAATATAAATTTTATTTGATTTAATGCTACACCCTGTTTATTTTTGTATTGTACTCAGATATGGTGATAATACACAAAAAATCATTTCAACATAATATAACTAAAAATGCATATTAAGGAGGATAAAATCATGAAATTAATTTTAGGAATCCTCATATCAAAAAATTATCTAACACAGTAGTAAGTAATTTTTTTTTTGTCCAAACATGTTTTTTTATTATTTCAAACTTATTATATAGATTTAAATTCTAAGTTTCTCTACATTAGCTATTGAAATGTTATTTATATCATCATATTTGCATTTCTTCTAAAAATGGATTCGTGAATAATTCAAGTTGTTAAAATTAACAAGTTTACAAATTATTTCAATGTTTCTAACCTGGCATTGCAATTGAGAAAAATCCATGTAATTTTAATATTTATTGAAACTCCTTAGCATAAAAGTGCATTCTAATCTTACGCACTCTCTTCATCTTTAAACAAAGTTTATATTGAGATATACATCCAATAAAATCGTACATAAAATACTTACACATCAAACTCTTCAAGTTCTTCACTTTCTTGTTACAAACGGAAATTAAAGCATTTAAGTTTGGACCTGGTCCATTCAACCCTCTCTGCGTTGTTCTCTACCACAAAAATGAATACGACCATTCTGTGGCGCCATCCGCCAAAAGGAGAAAAAACAGAGACCAGGCCTAACAGGGCCCCCTCTACAGCAAACACCAAACTGTTCGACGAAATGCCTCATTCGTTGACCCTTCTCTCCTCACTCTCTCAGGCACACACACTCATTCTCTCTCTCATCAATGGTGCTGTTCGTGAGTGGTGTCTTCTGACATCGCACAACTCCTCGTGAACCAACCTAACCTTTAAACCCACCACCCATTATTGTCTCTTGCGAGTTCCAAATTAACCTGTGAGGCTGTGACCACTCTTCACTTCTTAGTTCTCTCTACTTCCAATACATTCAGTACTCTTTTCTATATGCTATGCACTAGTATCTCATCTACTCACATAGGAATCAACTAGCTTTCACATGAAGTTCAACTCTATATGCTTCTTGAAAAAGAACACAATGAAGCCAACGCTCTGTTTTCTCCTTTGCTTCTTTCTGTTGGTTGCCAGAGGCCAAGAGATGAACCAATCTGAGCTACTATTAGAGTTCAAAATGGGGCTCATCGACACTGATAACCACCTCTGGAACTGGGGAAACTCTAGTTACCCGAACCCATGTAGCTGGAATGGCATTGCATGTGCAAACAATTCTGAGGTGATTTCTGTCACACTTCATGATCTCAATCTCCAAGGAAACCTGTCCACCTCTCCTGCTCTCTGCCACCTCCCATTATTAACCATTTTCAATGTATCGAAGAACTCAATTTCTGGCCCTGTACCAGCTGAGCTTTCCTACTGTACCAGTCTAGAGGTGCTCGACCTCAGTACCAATAGGCTACACGGCACCATCCCAATCGACCTATGTGACTTAAATTCTCTGAAAAAACTTTTTCTGAGTGAAAATTACCTGTTCGACGAAATTCCCCAGTGCATTGGTAATCTGACATCACTTGAAGAACTTGTCATTTACAGCAATAACCTGACTGGGCTGATACCACCTTCAATTAGAATGCTAAAAGAACTTAGAATTATTCGGGCCGGTGTGAATGATCTCTCGGGCCCAATACCGGTTGAGATCAGCGAGTGCTACAGTTTAGAAATTCTCGGTCTTGCCCAGAATCAGCTTGAAGGAACTTTACCAACCGAAATTGGACTGTTAAAGAATTTGACAACGCTGATTCTGTGGCAAAATGAGCTTACTGGAGAAATACCAGCTGAAATTGGAAACTGTACCAGTTTGGAAATGATTTCAATAAATGATAATCGGTTCACTGGAGGTGTTCCGAAGGAACTTGGTTATCTTCCCATGCTTACATGGCTTTATATTTATAGAAACCAATTGGACGGAATCATTCCTCCAGAATTGGGGAATTGCACAAGTGCAATTGAAATTGACCTTTCAGAGAACCACTTGACAGGTACCATACCAAGGGAGCTTGGAAACATACCAAACCTCAAGCTCCTATACCTTTTTGAAAATTTGTTGATTGGTACAATACCACCTGAGCTTGGAACATTAACTTTTCTTGCCAGAATCGACCTTTCTATCAACAATTTAACCAGTACAATACCAATGGGGTTTCATAACCTCACCAATTTAGAGTACCTCCAATTGTTTGATAATAACCTTCATGGTAGCATACCGCCTTTTCTAGGTGCCAATACAAACCTCTCAGTACTGGATGTCTCCGACAACAGCCTTACCGATACAATACCACCTTTCCTGTGCAAATACCAAAAATTGGTATTTCTGAGTCTAGGTTCAAACCAGTTGACTGGTCATATACCTTATGGGGTCAGAACTTGTAAACCATTGGTACAGCTGAGATTGGGCGGTAACCTTTTGACAGGTAGTTTCCCAGTTGAGTTAGCTGGTCTGACGAACCTTTCTGCACTGGAATTGGATCAAAACCGATTTTCAGGTCCAATTCTACCTGAGATTGGTAATTTTAAATCCATAGAAAGGTTAATTTTGTCAGACAATTATTTCATTGGTCAATTACCAGATGAACTTGGAGAACTAAGTAAGCTTGTTGCCTTCAATGTTTCATCAAATCAGTTAAGTGGTATGATACCTAGAAAGCTCGCCAATTGTAGCAAGCTCCAAAGACTTGATTTGAGTAGAAACAGGTTCACAGGTACGATACCAGTTGAATTAGGCAAATTGGTTAGTCTAGAAATACTGCGCCTGTCAGATAACAGTCTAAATGGGTCAGTTCCGAGTAGTCTAGGTGAACTGGAGCGGCTCACCGAGCTCCAATTAGGTGGAAATGCCTTCACCGGTCCAATACCAGTTGAGTTAGGTCAACTAATGGCACTTCAAATGGCTCTAAATTTGAGCTACAATTCTCTCTCTGGTACAATACCACCCGAACTCGGTAACCTTCGTATGCTTGAGTTCTTATACTTTGATAACAATAAGCTAGAAGGTGCTATACCAAACTCCTTTTCCGAGCTCTCAAGCCTTATAGTGTGTAACCTCTCTTACAACAGTCTTGTCGGACCAGTACCAAGGATACATCCATTTGAAAATATGGATAGTACCAACTTCTTGGGAAATGCTGGCTTGTGTGGGTTCAGGATGAGACCTTGTGAAAACTCACAGGTACCTAGTAATGCAAAAAAGTCAACCAACGCGGATGAGGCTGCTTTGAGGGAAGAAAGGATAGTCACTTTTTCATGTGCAATAGTTGGTGCTGTTGGCCTTTTTCTGATTGGCGCAATTTGTTGGTCCCTTAAGCGTCAATTTTTTATTAATGGTACAGGCATACCACCTGAGGATAGGTTCCGTATATCTGGTTTATCTGCTCCTTTGTTCTTCACTAAACAGAAAATCACCTACCAAGAATTAATCAAAGGCACATGCAACTTCTCAGAAAATGCCGTCATTGGCCGAGGCGCATGTGGTACAGTTTTCAAAGCAGTCTTGTCAGATGGTGCCATAATCGCAGTAAAACGATTGAAATCTCAAGGAGAGGGGTCAAATATGGATCGAAGTTTTCGTACTGAAATTTCCACCCTTGGAAATGTGCGGCACCGTAACATTGTGAAACTGTTTGGCTTTTGCAGCTACCGCGATTCAAACTTTATATTGTATGAATACATGGCTAACGGTAGTTTAGGAGAGATACTACACGGAAGTGGTAAGGATGATACAATTCCGGCACTGGATTGGGATGCACGGTATCGAATTGCACTTGGGGCAGCTGAGGGGCTGAGGTACTTGCATACAGATTGTAAGCCGAAAGTAGTACATAGGGATATAAAATCAAATAATATTCTGTTGGATGAAGAGATGGAGGCCCACGTAGGGGATTTTGGGTTAGCAAAATTGATTGATTTGTCGAATAATTCGAAGACAATGTCAGCTGTAGCAGGTTCATACGGCTATATTGCACCAGGTATGAAGTTGGTTTTGCTTCCAGTTTTTCACTTAGGACATGATAATCCTTCTTGTTAGTCTTATGCTCCTTTTTTTAATTTTATAATTGCAGAATATGCATTCACTATGAAGGTAACAGAAAAATGTGACATATACAGCTTTGGTGTAGTATTACTTGAGTTAGTCACCGGACAATCTCCAATCCAACCTCTAGAGAAAGGAGGCGACCTTGTTAACCTTGTCCGGCGGGTTATGTTGGACCATGATCCTGAGTCCCCCACTGCGTCGGGTCTGTTTGATGCCCGTCTGGACCTCAAGTCCAAATCAACCATAGAAGAGATGTTTCTTGTGTTGAAGATTGCACTGTTTTGCACCAGTGAATCACCGACGGATCGACCTAGCATGAGAGAGGTTTTATGCATGTTGATTGATGCTAGGGTTTTAGACAGCAGTAACCCCGATATGCTTTTATCATCTCCTAATACATCTGACTCGACTCTGGAGGAGGGCCAAGATGAAGAGGATGCATCTTTGAAAGGTTGATTTTTTGTTTTGATCTTATATACATGCAAATTGAAAGGCTAATGTTGACAACAATAACTATTGTACTAGTTTAGGCACTTCACATTTTAACAAGGATAAATATTTTATTTTCGTCTGGTGGCTTCCAGCAGCAACCTAGTAGAACTAGTTGACCCAGGTTATCCCATAGATTTACTCAGGTTGAATCAACATACCTGCATTTGTGTACTTATTAAATCTGGAAGACAACCTTATAAATTGTAAATTATAATATAACAACTTGGAGGCGACTTGATTTGGTTACACCTTGTACTGAATTTTTGGTAGTTGATCCACATTTCAGGGAACATGAAGAGATGACGTCAAGCCTGTTCTTATGCGCCATTACTGAGGATTATGATGGGTAAAGGAATGCAAAGGAAACAAAATTACTATAACTTGAATTTTGCTTGTTCTTATATGGTAAATTATGTTACTTCTTTTTTTCCTTTTTTGCTGATTGCTAAAGTGCTAATTGATAACTAATAACTAATCAGTAATTCTATAGATCTTTTTCTTCATATTAACATACAAAATGGTACTTTCTTTTCTTCCAATATTAAGAGGTTGACGTCTTTTTTATGTCAGATATTATGACCATTGACTAAGGTTTGGATCATACGAGATTAAGGATATGATTAGTTATTCAGGATTAAAATTTTTAACCTTAAATCGTTAAGAATAAGTTTATTCTCAGAATAAGACTTTTTGTATGGATGATGAAAGGAATAAATAATGGGGTTTTTTCTGGATTAATAGACAATTTCACTCCTTATTCTAACACATGGTCGGATTAACTAATCTTACTCTGATTCCGAATAAGCTCTTAATCATGGACTGTTTGGATTGTCTATTAATCCAAAATAGCTATTTACTTCATAATAGCTCTTATTGATGACTATCCAAACAGAGCATTGAAAATAAGAGAAAGTTTAATATGCACTATAGTGCATAGGGCACTCCGTGCACCATGAAATTTTTCGGGGGTATTTTTGTAAATTGACAAATTTAATTCAACCAATCTAATCTATATATTGAAATCTCATAGAAAATCAAATTTTACAATTTTTTAGATTTTATTACTATTTTTTCGAATTTTTTAAAACATGTCATTTTTGGAATATTGTAAATAGTACAACATTCCAAAAATGGCATGTTTTAAAAAATTCGAAAAAAATAGTAATAAAATCTAAAAAATTGTAAATTTTGGTTTGGTATGAGATTTCAATATGTAGATTAGATTGGTTAAATTAGATTTGTCAATTTACAAAAATATTCCCGAAAAAGTCCGTGGTGCACTGAATGCCCCATGCACTATGGTGCATATTAAACTTTCTCTTGAAAATAATGGGAATATTGTTATGTTTAAAAGTTTAAACCAAACGGGGAGTCTTCATACTCCCCTTGAAGTAAGATTTGTCGTTAATACAATTGGAATAAAAGAAATCCAAAATAGCCATTAATTAAGAGATTCTATAAAAGAAAATTAATGTTCTTTTCCGACTGAACTGTTTTTGGTTCTGTTCACTTGTTAAATTTGACTTCTTTTTTTGTTTCAAGTTAACTTGTATTTTTATTTTTGTTGAAGTCATTTTTACTTTTGATAGAATCTACTTTGTTATCTATATTTTCATCATTTTTAAAGTATAAATAAATTTTAACCAATCTAAATTCCTTTTCTATATGCTGGAAAATATAGCTTTTTATTTCCAGTAATATATTTAAGAAACATGAAATGATTAATAGAAAGACAACCATAATGTATTCGTTAATCATATACATCAAACATTTATTTTACAAATTTAAAACAATTATCAATATGTAAATATGCAATAATACACAAAATTGATATCAGATCAAGGATAAGGGAAAAAATATACTTCAGTTGAATAAACTATTGACCTCAATCTTGGAAGTTGAAAGTAAAGATATTCCAAGAGAAACCAACGTAGGTATTTGCTTTTCGTTCGTAATCCTTTTCTATACCAAAGCTTTTCCAACTTTCGTCATTCATACTTTATTATGTCTTCTAAATATCCATTCAAATATGTATAATGTATTTTTTTAAAAAAAAATGTTTTCAAAACCCAAAAAAAAAACTGCAAAATACCTTACCACCCTAACAAGCCTTGTACGAGACCTAGGGAGTATTGTTCCAGGGTTTGCGTTACATTTCATAATTTACAAGGGTAGAAAATGTCATTTTGCAAACTATAATGCCGCGCATTAAATTTCCCCAAAAATAAAAAGGAGTGGGAAACACATAGGGGGTAATAGTGTCCATTATCCAACGACTGGAAAGGGCAACTTAGAATTCAGGAAAAAAAAGAAATGGCAACTTGCATTTTGTAAATGCTTCACAAGTATAAAAACTTAAACTATTCATAACTGAGAGATAAGAATGTTTGCAGTTATCCTTATCCTCTACTAATATAATCTAATGGTCCCTTCTAATCATTTGGTAGTTATAGCATTTATTGTGCACGTTAACTATAATTATTTATTTTATCAGTGGATTTGCATTATTGCCCGAGTCAACCACCCAAAAGGGAGAAATCATGCCTTTAGCTGTTTCAGTGATCGCAGTTCTTTCTTTATTAATCTTCATTCAGTACTAGTATGAAAATGCTGGCTGTTTCTCGTTTAGTGGTGTCGAGAAAGCAAACAATAGTTTGTGTTTTAAAAAGAGGATTTTTATTAATCTTATTATCTATTTTACAAAGATGTACAAAGCTCTGTTTATATACGAGCTCTACTAACGGTAAAAAAACATATAACGGTCACTTTACCGTTTGGACTCTCTAACGGTCAAATTTCTAAAAAGAATATTTATAAAATAATAAAGCTAGTAAACCCCTTAATTAATTTTATTCTTCAACACTCCCCCTCAAGCTAGGTTTGTAGATATCATACAATCCTAGCTTGCAAGAGATATTCTCGAAACTCTTCATGCTTAGTCCCTTCGTGAAAATATCCGCCAATTGATCTTTACTCTTGACATATGGAGTTTCGATCTCCTTAGCTTGGACCTTTTCTCTAATAAAGTGGCAATCCACTTCTATGTGTTTGGTTCGTTCGTGAAAGACGGGATTCGCCGCAATATGTCGTGCCGCTTGATTGTCACAAAACATCTTCATTGGTTCTTCATGAGTGATCTTTAAGTCGGCTAATAATTGCTTGACCCACGTCAACTCACTTGCGGTAGATGCCATGGCTCGATACTCCGCTTCCGCGCTTGATCGTGCCACTACATTTTGTTTCTTGCTTTTCCATGTGACTATATTACCGCCTACAAATGTGCAAAAACCGGTTGTCGATTTTCTATCGAAACTTCCGGCCCAATCTGCATCGGAATAGCCACATATAGCATTAGTACCATTTTTTCTCATCCAAATTCCCTTTCCGGGAGAACCTTTTAGATACCTTAATATTCTATTAATGGCATCTAAATGAGGTGTTCTTGGTGCATGCATGAATTTACTAATTTGGCTTACGGCAAAAGATAGATCCGGTCTTGTCACGGTTAGGTAAATTAATTTACCAACAAGTCTTTGGAAATGGCTTATGTCCTTTAATGGTTCACCTTTTTCATTATCGAGTTTTTCATTTGCATCTATTGGAGTTTTGGCCGGCTTACATCCTAATTTACCGGTTTCTTTAAGCAAATCAAGAATATATTTTCTTTGAGATATAAATAGCCCTTTTGATGAGTGGGCTATCTCTATTCCAAGAAAATATTTTAATTTGCCTAAATCTTTAATATCAAATTTTTGTTTTAGGCTCTTTTTTATATTGTCAATTTCCATAAGATTATTTCCGGTTATGATTATGTCATCGACATAAACTAAGATCGCGGTGGTACCATTGGTATTATGCCTAACAAACAATGATGTATCGGCTCCACTTTTTTTAAAACCACAAGATAATAAAAAATGAGAAAGTTTGCCATACCATGCCCTTGGAGATTGCTTTAATCCATAAATGGATTTTTTTAACCTACACACAAGATTAGAAATATTCTCTTTTTTGTGGCCGGGAGGTAATGACATGTATATTTCTTCCTCAAGATTTCCTTGAAGGAATGCATTTTTAACATCCATTTGATGCAAAGTCCAATTATTATTTACCGCTATGGAAAAAAGTATCCTAACGGTATTCATTTTGGCCACCGGTGCAAAGGTTTCATGGTAATCTATACCATATGTTTGGGTATACCCTTTGGCCACCAATCTAGCTTTGTACCGTTCTATGGTACCGTCACTATGGTATTTAATTTTGTACACCCACTTACAACCGACCGGTTTTTTCTTTTTTGGTAATTCACAAAGTATCCAAGTTTGATTTTTTTCTAAGGCATGAAGTTCTTCTTCCATTGCCTTACACCATTTTGGATCATTTTTTGCTACTTCATAATTGGTTGGTTCCTCAATTTTGGACAAAGAATTTAAGAAAGCATAATATTCTTGAGATACATTATCATAAGAAATGTAATCTTGAATTGGATATTGTACCGAATAAGTGACAAAATCCCTTAATCTTGTGGAAGGTTGAGGTTGTCGACTTGATCTTCTCAATGGCATCTCTTGCTCTTGATTTTCGTCATTGTCCTCAATGTGTTCTCCTTGTTCAATTTCTTCAATTTCTTCATTTTGACTTTCTTCATTTTGTAGACTTTCTTGTTGTGATTCTTCACCTACAACATTTCTTGATTCTCTTTGAAACTCACTTGTTTCGATGTTAGTAACACAAGGATATATAAAATCATTTGTAAAAATTTTTTTAACATCTTTCTCATAAAAAGGTTCATTTTCAAAAAAACTAACATCTCTTGAAATATAAAGTTTTTTATTTTTAGGGTCATAACACTTGTATCCCTTTTTTTCGGAAGAATAACCTACAAAAATAGTTTTTATTGAAATAAAATCAAGTTTGTCAATTCTTTGATTGTGTACAAAACATTTGCAACCAAAAACTCTTAAATGACTAATATCTAATTTTCTTCCATAAAGAATTTCTAAAGGGCTTTTAAAATCCAAGATGACACTTGGCAACCTATTTATCAAATAAGTTGCGGTTAAAACGGCATCCGACCAAAAATTTTTTGGAACATTATTTTGAAATAAGAGTGACCTAGTAACCTCTAAAAGGTGACGATTTTTTCTTTCGGAAACACCATTTTGTTGAGGGGTATACACACAAGTAGTTTGGTGTAAAATACCTTTTTGTTTAAGAAAATTAGAAAATGTTTGATTAACATATTCGGTACCATTGTCCGTTCTCAAAATTTTAATTTTTTTCTCAAATTGATTTTCAACAAAATGCACAAAAGTTTGAAAATGCGAAAAAACCTCATTTTTAGTTTTCATCAAATACAACCAAGTTGTTTTTGAAAAATCATCAATAAAGATAACAAAATATCTATAATCATTATAAGAGGATATAGGAGCCGGACCCCAAACATCGGAATGAATAAGTTCAAAAAAATCATTACTTTTCGAATTAGAATTTGGAAAAGGAGGTCTAGTATGTTTTGAAAGTTGGCAAGTTTCACAATTGCTACAATCTAAATTTGAAAAATTTAAAAGTTTGTTTAAAACTCTATCAGAAGGATGCCCAACACGCTTGTGCCAAAGTTTACTCAAATCTTCATCTTTAGTAGTTTTGAAAATAAGTTTGTTGCTATTTAAAAAATAAAGACCATTTTCAAGAAAACCTTCACCAATTTTTTCTTTGGTGACTAAATCTTGGAAAATAACACTTTTTTCTTTAAAAATTATTTCGCAATTCAAATCTTTTGAAAGTTTACTAATTGACAACAAATTAACCAAACAACCTTCAACATAAAATACATCTTGCAAATATTTTTTAGACAAAATACTAATCATACCCCATCCTTTAATTTTAATTTTCTCATTATTAGCCACGGTAAAATATTGGTCACCACTAATTGGACGGTAATTTTTTAACAAATTCTTATTGCCGGTCATATGATCCGTTGCACCGGAATCTAAAATCCATCTATCACAATTGTCATATTGTTTGGTAAGATTAACCATTTTTAGCCCTAAATTGGTGCATTTAAAGGAATTGTTACCAAATTTCTGGTCTCCAATTATAATTTGGTTTCGGTCATTATTCCAAACAAACTTTGCATCATTGGGCTTATCCAAACAATTGTGACTACCATCGTTAATGGGCTTGTCACCATTAACCGAATTGGAAATGAAATAATTAGATTCATGGGTTTTACCAAGCCCATTAGAAAATATTAAAGAATTTTGACCTTTACAATCCAAAAGAGAGGTCAGTAGAGAAATTTGTGCTTCAATCTGATCGAGTCGGTTCTTCGTCGAATAGGTTGAACCAGCTTCTTCCGATCCAGTCGAAGCACCATTCCTCTTCTTCGTTTCTTTTCGTCTCTCGTTCGAGTCGAAGAGTCGAGTTGCTCGCTCTCCCTTGCTCAAATTGCCTCGCTCGTGAACTCTGCCTTGCCTCTCCCTGACTGGCCGAAGGTGTGGGTGGAGGACACAGCAATTCCCCTTTTCGTGCCCGCTTTTATTGCAATGGCTGCACCAGTTAGGGACGCTGGACACTTCTAGCATCTCCCCCTTTCTCCAGTCATCACTAGGGTTTGCAAGTTCATCAGTCAGAACTTGATAATGGCAGTCACTATCTTGAGATTTCTCAATCATGACCTGATTTGAACTTGAATCAAGGTAATCAGTTTTGGATTTGTGCTTGATTTGAGATTTTTCCCGCTGCTCTAACGATTTTTCCGCTGAGCATCTTTTTGGGTATAATTGAGTTGATTTTTCTGTTTTCTCGTTGGTTTTAGAATTGGGAAGAAGGCCCACTTGTGCCCATGAGCGATTTCGTTTCTCTTTGACTGGGACAGTGGTCGATTTCGAAGAGGGAGCGACACCAGTCAATGGTGTGGGCAACCTTTTTCGATTTTGTGTCATCTCTTAAACAGATTTTCTGGTCGCCTTATTGCAGTTGCGGAAGCTTAATCGGTATGCTCTGATACCATGTCGAGAAAGCAAACAATAGTTTGTGTTTTAAAAAGAGGATTTTTATTAATCTTATTATCTATTTTACAAAGATGTACAAAGCTCTGTTTATATACGAGCTCTACTAACGGTAAAAAAACATATAACGGTCACTTTACCGTTTGGACTCTCTAACGGTCAAATTTCTAAAAAGAATATTTATAAAATAATAAAGCTAGTAAACCCCTTAATTAATTTTATTCTTCAACAAGTGGGACAAAGTTGAGATGCAAAATCTTAAATTATGAATTTCTTTAGCTGTTTATGATTTAGCTTTTGTGAGGTATTTAAATTGGTCCCATCACAATTTCAGCATATTCAAAAGTTTTAACTTGTTCCAATTAAATAAAAATAGTAAAACTAACATAATGTAGAAATAGTTAATTAGTAAAAATTGATTAGAATAGCAGGAAACTAAATGCAGTCAAAATGTACTGAATTCAGCATTAATAAAGAGACGGCACATTATTAGTCAAAACTGGTGTCAATTAATAAATCGGTCCATCTTATTGAGAGAAAATGAAACAATGATATAATGCGCAGTGATTGCGAGAAATTTTATTTACCTATCATGACATTTTAAGAATATCACTAATATAAAAAATATATATAATATTTGACGGCACTTATATTCAGCATCAAAATGCATTTATTCAGCATTATGAACGACTGAACGCACAACATCATACATTCATTAATTCAGCCATGATGCATCCGTTCGGATTAATTATTTCTGCTCATATTTAGAAAAGTTTTTTTTTCCCTTTTTTTTCGTAATTGATCACATGTTCTGACTACACGTATGCGTTCGATCATAATTTTGCCAAATTATTAAAGCCGAGGATAGTATATATCATCTTTTCTAAAAACGGGGGATAGACTATGCATGAAAATATCGATCTGAGAGAAAATTGAAAATGTGATGACTAACATGGCACGGTGGTGAAATGAGGATTGCTAAAAAAAAATGTTATGCATAGTACGGATGGCCTTCGTGCTACGGATTCAAACTACTATTATCAAATTTTTTTTACTAATCTTTATCGTAATAATTTGGTATAAAAAAAATCAGTCATTTTGTGACGGCGTATTCGAACTACTATATATTGTATTCTATTTGTCTTCCAAGAAAATAAAAAATTTGAGTGTAAATCGTTATCTAATAAAGGAAAGAAAAAAAAAAGGTTGTTTGATGCTTCAGTTGAGTTAAAAGATAAATAATTTAATTTGCAGTTTCATCAAAATTGAATTCCTCAGATTTACTATTGAACATTTGAATTTCTGATGAAGCATAAAATTTGAAAGTGGTGTTAGTTCTGTGATCTGTCGTACAGTACTATGCGCTAACGGAAACTTTGCGAAAGAAAAATGAAAACAACTATGCCAATGAATGATTAAATGTGATGCTAAAGTACTGCTGTCATTGCATTGCATGCACAATGTTCTGAGTTCTGACTAACTTCGGATGTGTCAAACATCGCAAATTCATTTTAAACAGTGGTAACTATGAGTTTAAAATAGAAATTCACGTACCGATGCACGGTGGGTAATCCTTTTTTTTTTCCTTTCATTCTAGTACTCCAAATTATAATAAATAAAAGAGGTCTAGAATATTCTAGTACATCACCTGTCCATTTACAACAGCAACAGATGTATCCATTTGTTGCAGAACCACAATCAATTAATAAAATAAATCATTCATATATATTAACAGCGTGCTTATTAAAAAAAAAAGAGATTTACAACTTTTATAAATGAAATTTAACGAGTATTTAATCGTACATAGAATTAACTGAACTTTCAACCATTTTAGTTTACAATTGTTTTTTTTAAGATATACATTTTATTAAATTTGATAACTTGGTAGTTTATATATTCAATTAAACATCCATAAAATTATTGGATTGAAGCAGCCGTAATAAATTTAAAAGATATTATGAACAAGCGCAATGATTCTGCGGTGAAACAAATTCTTTGGTGTATTAAAAAAACACTCAATTAAATAATTCAGATTTACATATATGCTATTTTAATTTTACTGCAGACATTTACAATTGCATTGACAAATAAGAACACCTTTAAAGATAGAATGACTCGATCATATATCAAGAAAATTTATTTTGGACGGTAAGATAGTAATATCTCTGAACTAGAAAATTTTTGTACAAGCTATGAAAAAAGGGGGGGGGGAAGCTTCTTTGAAATGAACAATGGCTTACTACTTACACCGTTTAATTTCCAAGAATAAAACCGTGCAATTATGGATTTGCAATCAACGGTCAGGATTCCCCGGATGCCAAGTTCTTGGAAATGCCGGTGGTCGCTTGTAGTTGTAGGAAAATTACTAAATTGTGACGTAACGCAGGAAAACACTCATCCTCTCCAATAGTCAAGAATTGGAGAAACGCCGAGAAAATACCTCTTCTCCCTTTTGCACTTTCCCCTTTTCTTTCTTGAATCCCGACCCGACTACTCCATCCCAACCGACCGACCATTCCAATTTCCCCAATGGAGACCTACCAACCGTTACGCTTGGGCTTGCTCCCGCTCCCTCTCCCTCTCCCCACCACCGTGTCATCTCTGACCCCTAACCCCGACCCGAACCCGATTCTAGATCCGCTATCACTCCCTGACCCGGACTCGGACCTCGACACGTCAATATCCGACGAAGAGCCGGTCGATCACTTCGACTGGTTGCCAGACCCGGTTCTCCTCCTCATCCTGAACCGGATCGGCGATGTCAAGTCCCTCGGCCGCTGCTCTCTTATCTCCCGCCGCTTTCGGTCTTTAATCCCCCTCGTGGACCGGGTCTATGTGCGAGTTGACTGTGTGATCCGGGACGACGCTGCCACTGCCTCCACTTCAGCCAACCAGACACGGACACGCGGCGCTGGCATCTTCTCCCACATTACCCGTGCCTTCCATTCCATAAGCCACTTCTTAACCCCTTCTCGTAAGATTCTCTCCACTTTTCAATCCAGCCCCTCTACTTCTGATATTTCGCACCATTCACCTGACGAGGTTTTGAGAAATTTCAAAGAACTGCGACATTTGCAAATTGTACTCCCCGATGGGGAACTTGGGTTAGACGATGGTGTGCTCCTTAAATGGAAGGCCGGGTTTGGTTCCACGTTAGAAACTTGTGTAGTTTTGGGGGCCTCTTCGGTTTCGAGCAAACCTGAAAACCCTAATTCTAGTTCTTGCAACAAAACTGGAGAAGAAGAGGCAATTAATAATGCCATTTTGAAACTTCGTATTATATGGACGATCAGTGCGCTAATTGCTGCTTCTTCGCGGCACTACCTCTTAGAAAAGATCGTTTATGGCCATGAAACCCTAGAAAGACTTGAGCTTTCTGATAAAGATGGTCAGGGGGTGCTAACAATGGATAAGGGACAGCTAGAGGGGTTTCGGGCAAGTCCCATTTCGGCCAGTTGTGGGGCCCTTAGGACGGTTGTACCTGCACTTAGTGTGAAGCTCTGGTATGCACCAATGCTGGATTTACCCGGCAGTATGAGGCTGGAAGGGGCTACACTTGTGGCTATACGGCCGAGTGGTTCAGAGGATCTGGCTGGGGATTGGGTTTTGGATGCATTTGATGAGCCGTATCAGAGCGCAGTGAGGATGCTGATGGCCAGAAGGAACTATCGAATTGAGATGAACTCATTTTAGAGGTTAGATAGATTTCAGTGTTATGCAATTATACAAGTTTCATCTGGTACATACTGGTTGTATGCTTTGGTTGTAGTTTGGCACACTCTGCAAACTAGTAATGAAGCAACACCGAGAAATCTCCTTTGTAAATTCTAGGGTTAGGATCGAGACTCAATTGAACTGGACCTTATTATGCATTAATTCTCCTTGAGCCAAATTTTGAGATTCTTTCGTAAAAGAAAACGGGTTTCATGTTGTTTGGTATATTTAATTTGAGAAAGCCTTGAATACTGGTTTAGCCGTTTAGCAATTAATCCAAACTGAGCCTCTGTTAAATATGTGCAAGTGATTGGTTGAACCTCATTGACTCGATCATGACTTAACATGCCTCTGAAATTTCTACTAAACAACATAGGTTTAAGATAACTAAACAGAAAATAATGGCTGTTATTGCCCGGCACTTGCTGATATCAGACTAACCCAAAAATGATGGTTGGTTGTAATTTTTTTGGTTTAGTGATTGTGGTTGACCTTGATATATTGGCTTTCCTACATAAATCAATCTTTCACTAGAGTCAGAAACATTTGGTGAATTGTTGAGGTAGTATTTGGGGCAATTGAAGTTGTTTACGAGATTTACCAAGCTTTGCTATCAGGAAAATAAAAATTTGATGTCTAGATAAAAGGCAAAACTGAAGCTACCTAAATAATTGTTGAATAGAAGTGTCAATGAGTAGCAGTAGGCTTAGATTGGGACAGCTTTATCAAGGTTGTAACAATTGCACCCAACATTTTCAAATTTGTAAAATTCTCTATACTTGTTTGAGACCTAATCAAGTTAACTGATTATTTTCTTTTCGTGAAATTTTATTGTGTTACCAGAGTGAAGTTGGACTGGCATTTCTAAAGATTGAAAGGCATTTGGTACTTTGAGTTAGTTTCGCGAGATCAAGTCTTCAAGAACTTTACCATCTCAAGAAGTTTAGTTTGAATATTTGAGGATATATGTTTGTAAATGATTTGTTTCTACCATGTTTTGTTTATATTTATGTTGTAGTTAATCAACATGAAAATGCCAACTCTGTAGGTTTAATCAATTCAACTTTTGGATGCAGTTGTTAAATTGTCGATGTCCTTTGATTATATATTTTCTTCTCTCTCTGAAATATGGCTTGATGGTTTAGTTAGTAACGACATAACATTCAGTGTCAACCTTTGATCTGATTTTTCTTAGCTCGAGTTACTTGGTTAAAATGAGCCGCGAGTGAATGAAGCTAATTCAATTTTGCTTCATAAGTAGGTGCTTTAGAGCGTAAGTTTCCCCGACAAAAAGATCTATCGTTTATTGTACACAAGAATTAGTTATAATGTCATTAACGGAATAATATGCTATCCCATTTTTCGAAGGTGGACTAGTCAACAATAAATTATTTAACAACATTGATATTAACTAAAAATAATTTTATTTTTTTAATTTAATATTTGGAATGTGATTTATATTTTTTTTATAAATATAAAATGCACGTACAAAATAATGAAATTTTTTTATTAGTGAAATATTAAAAACAAATTGTCGTCAAGATTATCAATGGTTAAATAAGTATTGTCCGTAAATTTTCACTTTTCTAACAAAATAACATTACCAACATTCTATAATTTGAAGGACGTTGGCAATGTTAGCCTCCTAGGCCGATGTAACCTCCTCCAACTCCATCACCCTTCTCTCTTCTTCTCTTTCCCCCTTCCAGCAGATCTTTATATTATAAGCCCAATGGGCTGAGATAAATCTGTTGACACAAATAAAATTTGGGCTTTGATTTTAGAGAGGGCTAATGGGCCACTGCCAGAAAACCATAACAAAATAGAGAAATGATAACTGTCATCTGCAGTTTTGTCCTAGTTTGAACAAAATGAACACTACAAAAAAAAATCTGTAATCTCTTATTCAGAATTTTGGATGCATATTCAACTTATTTTTATTAAACTTATTTGTTTGTATTTTTTTATCACAGCCCGTAGGTACCCACACCCCAGACACACACACTTTTCAGCCCACACCCGCAACGGTGGGCCTCGAACCCCAGCTCTTCCCATAGGACTAACCAGTGGTTGTGTTCACTTTCTTTATTTATATATTCACTTTGTTCAAGTGATGGCAAAACTATAAATGATAGTAATTAATTTTCAACAAAATGTATTGTCCCTTATAGCTCCATTGTACTACAAATGTACTGGTTTTATGTATGTCATAACAAGCTATTGTTTATGCTGGTTCTTGGTTATCATTTTTAATTTTTCTACCTTACTGTGCTGACTTTTCGGTGGTTAACATCAGTGGCGGTCGCTATTAGGTTCTCTGTTAAATGACTAAAACAGATAGTTTACATATTATGAGAACCAATGCTCAGGTAGTACTGCACATTGAGATAGCTTTATTTGATCTCATAATAGTTCGAACAATAATTCCCTCCATTAATTGGATGCTGCACCTGATGTTGCTCCCCTGTGGTAGCTGAATTCAAAGTATTCAACCCTTTATTTATCAGTGATAGCATTGTAGCATCCACCAGATCTAATTATTTAAACATGTGCTCATGAAGGTTCGCTTTCAGAAAAGATAAGGATATACGACCTTTACATAATGTATGTAACGAAGAAAACATGTAAGTTTGTACGAGTCCCTTCAAATCAAAGGTTCCTTAGTGTTCTCCTATAGTTATTGCTTAGTAGGAGAATAAAATGTGTCGCGGAGCTCTTACTTTAGCTCCCATTTGCCACCAAATAATTTTTGCGAATGGCACCTAATGAAAATGTGAAATTTCAATGCTATCATATCGAACGGTTAAAATTTGTTTCAATCTGTCATTTATTTCGACACCAATTCATTTGATTACCAAAAATTGATGAAAAAATTAACAGAAAATTTAATACATAGTCTTTATTTAGTAATTAAGTACAATTAACTCTAAACAAACGGCATGTATATATAATTTTAGTTGAAAAATTATTTGTTGATATTAAAATTCTTTTTAACCACTATTTTTATCCAATGACATAATGGAAGAACAGTTTAAGAGACTACTAGAGCTGATGGATTCCATTATACAGATTTGCTATAATGTTTTATCTTTATCTACAATATATATCTTTATCTATGTGAATGCTCCCAGATTTTTTTTTTCTATTTTATTCTGATCGAACAAAGTTGGAACCTGGTTCTAATTTTATCTAAGGGAAGACAAATAGAACTATATAGAATTAAGATCAATTTTTTTTGTTCTATTACTGTTTGGTGCCAATATATACTTTTTCTCGTTAGGGAATATATAGGCGATGCGAAAACCATTGTTCTTATAGGTTATGTTTGGATAGACGTAGGGTTGTCAATGGGTACGGTACGGTATAAGGTATTTTTATATTCGCACCTGTTATCCATACCCTACTCGTATTCGTTAAAAAATGACTTTATCTGCACCCAACCCGTACCCCTTAAGAATTAACGGTAAGGATAGGGTAACGGCACATAATGGGTAATAATAAAATTATTAATTTAATAAATATTATATAATGTGATAAATAAATAATATCAAATAAATATACAAATAAAGTACAATATTTAGATAATACTTTACATATAACAAAAACAATGAAATTTATTCTCATGTCAATTGACATTAAAAAAATCTATATAACATAACTAATTATAAATTCTATTACATAATTAATTTTTCCATCAACATAAATAAATATCAATGAAGATCAAAACCAATACTATATCTTATGAAAAATGCTAATTACATGATTATATATTACGTGTATGTTTGTATTTTACCCGTTAGATAATTGGTACGAAATAGTCCTTACCCATACCCTTATTTGTACCTGTTAAGTTAATGAAAATTTTTCTTTACCCATATCCATATCCGTTAGTCTAACGAAATTACGAAAATAAAACCTTATCCCTACATGTCTTATTGAATGCGGTACGAATAGGATAAATAGAAAAACGGATTTCGTTGACAGCCCTAAATAGACGACAAAATATCCATAATTCAAACTAGTGACTATTATAAATTAATTTAAATTTGTTTGTCAAATGAAGAGTGTCAATCAAAATACTGTCGTTTAATTGATTTGTTTAAAAGTCAAAATAGTGTTGTTCTGTTTAGTTTAACTCATCATTCAAGTGCAATTAATAAAAAATATGTCATTAAAAATCAGTTCTCAATCTAGTGATAAATAATAATGCACCTTGAATAAAAGGTTGCAAGTTCCAAATCTAGCCGGAAGAAATTTTATAAAAATTTAATATAAAAATAAGTTGAGTCCTTAAAGACTATTAATTTTATCTCGAAAGAAAATGTCTTCGGGATACAGTCAAATGATTTTTTTTCCCCCGCATGGCATTTAAATGGTCTAACTGACACATGAACAATCTTCTTAGTTTAAAAAAAAAATAGTCTATTTTGAAATTTGAAAAAGAAACTTAATAATCCAGCTTACTTAATTCAGGCACCTTAGGCAATGTCAAGTCCCTAGTAAGTTAGATTAGACCCTTATAGTGGTTTACTTGCATATGCAAGCAACATTCCTTAAGCTAATATACGTGATTTCAGTAATTCTAAACAAAATATCATCTATTATGGCAAAAGCCACTCCTTTGACGAAACGTGTCCTAAGGAACCCAATCAGAAGTTGACAAGTGGCGGCCTTTGAAGGGAGGAAGTTTCGGGCAGCCCACTTGACATAGACAAAAGTGCTAAAAGGATCAAATCATCGCTTTAATTTAGGATTATCTATCCACGGGCTCTTAGCTCATCGCTCATGGCAGTGCACACGCCCCTTGCCGCCTTCTTTTGTTTATTTCTTTCATTTATTTTATTTGGTCTGGAGCTTTTCAATCACTGCTCCCTAGATTCCCAGATTATTTTTTCTTTTGTTGTTTAGAATATTAGGTACGGCTTCCCAAATTGCACCTTCTATTAGTTTTTTAAGGGCTGATTGGCTATCAGAGTATTTTATAACTTTAACATTTGTTGAAAGAACTCACTAATTTTTGCAATGCTGTTGGGAAAAATTAATTCAAATATTAGTTGAAAAAACAAAGAATGCTATCTTTTTTTTGTATATTATGGCGGCAATCAAGTCAATCAAATTATTTTATACACAACACGATATATAATAGTACAAATGTCTGATAACTGTATATTTGAATTTTGTATGTGAGTTGTTTTAAACCAGGCGAGATGCAAGTAGGTGTTTTTTTAACAATAAGAAGGGCATCAAAACAATAAGAAGCACCTGTCAAAATAGCGAACTATCATTAAAATATAGAGGGGTAATTTATGGATTCGCTAACTTTTGGTTGCCTCTGCCTGCTTTTCATATCATTCATGTCGAAAATAAATTGCACATATAATTTTAATATACTCGCACTTCATTGGTGTCAAAATAATTTTTAAATATACCACATTTTATATTTTCATTTGAACGATAACTAATACATTTATGATATTAGTTATTGCTTTTCCATGGCAATTTCAAAAGATCGGGACATTATTTTTTTTCATTTAGAAATTTTCCATGCTATCTCTTATCCTTAATCTCCTTCCATCCATAGTGACCTTAAAAAGAGCGGGACAGTGTTTTTAGAAATTTGAAAAATTTTCATCCCATATCTTATCGGTAATTTATTTCCACGCTGACCTTTAAACATCGAATACATTTTAATTTCATGCAATCCAACTTATAAGCAGTGGCGAAGCCAGAATTGAGGGATGGGAGGGGCTAAAATCTGACTAAATGAAATTGAGAACAAAAAAATAACAAGTTCAAGTACAAATTACTTAAAACAATACCAACATTCATTAATCTTTCTTTAACTGAAGCATCATTGAGCATAATATTTTAAACCAAGACGAAACTTAACTATATAAATTTATCTTAATAAATTAACATATGATGATTAATTTCTAATTATTAGGGGGGGCCTGTGTCACACCCCGCAACGGCGGCGTGACAGATTCCCGCCGCAGGCACGTGCCTCGCACGTACTGCCAGGCATACTGTTGGCCACAAGTCAATATGTCATGTTTTAGTATACTAAGAACCATGCACTTAACTAGCAATAGTTCAAATAAACAAAGTTGAGGTTATGCTTGTACATGCGCAAGACAAAATTTTGTCAGAGTTTCTCCTGTAAGTCTGTAACATTGGTATCCAGCCATAAAGGCAAGTATCCAAACAATTTATAAGCATTTCCCCCAACCCAAAACCCACAAGCAACAGCCAAGTTAAGCATCAAACTTCGATTTACACACAACCAGCACATAATTACACAATGGAACATGCAACAGTACACAAGTATACAAAACATAGCATAGCTTAATGTACATGGCTTACTTCTCCACTCTTCAGCCCACGCCTTCAAAACCTGGAACCCATGAAAACATGGTACGGTGAGAAAGGAAACCATTTCTCAGTGCGGTATTTAGTTCCAGCCACGCATGAACCCGAAGTCTCATGTTGCGGAACTAAATACACACTGTTTAATATATAAGAACATAGTTTGCACAGTTTATTCATAAAACAGTTAGCAATTTATGCTATGCACTGCAAGGCCAGCTAGCAACGATTATCCGAAATCTGCAAATTCAATTCATACAAAAGCCGGCACTTGTTGGACATCTATCCATGCACAATACTAGGCTGGTTACCAATCAGCCAAGTCATTTCCTTTCCATCAATACAACCAAATAGTACTTAATTGCTGAGAACATTTACCCCCTCATAGTCATGAGTCCCGGAACATAAGCGCTTATCTCACGGCCCTTGGAAAGACGGTCGCGACTCCGCTTTCCAAAGATGTAAATGTCATTCATCACACAATTAGCACAGCCATACCATATATCACAATTCAGCCACAATAAAATAAACCATTCAATATGCATGTCATGAGATAACAATCCATCCTATGCTCAGTCCTGTAGCATATATATATATAATATAGCAATTCATACATGCAGACTACATGCTAAGTCATGCAAAAACATCAAGCAACATGCATAATATACTTTAAGTTTAGCACAGCAACAAGAGTTAGGGTCCAGGTGAAATCCGCACCTCAAACCTTACACCGCTTTACCCACCGTTCACTGTTGCGAAGCGCCCGCTTCACCGCTCAAGTCCACCGCTTCGGTCTGTTCAAAGTCTGGTTCAAGCAATCAAAACCTTATGTCACAGTCATACTCAACACCAGCCTATAACTCATGCAATTACGTGGTAAAGGCACCTAGCCAAACACCGTTGCGTGACTGGTTTGCAGGTGTTTGCAACACCGCTTCATGGTTTGATAGTCAACCAACACTAGACCTATGGTGCTTACTAGTACATGGTCAGTTAGGGTGCACCAACAGCACTATGCAATGCACCAAATCATCATGCCTTGGTCTGGTTAAGTCATGAAATCATCCACCATCCTTGAACTATGCACTGCCATGCTTAGTTTTCAGCCTGGTTTGAGTAATATAGGGCCAGAACCATGCATAAAATCTTGTTTTCTACCTTCCCAACTGTTTAGCTATGATCCAAACACTCTTTTTCACTGTCTAGCACCTCACAACCAAGCTTAAGGGGTCTGTTTTAGTAAGAAACAGTGATAATACGAATTTGGCAGGGATAAGGGCATAATCGTCCGCCAATTTGGGCCAGAAAGAGAGAGTAAGGGGTGGGGACCAGGTGTCAGCAAACCACTCTCCCCCTGCCTAAATGACTAAGCTGCTAGGTGTCATGCAGCTAATGGGACTGGTCAAACCAGGTTGGACTGCCCCTTGGCCAGCTCCAAGGGTCACCACTGGACCACTCCAGTCCTACATGCAAGGGGACACTCCAGTACTTACTGCCAATGCCAAACATGCCTAAGTACATGAACCATGACTGGGCAGCTACGTTAGCCACCGCACACGTAGACCGGCCGTAACCGTCATGCGTTACAGCATAATTTAGCCATCATTTTGATCACAATTTGGGTCATCATACCATGTCATTATACCACGGAATAATTTATTTCAGTTTGGCATACATGATGCAACATACACACAAAGTCTGATTGTAAGGCAACCGTTACCATAGTGGGACTTATACCGTTTCCAACCACGCTTTACATGACTACACTAGTGTCTGGACAGGGACGGGGGTATTGTACATGGGTCTCTGGTCAGTCAAGGTCTCAAACATCACCACCCCCTAATAGACAGGATGCAATTTGGAGCAACATCTAGTACAATATTTACCAACCCCTGAATTTTCCCCACGCTCTAAGGCCTGGTTGCATGGTGTTTACATGACAAGGACACCGTCAAACAGCCGTATCTCACAGCCTGGCCCTTGCCATTCCCCCTCTGTCTTCGCCACTGCTTATAAGTTCACAACCTAAATAACTATGTCATGGAAATTAAATTTACAGCAATATTTAGAAATTATAATAAAATAGTCCTAATTATGTTTCAGATAATGGTCAACGACGGTGTTATTGTTGTTTGAAATAAGAGTAATGCTAAAATCAAACATATAAGACGTCAAAACACGATCCAAACTTCGACCATTAGAATTTCAAACGGTCGATCCAGACCGCTAAATACGATCTCTATATTAAAATATCCTTCAAAATCAAATTTTTTACTATTTTTTTTTCAAATTTTCAAAATTGGAGGGTTCATAATTTTTTAGATTGAGCATATTAAAAAAAATTCAAAAAAATAGTAAAAAATATATAAAATTTGTCTTTATGGAGAACGTAGAACAATTTGAAAGGTTTGAATCGGCCATTCTAATCTTAAAAATTAAATTTTTATCATATTGAACAAGTTTATATGTCTTATATATTTGACACTAGCCACTCCCTTGAAATAATGACCAAATACAACATTATTAACCAATGTAAGAATTGTTATTCAAAACTTTCATATCTTCCTGACAAATTTCCATAACCTTTTTATTATATAATAAAAATTAACATAACACCTCGAGCTGGAATGCAAAAAAAATGAAAAAGTTAAAGAGAATCTAAAACATGCTCTACCTAAATACGAAAAATTTTTACGAAAGACAAAAATATCACTAACATTTTCAAAAAGAACAAAGGAGTACTGTTATTTTTAATAATAACACAGCTATAGCGGCAATGCTAGTGCCGCTATAGTGTAACTGGATTTATATATTTTTTTTCATTTTATTTTGCCTATAGCGGCAATACTAATGCCGCTATAGGACTTTTCTGGTTTTTTTTTTCCGCTGCCGTTTTACTTTGTTTTTTTAATATAGGCCATATTTCTTTTTTCGTTTTATTTTTTTTTACTTTACTTTGTTTATAATATGAATCAATTTTAATGTAATTTTACATAATGTTTACATATATGTATA
Source organism: Rhynchospora pubera (assembly GCA_028095005.1). NCBI lineage: Eukaryota > Viridiplantae > Streptophyta > Magnoliopsida > Poales > Cyperaceae > Rhynchospora > Rhynchospora pubera. The sequence continues at coordinate 179,186,323 of CM051459.1, forward strand.
ATTAATATTTTTCAAATTGTTCAATTTTATTTGTATGTAGGGTTCTCCAAAATGATACGATACGATTGTGTTGGCATGACACGACACAACACGAGTACGAAATTGGCACGACACGATCGTCTTATCGTATCGCGTTGACAATCTTAAAAAGTTAACACGATTCGACACGAACTAACACAATACAAACATGACACATCATGTCAAAAACTTTTCTTTATTTTTTATAATAATTTGTTAAAAACTGTTAAAATATTAAAATGAAGAAAAAATATATTGTCGCAGTTTATTTGATTATTCTACAAATTCTCAGTATATATATCAGTACAAAATTGTCAGAATATTTTTGTTAATAGATTAATTGATGGTTTTATTTTTTTTTACTAGCTCATTTCTTTAATGTTGGAATAGATTATAAAAATAAAATTATTAAAAAAAGTAAATATACATTAAAAAAATAAATTACTGTTATAATTTCAATTTTAATATAAAATCAATTTAAATATAATTTTTTAGAAAAAACAAATAAAAAATATGTTTATGATGTTATTTTAGACAATGTTAAAAATTAAATTCGTGTTTTCGTGTCGTGTTGCGTGTTAGTCATGTCGTGTCAAATCGTGCTAATTTTTCAAGATCGCCAACACGGCACGATTATGACATGACACGATAACACGATCGTATCGTATCAACTTCGTACTCGTGTTGTATCGTGGCGTGCCAATACGATCATGTCGTGTCATTTTAGAGAACCCTACATACAAATAAAATTAAAATATTTAAAAATATTAATTATATATATATATATATATATATATATAAATTATGTAAAATTGCATTGATTAATAATAACAAAGTAAAAGTAAAAACAGAATAAAACGAAAAAACAAATTGGCCCACATTAAAAAAAAACAAAGCAAAACGGGCAGAAAAAAAACAAAAGAGAAGTCCTATAGCGGCAATACTAATGCCGCTATAGGCAAAATAAAATGAAAAAAAAAAGAAATTCAGCTGCGCTATAGCGGTAATGTTAGTGCCGCTATAGCTGTGCTGTTATTAAAAAATATGGTACTCCTTTGTCTTTTTTAAAAATATTAGAGTTATTTTTGTCTTTAATAAAAATTGTCCCCTAAATACCGCATAACAAAAGTGTACCTGGGTGCAAAAAGCTGGGAGTGAATAACAACAACTAGCACCACTTTTATTTATTAAAACTTCTCACGCAAAAAGAATAAAAAAATCCAGAGGGTACGGAAGCATCACATCATGGCTTCACAATCGCCCGCACGGGGCCGGGCTCTCGGCCACGCGTCGGCCCAGCTTCGCCCATCTCGACGCTCGGCTGCTCTCCGCGCGACAGCCCACAGCCGTGGATTTGGATCGGGAGGCACACATTATCTACTTTTTTATTATTCTATCAATCAGGTAGCGCGCTTACTTTATTCTACGCATTTTTTATTTTTTATTTCTTGTTTGTTTACTCTCTTTCTTTATTTATTGATTGGATTCTGGGCCGCGCACTCAGCCCAATCTACTTTTTTCAGAATTAAGATTTTGTGTGGAAATGAGCAGTGTGATATCAGTGTGGCGAGTTGATAAATTTCTTATTTATTACTTGTTTTAAATTGATTTTGAGGTATTGGTTATAGGGTATCTAGATTCTCGCATCCATGATTTGTTGCCACCAGCGCTGCTTTCGTTGCCTCAGGTACGAGAATACACGGTTTTTTGTTATTTTGGTTTATTTTTTTAGGGTATTTAGAGAACCGGTTTCGGCCCCATACTTGTGATTAGACCATCATAGGCTTTTAATTTCGCTTATCACATTAATTTTGTCAGACAATTATTTCATTGGTCAATTACCAGATGAACTTGGAGAACTAAGTAAGCTTGTTGCCTTCAATGTTTCATCAAATCAGTTAAGTGGTATGATACCTAGAAAGCTCGCCAATTGTAGCAAGCTCCAAAGACTTGATTTGAGTAGAAACAGGTTCACAGGTACGATACCAGTTGAATTAGGCAAATTGGTTAGTCTAGAAATACTGCTCCTGTCAGATAACAGTCTAAATGGGTCAGTTCCGAGTAGTCTAGGTGAACTGGAGCGGCTCACCGAGCTCCAATTAGGTGGAAATGCCTTCACCGGTCCAATACCAGTTGAGTTAGGTCAACTAATGGCACTTCAAATGGCTCTAAATTTGAGCTACAATTCTCTCTCTGGTACAATACCACCCGAACTCGGTAACCTTCGTATGCTTGAGTTCTTATACTTTGATAACAATAAGCTAGAAGGTGCTATACCAAACTCCTTTTCCGAGCTCTCAAGCCTTATAGTGTGTAACCTCTCTTACAACAGTCTTGTCGGACCAGTACCAAGGATACATCCATTTGAAAATATGGATAGTACCAACTTCTTGGGAAATGCTGGCTTGTGTGGGTTCAGGATGAGACCTTGTGAAAACTCACAGGTACCTAGTAATGCAAAAAAGTCAACCAACGCGGATGAGGCTGCTTTGAGGGAAGAAAGGATAGTCACTTTTTCATGTGCAATAGTTGGTGCTGTTGGCCTTTTTCTGATTGGCGCAATTTGTTGGTCCCTTAAGCGTCAATTTTTTATTAATGGTACAGGCATACCACCTGAGGATAGGTTCCGTATATCTGGTTTATCTGCTCCTTTGTTCTTCACTAAACAGAAAATCACCTACCAAGAATTAATCAAAGGCACATGCAACTTCTCAGAAAATGCCGTCATTGGCCGAGGCGCATGTGGTACAGTTTTCAAAGCAGTCTTGTCAGATGGTGCCATAATCGCAGTAAAACGATTGAAATCTCAAGGAGAGGGGTCAAATATGGATCGAAGTTTTCGTACTGAAATTTCCACCCTTGGAAATGTGCGGCACCGTAACATTGTGAAACTGTTTGGCTTTTGCAGCTACCGCGATTCAAACTTTATATTGTATGAATACATGGCTAACGGTAGTTTAGGAGAGATACTACACGGAAGTGGTAAGGATGATACAATTCCGGCACTGGATTGGGATGCACGGTATCGAATTGCACTTGGGGCAGCTGAGGGGCTGAGGTACTTGCATACAGATTGTAAGCCGAAAGTAGTACATAGGGATATAAAATCAAATAATATTCTGTTGGATGAAGAGATGGAGGCCCACGTAGGGGATTTTGGGTTAGCAAAATTGATTGATTTGTCGAATAATTCGAAGACAATGTCAGCTGTAGCAGGTTCATACGGCTATATTGCACCAGGTATGAAGTTGGTTTTGCTTCCAGTTTTTCACTTAGGACATGATAATCCTTCTTGTTAGTCTTATGCTCCTTTTTTTAATTTTATAATTGCAGAATATGCATTCACTATGAAGGTAACAGAAAAATGTGACATATACAGCTTTGGTGTAGTATTACTTGAGTTAGTCACCGGACAATCTCCAATCCAACCTCTAGAGAAAGGAGGCGACCTTGTTAACCTTGTCCGGCGGGTTATGTTGGACCATGATCCTGAGTCCCCCACTGCGTCGGGTCTGTTTGATGCCCGTCTGGACCTCAAGTCCAAATCAACCATAGAAGAGATGTTTCTTGTGTTGAAGATTGCACTGTTTTGCACCAGTGAATCACCGACGGATCGACCTAGCATGAGAGAGGTTTTATGCATGTTGATTGATGCTAGGGTTTTAGACAGCAGTAACCCCGATATGCTTTTATCATCTCCTAATACATCTGACTCGACTCTGGAGGAGGGCCAAGATGAAGAGGATGCATCTTTGAAAGGTTGATTTTTTGTTTTGATCTTATATACATGCAAATTGAAAGGCTAATGTTGACAACAATAACTATTGTACTAGTTTAGGCACTTCACATTTTAACAAGGATAAATATTTTATTTTCGTCTGGTGGCTTCCAGCAGCAACCTAGTAGAACTAGTTGACCCAGGTTATCCCATAGATTTACTCAGGTTGAATCAACATACCTGCATTTGTGTACTTATTAAATCTGGAAGACAACCTTATAAATTGTAAATTATAATATAACAACTTGGAGGCGACTTGATTTGGTTACACCTTGTACTGAATTTTTGGTAGTTGATCCACATTTCAGGGAACATGAAGAGATGACGTCAAGCCTGTTCTTATGCGCCATTACTGAGGATTATGATGGGTAAAGGAATGCAAAGGAAACAAAATTACTATAACTTGAATTTTGCTTGTTCTTATATGGTAAATTATGTTACTTCTTTTTTTCCTTTTTTGCTGATTGCTAAAGTGCTAATTGATAACTAATAACTAATCAGTAATTCTATAGATCTTTTTCTTCATATTAACATACAAAATGGTACTTTCTTTTCTTCCAATATTAAGAGGTTGACGTCTTTTTTATGTCAGATATTATGACCATTGACTAAGGTTTGGATCATACGAGATTAAGGATATGATTAGTTATTCAGGATTAAAATTTTTAACCTTAAATCGTTAAGAATAAGTTTATTCTCAGAATAAGACTTTTTGTATGGATGATGAAAGGAATAAATAATGGGGTTTTTTCTGGATTAATAGACAATTTCACTCCTTATTCTAACACATGGTCGGATTAACTAATCTTACTCTGATTCCGAATAAGCTCTTAATCATGGACTGTTTGGATTGTCTATTAATCCAAAATAGCTATTTACTTCATAATAGCTCTTATTGATGACTATCCAAACAGAGCATTGAAAATAAGAGAAAGTTTAATATGCACTATAGTGCATAGGGCACTCCGTGCACCATGAAATTTTTCGGGGGTATTTTTGTAAATTGACAAATTTAATTCAACCAATCTAATCTATATATTGAAATCTCATAGAAAATCAAATTTTACAATTTTTTAGATTTTATTACTATTTTTTCGAATTTTTTAAAACATGTCATTTTTGGAATATTGTAAATAGTACAACATTCCAAAAATGGCATGTTTTAAAAAATTCGAAAAAAATAGTAATAAAATCTAAAAAATTGTAAATTTTGGTTTGGTATGAGATTTCAATATGTAGATTAGATTGGTTAAATTAGATTTGTCAATTTACAAAAATATTCCCGAAAAAGTCCGTGGTGCACTGAATGCCCCATGCACTATGGTGCATATTAAACTTTCTCTTGAAAATAATGGGAATATTGTTATGTTTAAAAGTTTAAACCAAACGGGGAGTCTTCATACTCCCCTTGAAGTAAGATTTGTCGTTAATACAATTGGAATAAAAGAAATCCAAAATAGCCATTAATTAAGAGATTCTATAAAAGAAAATTAATGTTCTTTTCCGACTGAACTGTTTTTGGTTCTGTTCACTTGTTAAATTTGACTTCTTTTTTTGTTTCAAGTTAACTTGTATTTTTATTTTTGTTGAAGTCATTTTTACTTTTGATAGAATCTACTTTGTTATCTATATTTTCATCATTTTTAAAGTATAAATAAATTTTAACCAATCTAAATTCCTTTTCTATATGCTGGAAAATATAGCTTTTTATTTCCAGTAATATATTTAAGAAACATGAAATGATTAATAGAAAGACAACCATAATGTATTCGTTAATCATATACATCAAACATTTATTTTACAAATTTAAAACAATTATCAATATGTAAATATGCAATAATACACAAAATTGATATCAGATCAAGGATAAGGGAAAAAATATACTTCAGTTGAATAAACTATTGACCTCAATCTTGGAAGTTGAAAGTAAAGATATTCCAAGAGAAACCAACGTAGGTATTTGCTTTTCGTTCGTAATCCTTTTCTATACCAAAGCTTTTCCAACTTTCGTCATTCATACTTTATTATGTCTTCTAAATATCCATTCAAATATGTATAATGTATTTTTTTAAAAAAAAATGTTTTCAAAACCCAAAAAAAAAACTGCAAAATACCTTACCACCCTAACAAGCCTTGTACGAGACCTAGGGAGTATTGTTCCAGGGTTTGCGTTACATTTCATAATTTACAAGGGTAGAAAATGTCATTTTGCAAACTATAATGCCGCGCATTAAATTTCCCCAAAAATAAAAAGGAGTGGGAAACACATAGGGGGTAATAGTGTCCATTATCCAACGACTGGAAAGGGCAACTTAGAATTCAGGAAAAAAAAGAAATGGCAACTTGCATTTTGTAAATGCTTCACAAGTATAAAAACTTAAACTATTCATAACTGAGAGATAAGAATGTTTGCAGTTATCCTTATCCTCTACTAATATAATCTAATGGTCCCTTCTAATCATTTGGTAGTTATAGCATTTATTGTGCACGTTAACTATAATTATTTATTTTATCAGTGGATTTGCATTATTGCCCGAGTCAACCACCCAAAAGGGAGAAATCATGCCTTTAGCTGTTTCAGTGATCGCAGTTCTTTCTTTATTAATCTTCATTCAGTACTAGTATGAAAATGCTGGCTGTTTCTCGTTTAGTGGGACAAAGTTGAGATGCAAAATCTTAAATTATGAATTTCTTTAGCTGTTTATGATTTAGCTTTTGTGAGGTATTTAAATTGGTCCCATCACAATTTCAGCATATTCAAAAGTTTTAACTTGTTCCAATTAAATAAAAATAGTAAAACTAACATAATGTAGAAATAGTTAATTAGTAAAAATTGATTAGAATAGCAGGAAACTAAATGCAGTCAAAATGTACTGAATTCAGCATTAATAAAGAGACGGCACATTATTAGTCAAAACTGGTGTCAATTAATAAATCGGTCCATCTTATTGAGAGAAAATGAAACAATGATATAATGCGCAGTGATTGCGAGAAATTTTATTTACCTATCATGACATTTTAAGAATATCACTAATATAAAAAATATATATAATATTTGACGGCACTTATATTCAGCATCAAAATGCATTTATTCAGCATTATGAACGACTGAACGCACAACATCATACATTCATTAATTCAGCCATGATGCATCCGTTCGGATTAATTATTTCTGCTCATATTTAGAAAAGTTTTTTTTTCCCTTTTTTTTCGTAATTGATCACATGTTCTGACTACACGTATGCGTTCGATCATAATTTTGCCAAATTATTAAAGCCGAGGATAGTATATATCATCTTTTCTAAAAACGGGGGATAGACTATGCATGAAAATATCGATCTGAGAGAAAATTGAAAATGTGATGACTAACATGGCACGGTGGTGAAATGAGGATTGCTAAAAAAAAATGTTATGCATAGTACGGATGGCCTTCGTGCTACGGATTCGAACTACTATTATCAAATTTTTTTTACTAATCTTTATCGTAATAATTTGGTATAAAAAAAATCAGTCATTTTGTGACGGCGTATTCGAACTACTATATATTGTATTCTATTTGTCTTCCAAGAAAATAAAAAATTTGAGTGTAAATCGTTATCTAATAAAGGAAAGAAAAAAAAAAGGTTGTTTGATGCTTCAGTTGAGTTAAAAGATAAATAATTTAATTTGCAGTTTCATCAAAATTGAATTCCTCAGATTTACTATTGAACATTTGAATTTCTGATGAAGCATAAAATTTGAAAGTGGTGTTAGTTCTGTGATCTGTCGTACAGTACTATGCGCTAACGGAAACTTTGCGAAAGAAAAATGAAAACAACTATGCCAATGAATGATTAAATGTGATGCTAAAGTACTGCTGTCATTGCATTGCATGCACAATGTTCTGAGTTCTGACTAACTTCGGATGTGTCAAACATCGCAAATTCATTTTAAACAGTGGTAACTATGAGTTTAAAATAGAAATTCACGTACCGATGCACGGTGGGTAATCCTTTTTTTTTTCCTTTCATTCTAGTACTCCAAATTATAATAAATAAAAGAGGTCTAGAATATTCTAGTACATCACCTGTCCATTTACAACAGCAACAGATGTATCCATTTGTTGCAGAACCACAATCAATTAATAAAATAAATCATTCATATATATTAACAGCGTGCTTATTAAAAAAAAAAGAGATTTACAACTTTTATAAATGAAATTTAACGAGTATTTAATCGTACATAGAATTAACTGAACTTTCAACCATTTTAGTTTACAATTGTTTTTTTTAAGATATACATTTTATTAAATTTGATAACTTGGTAGTTTATATATTCAATTAAACATCCATAAAATTATTGGATTGAAGCAGCCGTAATAAATTTAAAAGATATTATGAACAAGCGCAATGATTCTGCGGTGAAACAAATTCTTTGGTGTATTAAAAAAACACTCAATTAAATAATTCAGATTTACATATATGCTATTTTAATTTTACTGCAGACATTTACAATTGCATTGACAAATAAGAACACCTTTAAAGATAGAATGACTCGATCATATATCAAGAAAATTTATTTTGGACGGTAAGATAGTAATATCTCTGAACTAGAAAATTTTTGTACAAGCTATGAAAAAAGGGGGGGGGGAAGCTTCTTTGAAATGAACAATGGCTTACTACTTACACCGTTTAATTTCCAAGAATAAAACCGTGCAATTATGGATTTGCAATCAACGGTCAGGATTCCCCGGATGCCAAGTTCTTGGAAATGCCGGTGGTCGCTTGTAGTTGTAGGAAAATTACTAAATTGTGACGTAACGCAGGAAAACACTCATCCTCTCCAATAGTCAAGAATTGGAGAAACGCCGAGAAAATACCTCTTCTCCCTTTTGCACTTTCCCCTTTTCTTTCTTGAATCCCGACCCGACTACTCCATCCCAACCGACCGACCATTCCAATTTCCCCAATGGAGACCTACCAACCGTTACGCTTGGGCTTGCTCCCGCTCCCTCTCCCTCTCCCCACCACCGTGTCATCTCTGACCCCTAACCCCGACCCGAACCCGATTCTAGATCCGCTATCACTCCCTGACCCGGACTCGGACCTCGACACGTCAATATCCGACGAAGAGCCGGTCGATCACTTCGACTGGTTGCCAGACCCGGTTCTCCTCCTCATCCTGAACCGGATCGGCGATGTCAAGTCCCTCGGCCGCTGCTCTCTTATCTCCCGCCGCTTTCGGTCTTTAATCCCCCTCGTGGACCGGGTCTATGTGCGAGTTGACTGTGTGATCCGGGACGACGCTGCCACTGCCTCCACTTCAGCCAACCAGACACGGACACGCGGCGCTGGCATCTTCTCCCACATTACCCGTGCCTTCCATTCCATAAGCCACTTCTTAACCCCTTCTCGTAAGATTCTCTCCACTTTTCAATCCAGCCCCTCTACTTCTGATATTTCGCACCATTCACCTGACGAGGTTTTGAGAAATTTCAAAGAACTGCGACATTTGCAAATTGTACTCCCCGATGGGGAACTTGGGTTAGACGATGGTGTGCTCCTTAAATGGAAGGCCGGGTTTGGTTCCACGTTAGAAACTTGTGTAGTTTTGGGGGCCTCTTCGGTTTCGAGCAAACCTGAAAACCCTAATTCTAGTTCTTGCAACAAAACTGGAGAAGAAGAGGCAATTAATAATGCCATTTTGAAACTTCGTATTATATGGACGATCAGTGCGCTAATTGCTGCTTCTTCGCGGCACTACCTCTTAGAAAAGATCGTTTATGGCCATGAAACCCTAGAAAGACTTGAGCTTTCTGATAAAGATGGTCAGGGGGTGCTAACAATGGATAAGGGACAGCTAGAGGGGTTTCGGGCAAGTCCCATTTCGGCCAGTTGTGGGGCCCTTAGGACGGTTGTACCTGCACTTAGTGTGAAGCTCTGGTATGCACCAATGCTGGATTTACCCGGCAGTATGAGGCTGGAAGGGGCTACACTTGTGGCTATACGGCCGAGTGGTTCAGAGGATCTGGCTGGGGATTGGGTTTTGGATGCATTTGATGAGCCGTATCAGAGCGCAGTGAGGATGCTGATGGCCAGAAGGAACTATCGAATTGAGATGAACTCATTTTAGAGGTTAGATAGATTTCAGTGTTATGCAATTATACAAGTTTCATCTGGTACATACTGGTTGTATGCTTTGGTTGTAGTTTGGCACACTCTGCAAACTAGTAATGAAGCAACACCGAGAAATCTCCTTTGTAAATTCTAGGGTTAGGATCGAGACTCAATTGAACTGGACCTTATTATGCATTAATTCTCCTTGAGCCAAATTTTGAGATTCTTTCGTAAAAGAAAACGGGTTTCATGTTGTTTGGTATATTTAATTTGAGAAAGCCTTGAATACTGGTTTAGCCGTTTAGCAATTAATCCAAACTGAGCCTCTGTTAAATATGTGCAAGTGATTGGTTGAACCTCATTGACTCGATCATGACTTAACATGCCTCTGAAATTTCTACTAAACAACATAGGTTTAAGATAACTAAACAGAAAATAATGGCTGTTATTGCCCGGCACTTGCTGATATCAGACTAACCCAAAAATGATGGTTGGTTGTAATTTTTTTGGTTTAGTGATTGTGGTTGACCTTGATATATTGGCTTTCCTACATAAATCAATCTTTCACTAGAGTCAGAAACATTTGGTGAATTGTTGAGGTAGTATTTGGGGCAATTGAAGTTGTTTACGAGATTTACCAAGCTTTGCTATCAGGAAAATAAAAATTTGATGTCTAGATAAAAGGCAAAACTGAAGCTACCTAAATAATTGTTGAATAGAAGTGTCAATGAGTAGCAGTAGGCTTAGATTGGGACAGCTTTATCAAGGTTGTAACAATTGCACCCAACATTTTCAAATTTGTAAAATTCTCTATACTTGTTTGAGACCTAATCAAGTTAACTGATTATTTTCTTTTCGTGAAATTTTATTGTGTTACCAGAGTGAAGTTGGACTGGCATTTCTAAAGATTGAAAGGCATTTGGTACTTTGAGTTAGTTTCGCGAGATCAAGTCTTCAAGAACTTTACCATCTCAAGAAGTTTAGTTTGAATATTTGAGGATATATGTTTGTAAATGATTTGTTTCTACCATGTTTTGTTTATATTTATGTTGTAGTTAATCAACATGAAAATGCCAACTCTGTAGGTTTAATCAATTCAACTTTTGGATGCAGTTGTTAAATTGTCGATGTCCTTTGATTATATATTTTCTTCTCTCTCTGAAATATGGCTTGATGGTTTAGTTAGTAACGACATAACATTCAGTGTCAACCTTTGATCTGATTTTTCTTAGCTCGAGTTACTTGGTTAAAATGAGCCGCGAGTGAATGAAGCTAATTCAATTTTGCTTCATAAGTAGGTGCTTTAGAGCGTAAGTTTCCCCGACAAAAAGATCTATCGTTTATTGTACACAAGAATTAGTTATAATGTCATTAACGGAATAATATGCTATCCCATTTTTCGAAGGTGGACTAGTCAACAATAAATTATTTAACAACATTGATATTAACTAAAAATAATTTTATTTTTTTAATTTAATATTTGGAATGTGATTTATATTTTTTTTATAAATATAAAATGCACGTACAAAATAATGAAATTTTTTTATTAGTGAAATATTAAAAACAAATTGTCGTCAAGATTATCAATGGTTAAATAAGTATTGTCCGTAAATTTTCACTTTTCTAACAAAATAACATTACCAACATTCTATAATTTGAAGGACGTTGGCAATGTTAGCCTCCTAGGCCGATGTAACCTCCTCCAACTCCATCACCCTTCTCTCTTCTTCTCTTTCCCCCTTCCAGCAGATCTTTATATTATAAGCCCAATGGGCTGAGATAAATCTGTTGACACAAATAAAATTTGGGCTTTGATTTTAGAGAGGGCTAATGGGCCACTGCCAGAAAACCATAACAAAATAGAGAAATGATAACTGTCATCTGCAGTTTTGTCCTAGTTTGAACAAAATGAACACTACAAAAAAAAATCTGTAATCTCTTATTCAGAATTTTGGATGCATATTCAACTTATTTTTATTAAACTTATTTGTTTGTATTTTTTTATCACAGCCCGTAGGTACCCACACCCCAGACACACACACTTTTCAGCCCACACCCGCAACGGTGGGCCTCGAACCCCAGCTCTTCCCATAGGACTAACCAGTGGTTGTGTTCACTTTCTTTATTTATATATTCACTTTGTTCAAGTGATGGCAAAACTATAAATGATAGTAATTAATTTTCAACAAAATGTATTGTCCCTTATAGCTCCATTGTACTACAAATGTACTGGTTTTATGTATGTCATAACAAGCTATTGTTTATGCTGGTTCTTGGTTATCATTTTTAATTTTTCTACCTTACTGTGCTGACTTTTCGGTGGTTAACATCAGTGGCGGTCGCTATTAGGTTCTCTGTTAAATGACTAAAACAGATAGTTTACATATTATGAGAACCAATGCTCAGGTAGTACTGCACATTGAGATAGCTTTATTTGATCTCATAATAGTTCGAACAATAATTCCCTCCATTAATTGGATGCTGCACCTGATGTTGCTCCCCTGTGGTAGCTGAATTCAAAGTATTCAACCCTTTATTTATCAGTGATAGCATTGTAGCATCCACCAGATCTAATTATTTAAACATGTGCTCATGAAGGTTCGCTTTCAGAAAAGATAAGGATATACGACCTTTACATAATGTATGTAACGAAGAAAACATGTAAGTTTGTACGAGTCCCTTCAAATCAAAGGTTCCTTAGTGTTCTCCTATAGTTATTGCTTAGTAGGAGAATAAAATGTGTCGCGGAGCTCTTACTTTAGCTCCCATTTGCCACCAAATAATTTTTGCGAATGGCACCTAATGAAAATGTGAAATTTCAATGCTATCATATCGAACGGTTAAAATTTGTTTCAATCTGTCATTTATTTCGACACCAATTCATTTGATTACCAAAAATTGATGAAAAAATTAACAGAAAATTTAATACATAGTCTTTATTTAGTAATTAAGTACAATTAACTCTAAACAAACGGCATGTATATATAATTTTAGTTGAAAAATTATTTGTTGATATTAAAATTCTTTTTAACCACTATTTTTATCCAATGACATAATGGAAGAACAGTTTAAGAGACTACTAGAGCTGATGGATTCCATTATACAGATTTGCTATAATGTTTTATCTTTATCTACAATATATATCTTTATCTATGTGAATGCTCCCAGATTTTTTTTTTCTATTTTATTCTGATCGAACAAAGTTGGAACCTGGTTCTAATTTTATCTAAGGGAAGACAAATAGAACTATATAGAATTAAGATCAATTTTTTTTGTTCTATTACTGTTTGGTGCCAATATATACTTTTTCTCGTTAGGGAATATATAGGCGATGCGAAAACCATTGTTCTTATAGGTTATGTTTGGATAGACGTAGGGTTGTCAATGGGTACGGTACGGTATAAGGTATTTTTATATTCGCACCTGTTATCCATACCCTACTCGTATTCGTTAAAAAATGACTTTATCTGCACCCAACCCGTACCCCTTAAGAATTAACGGTAAGGATAGGGTAACGGCACATAATGGGTAATAATAAAATTATTAATTTAATAAATATTATATAATGTGATAAATAAATAATATCAAATAAATATACAAATAAAGTACAATATTTAGATAATACTTTACATATAACAAAAACAATGAAATTTATTCTCATGTCAATTGACATTAAAAAAATCTATATAACATAACTAATTATAAATTCTATTACATAATTAATTTTTCCATCAACATAAATAAATATCAATGAAGATCAAAACCAATACTATATCTTATGAAAAATGCTAATTACATGATTATATATTACGTGTATGTTTGTATTTTACCCGTTAGATAATTGGTACGAAATAGTCCTTACCCATACCCTTATTTGTACCTGTTAAGTTAATGAAAATTTTTCTTTACCCATATCCATATCCGTTAGTCTAACGAAATTACGAAAATAAAACCTTATCCCTACATGTCTTATTGAATGCGGTACGAATAGGATAAATAGAAAAACGGATTTCGTTGACAGCCCTAAATAGACGACAAAATATCCATAATTCAAACTAGTGACTATTATAAATTAATTTAAATTTGTTTGTCAAATGAAGAGTGTCAATCAAAATACTGTCGTTTAATTGATTTGTTTAAAAGTCAAAATAGTGTTGTTCTGTTTAGTTTAACTCATCATTCAAGTGCAATTAATAAAAAATATGTCATTAAAAATCAGTTCTCAATCTAGTGATAAATAATAATGCACCTTGAATAAAAGGTTGCAAGTTCCAAATCTAGCCGGAAGAAATTTTATAAAAATTTAATATAAAAATAAGTTGAGTCCTTAAAGACTATTAATTTTATCTCGAAAGAAAATGTCTTCGGGATACAGTCAAATGATTTTTTTTCCCCCGCATGGCATTTAAATGGTCTAAATGACACATGAACAATCTTCTTAGTTTAAAAAAAAAATAGTCTATTTTGAAATTTGAAAAAGAAACTTAATAATCCAGCTTACTTAATTCAGGCACCTTAGGCAATGTCAAGTCCCTAGTAAGTTAGATTAGACCCTTATAGTGGTTTACTTGCATATGCAAGCAACATTCCTTAAGCTAATATACGTGATTTCAGTAATTCTAAACAAAATATCATCTATTATGGCAAAAGCCACTCCTTTGACGAAACGTGTCCTAAGGAACCCAATCAGAAGTTGACAAGTGGCGGCCTTTGAAGGGAGGAAGTTTCGGGCAGCCCACTTGACATAGACAAAAGTGCTAAAAGGATCAAATCATCGCTTTAATTTAGGATTATCTATCCACGGGCTCTTAGCTCATCGCTCATGGCAGTGCACACGCCCCTTGCCGCCTTCTTTTGTTTATTTCTTTCATTTATTTTATTTGGTCTGGAGCTTTTCAATCACTGCTCCCTAGATTCCCAGATTATTTTTTCTTTTGTTGTTTAGAATATTAGGTACGGCTTCCCAAATTGCACCTTCTATTAGTTTTTTAAGGGCTGATTGGCTATCAGAGTATTTTATAACTTTAACATTTGTTGAAAGAACTCACTAATTTTTGCAATGCTGTTGGGAAAAATTAATTCAAATATTAGTTGAAAAAACAAAGAATGCTATCTTTTTTTTGTATATTATGGCGGCAATCAAGTCAATCAAATTATTTTATACACAACACGATATATAATAGTACAAATGTCTGATAACTGTATATTTGAATTTTGTATGTGAGTTGTTTTAAACCAGGCGAGATGCAAGTAGGTGTTTTTTTAACAATAAGAAGGGCATCAAAACAATAAGAAGCACCTGTCAAAATAGCGAACTATCATTAAAATATAGAGGGGTAATTTATGGATTCGCTAACTTTTGGTTGCCTCTGCCTGCTTTTCATATCATTCATGTCGAAAATAAATTGCACATATAATTTTAATATACTCGCACTTCATTGGTGTCAAAATAATTTTTAAATATACCACATTTTATATTTTCATTTGAACGATAACTAATACATTTATGATATTAGTTATTGCTTTTCCATGGCAATTTCAAAAGATCGGGACATTATTTTTTTTCATTTAGAAATTTTCCATGCTATCTCTTATCCTTAATCTCCTTCCATCCATAGTGACCTTAAAAAGAGCGGGACAGTGTTTTTAGAAATTTGAAAAATTTTCATCCCATATCTTATCGGTAATTTATTTCCACGCTGACCTTTAAACATCGAATACATTTTAATTTCATGCAATCCAACTTATAAGCAGTGGCGAAGCCAGAATTGAGGGATGGGAGGGGCTAAAATCTGACTAAATGAAATTGAGAACAAAAAAATAACAAGTTCAAGTACAAATTACTTAAAACAATACCAACATTCATTAATCTTTCTTTAACTGAAGCATCATTGAGCATAATATTTTAAACCAAGACGAAACTTAACTATATAAATTTATCTTAATAAATTAACATATGATGATTAATTTCTAATTATTAGGGGGGGCCTGTGTCACACCCCGCAACGGCGGCGTGACAGATTCCCGCCGCAGGCACGTGCCTCGCACGTACTGCCAGGCATACTGTTGGCCACAAGTCAATATGTCATGTTTTAGTATACTAAGAACCATGCACTTAACTAGCAATAGTTCAAATAAACAAAGTTGAGGTTATGCTTGTACATGCGCAAGACAAAATTTTGTCAGAGTTTCTCCTGTAAGTCTGTAACATTGGTATCCAGCCATAAAGGCAAGTATCCAAACAATTTATAAGCATTTCCCCCAACCCAAAACCCACAAGCAACAGCCAAGTTAAGCATCAAACTTCGATTTACACACAACCAGCACATAATTACACAATGGAACATGCAACAGTACACAAGTATACAAAACATAGCATAGCTTAATGTACATGGCTTACTTCTCCACTCTTCAGCCCACGCCTTCAAAACCTGGAACCCATGAAAACATGGTACGGTGAGAAAGGAAACCATTTCTCAGTGCGGTATTTAGTTCCAGCCACGCATGAACCCGAAGTCTCATGTTGCGGAACTAAATACACACTGTTTAATATATAAGAACATAGTTTGCACAGTTTATTCATAAAACAGTTAGCAATTTATGCTATGCACTGCAAGGCCAGCTAGCAACGATTATCCGAAATCTGCAAATTCAATTCATACAAAAGCCGGCACTTGTTGGACATCTATCCATGCACAATACTAGGCTGGTTACCAATCAGCCAAGTCATTTCCTTTCCATCAATACAACCAAATAGTACTTAATTGCTGAGAACATTTACCCCCTCATAGTCATGAGTCCCGGAACATAAGCGCTTATCTCACGGCCCTTGGAAAGACGGTCGCGACTCCGCTTTCCAAAGATGTAAATGTCATTCATCACACAATTAGCACAGCCATACCATATATCACAATTCAGCCACAATAAAATAAACCATTCAATATGCATGTCATGAGATAACAATCCATCCTATGCTCAGTCCTGTAGCATATATATATATAATATAGCAATTCATACATGCAGACTACATGCTAAGTCATGCAAAAACATCAAGCAACATGCATAATATACTTTAAGTTTAGCACAGCAACAAGAGTTAGGGTCCAGGTGAAATCCGCACCTCAAACCTTACACCGCTTTACCCACCGTTCACTGTTGCGAAGCGCCCGCTTCACCGCTCAAGTCTACCGCTTCGGTCTGTTCAAAGTCTGGTTCAAGCAATCAAAACCTTATGTCACAGTCATACTCAACACCAGCCTATAACTCATGCAATTACGTGGTAAAGGCACCTAGCCAAACACCGTTGCGTGACTGGTTTGCAGGTGTTTGCAACACCGCTTCATGGTTTGATAGTCAACCAACACTAGACCTATGGTGCTTACTAGTACATGGTCAGTTAGGGTGCACCAACAGCACTATGCAATGCACCAAATCATCATGCCTTGGTCTGGTTAAGTCATGAAATCATCCACCATCCTTGAACTATGCACTGCCATGCTTAGTTTTCAGCCTGGTTTGAGTAATATAGGGCCAGAACCATGCATAAAATCTTGTTTTCTACCTTCCCAACTGTTTAGCTATGATCCAAACACTCTTTTTCACTGTCTAGCACCTCACAACCAAGCTTAAGGGGTCTGTTTTAGTAAGAAACAGTGATAATACGAATTTGGCAGGGATAAGGGCATAATCGTCCGCCAATTTGGGCCAGAAAGAGAGAGTAAGGGGTGGGGACCAGGTGTCAGCAAACCACTCTCCCCCTGCCTAAATGACTAAGCTGCTAGGTGTCATGCAGCTAATGGGACTGGTCAAACCAGGTTGGACTGCCCCTTGGCCAGCTCCAAGGGTCACCACTGGACCACTCCAGTCCTACATGCAAGGGGACACTCCAGTACTTACTGCCAATGCCAAACATGCCTAAGTACATGAACCATGACTGGGCAGCTACGTTAGCCACCGCACACGTAGACCGGCCGTAACCGTCATGCGTTACAGCATAATTTAGCCATCATTTTGATCACAATTTGGGTCATCATACCATGTCATTATACCACGGAATAATTTATTTCAGTTTGGCATACATGATGCAACATACACACAAAGTCTGATTGTAAGGCAACCGTTACCATAGTGGGACTTATACCGTTTCCAACCACGCTTTACATGACTACACTAGTGTCTGGACAGGGACGGGGGTATTGTACATGGGTCTCTGGTCAGTCAAGGTCTCAAACATCACCACCCCCTAATAGACAGGATGCAATTTGGAGCAACATCTAGTACAATATTTACCAACCCCTGAATTTTCCCCACGCTCTAAGGCCTGGTTGCATGGTGTTTACATGACAAGGACACCGTCAAACAGCCGTATCTCACAGCCTGGCCCTTGCCATTCCCCCTCTGTCTTCGCCACTGCTTATAAGTTCACAACCTAAATAACTATGTCATGGAAATTAAATTTACAGCAATATTTAGAAATTATAATAAAATAGTCCTAATTATGTTTCAGATAATGGTCAACGACGGTGTTATTGTTGTTTGAAATAAGAGTAATGCTAAAATCAAACATATAAGACGTCAAAACACGATCCAAACTTCGACCATTAGAATTTCAAACGGTCGATCCAGACCGCTAAATACGATCTCTATATTAAAATATCCTTCAAAATCAAATTTTTTACTATTTTTTTTTTCAAATTTTCAAAATTGGAGGGTTCATAATTTTTTAGATTGAGCATATTAAAAAAAATTCAAAAAAATAGTAAAAAATATATAAAATTTGTCTTTATGGAGAACGTAGAACAATTTGAAAGGTTTGAATCGGCCATTCTAATCTTAAAAATTAAATTTTTATCATATTGAACAAGTTTATATGTCTTATATATTTGACACTAGCCACTCCCTTGAAATAATGACCAAATACAACATTATTAACCAATGTAAGAATTGTTATTCAAAACTTTCATATCTTCCTGACAAATTTCCATAACCTTTTTATTATATAATAAAAATTAACATAACACCTCGAGCTGGAATGCAAAAAAAAATGAAAAAGTTAAAGAGAATCTAAAACATGCTCTACCTAAATACGAAAAATTTTTACGAAAGACAAAAATATCACTAACATTTTCAAAAAGAACAAAGGAGTACTGTTATTTTTAATAATAACACAGCTATAGCGGCAATGCTAGTGCCGCTATAGTGTAACTGGATTTATATATTTTTTTTCATTTTATTTTGCCTATAGCGGCAATACTAATGCCGCTATAGGACTTTTCTGGTTTTTTTTTTCCGCTGCCGTTTTACTTTGTTTTTTTAATATAGGCCATATTTCTTTTTTCGTTTTATTTTTTTTTACTTTACTTTGTTTATAATATGAATCAATTTTAATGTAATTTTACATAATGTTTACATATATGTATAATTAATATTTTTCAAATTGTTCAATTTTATTTGTATGTAGGGTTCTCCAAAATGATACGATACGATTGTGTTGGCATGACACGACACAACACGAGTACGAAATTGGCACGACACGATCGTCTTATCGTATCGCGTTGACAATCTTAAAAAGTTAACACGATTCGACACGAACTAACACAATACAAACATGACACATCATGTCAAAAACTTTTCTTTATTTTTTATAATAATTTGTTAAAAACTGTTAAAATATTAAAATGAAGAAAAAATATATTGTCGCAGTTTATTTGATTATTCTACAAATTCTCAGTATATATATCAGTACAAAATTGTCAGAATATTTTTGTTAATAGATTAATTGATGGTTTTATTTTTTTTTACTAGCTCATTTCTTTAATGTTGGAATAGATTATAAAAATAAAATTATTAAAAAAAGTAAATATACATTAAAAAAATAAATTACTGTTATAATTTCAATTTTAATATAAAATCAATTTAAATATAATTTTTTAGAAAAAACAAATAAAAAATATGTTTATGATGTTATTTTAGACAATGTTAAAAATTAAATTCGTATTTTCGTGTCGTGTTGCGTGTTAGTCATGTCGTGTCAAATCGTGCTAATTTTTCAAGATCGCCAACACGGCACGATTATGACATGACACGATAACACGATCGTATCGTATCAACTTCGTACTCGTGTTGTATCGTGGCGTGCCAATACGATCATGTCGTGTCATTTTAGAGAACCCTACATACAAATAAAATTAAAATATTTAAAAATATTAATTATATATATATATATATATATATAAATTATGTAAAATTGCATTGATTAATAATAACAAAGTAAAAGTAAAAACAGAATAAAACGAAAAAACAAATTGGCCCACATTAAAAAAAAACAAAGCAAAACGGGCAGAAAAAAAACAAAAGAGAAGTCCTATAGCGGCAATACTAATGCCGCTATAGGCAAAATAAAATGAAAAAAAAAAGAAATTCAGCTGCGCTATAGCGGTAATGTTAGTGCCGCTATAGCTGTGCTGTTATTAAAAAATATGGTACTCCTTTGTCTTTTTTAAAAATATTAGAGTTATTTTTGTCTTTAATAAAAATTGTCCCCTAAATACCGCATAACAAAAGTGTACCTGGGTGCAAAAAGCTGGGAGTGAATAACAACAACTAGCACCACTTTTATTTATTAAAACTTCTCACGCAAAAAGAATAAAAAAATCCAGAGGGTACGGAAGCATCACATCATGGCTTCACAATCGCCCGCACGGGGCCGGGCTCTCGGCCACGCGTCGGCCCAGCTTCGCCCATCTCGACGCTCGGCTGCTCTCCGCGCGACAGCCCACAGCCGTGGATTTGGATCGGGAGGCACACATTATCTACTTTTTTATTATTCTATCAATCAGGTAGCGCGCTTACTTTATTCTACGCATTTTTTATTTTTTATTTCTTGTTTGTTTACTCTCTTTCTTTATTTATTGATTGGATTCTGGGCCGCGCACTCAGCCCAATCTACTTTTTTCAGAATTAAGATTTTGTGTGGAAATGAGCAGTGTGATATCAGTGTGGCGAGTTGATAAATTTCTTATTTATTACTTGTTTTAAATTGATTTTGAGGTATTGGTTATAGGGTATCTAGATTCTCGCATCCATGATTTGTTGCCACCAGCGCTGCTTTCGTTGCCTCAGGTACGAGAATACACGGTTTTTTGTTATTTTGGTTTATTTTTTTAGGGTATTTAGAGAACCGGTTTCGGCCCCATACTTGTGATTAGACCATCATAGGCTTTTAATTTCGCTTATCACATTAATTTTGTCAGACAATTATTTCATTGGTCAATTACCAGATGAACTTGGAGAACTAAGTAAGCTTGTTGCCTTCAATGTTTCATCAAATCAGTTAAGTGGTATGATACCTAGAAAGCTCGCCAATTGTAGCAAGCTCCAAAGACTTGATTTGAGTAGAAACAGGTTCACAGGTACGATACCAGTTGAATTAGGCAAATTGGTTAGTCTAGAAATACTGCTCCTGTCAGATAACAGTCTAAATGGGTCAGTTCCGAGTAGTCTAGGTGAACTGGAGCGGCTCACCGAGCTCCAATTAGGTGGAAATGCCTTCACCGGTCCAATACCAGTTGAATTAGGTGTAATGTGCCGAGATCACGCGACTCGATATCTTTCGAACGCCGACTAACTGCACGCAGGATACAAATTTTGTGACCGCGAACTATAGTGCATAGGGCACATTTAATATGTATTATAGGGGCCGTTTGGATCGCTTAGGAATTTGAATAATTTGGGGAAGTTGCAATTTCTAGAAATAAATTTATTGGAAAGTGTATAACTTTGTGAAGAGTTTGGATTTTTATAATAAATTTATGGTAGGAAGATGAAATTCCCCAAATTCCTTGGGGAATCCAAACAGCCCCATAGTGCATAGGGCACTCCGTGCACCGCGAATTTTTTCGAGGGTATTTTTGTAAATTGAAAAATCTAATTTAACCAATCTAATCTACATATTGAAATCTCATAGAAAATCAAATTTTACAATTTTTGAGATTTTAGTACTATTTTTTTCAAATTTTGTAAAACATGCCAATTTTGGAAAATTGTAAATAGTACAACATTCCAAAAATGGCATGTTTTAAAAAATTCGAAAAAAATAATAATAAAATTTCAAAAATTGTAAATTTTGGTTTGGTATGAGATTTCAATATGTAGATTAAATTGGTTAAATTAGATTTGTCAATTTACAAAAATATTTTCGAAAAAAATCTGTGGTGTACGGAATGCCCTATACACTATGGTGCATATTAAACTTTCTCTGAAAAGATAATGTATTTCTCACAAGTTGAATATTGATGGTTCAAGATTAATTAATTACAAAATTCAATTTAATTATTTAATTGATGTACAGCTATTGAAATTTAAAAAGATATATGGTTTAGCAAAATATGATTTAGATTCAAATCGACACCCGAGTTTAGTTAGATTGCATTTTTTCTGATTTTTTTTTCGCTGCATTTTTTTCCTCTTTAGAGTCTGCTCCACAACACTCTTATTAAAGAAACGGAAAGTAAAGGAGGACAAAGTTGTCCGATTTTTGTTACTCTTAATATCGAGGTGTACAAATTTACTCTAAAATTTTCCTAATTTTAATATGTCTTTTCCTTCCCCTTTTTTTTTCTTTCCATCATTTTTCATTTGTTGTGGAGCATATTACATGTCGAGCAGAGTAAACATTTTAATGGGTTTCATTCCTCTCCTTTCACTTCTTTCGAAAAGCTTCTCCTGGAGAAGACCCTTAGGCTCTGCTCCAGAAGGAGAGACTCGGAGCAAAGGGGAGGGAACTCAGTACTCTTCGATTTTGGGAGTAACCGATTTCTCTCTCTATGTCTCTCTGCTCTCCTTAATTTCCGTTCATTTTCTTCCTCTGGAGCAGGCTATCCGAACTCTCCTCCCTTTCCTTCGCTCCGACTCTCTCCTTCTAGAGCGAAGCCTTAGGGTTTGCTCTCCGGGGAGCAATTTTAAGGGTAAAAAAAGAAAAAAATAATTAGGTGAAGAAAGAATGGTTACTTAATCCATCGTCAAAAATAAGAGGGAATGGAAGGTGAGCCAAGGTTTGTTTATTTTATTGGGGACTTGATTTTGTTACCCTCTGATGTGGAGGGTATAGGAGATAAGAGTGGTTAAATGACAAAACAGTCCTTTAGAGAATTAGTTTTAAATAAACTTTGTGCTTCCGCCAAGGATAAAATTGTCATGTTGATTTGATATTCAATTTAGATACCAACTTTATCGCTTTCTTTTTCTTCCCTCGTGTAATGTTCTGGAACAAGTAAATCAATAGTTTCCTTCCTTTCCATAGCATACTCTTCTTTTCCATTATTTGGAATTATAGTCCTAGCTACATTTTAATTTGTGCTTTTTTTCTTCAAAAAATCCAAGGACAAGTAAGCACATTAAAGCTTATATGTTGCCTAAATGTGACTCCGTCATTTAGGGTGCGTTTGGATGGGTGTGGGAAGAAGGAAAGAAGGGAAGAAGTGGGAAGAAGTATTGGGAAGTGTGTAATTTTGTGAAGAGTTTGGATTGTTTATAATTTTTTTCTTCTTCTTCCTTCTTCTTCTTCTTTCTTCCAACAATCCAAACACACCCTTAGAATTTAGAATTTCTCTCTGAAAGCCGATATTTAATGTGACGTTAAACATAATTTACAACTCAACTATTGAAATTTTAAATAGCCGATCCAAAAAATTTTATACTAAATTACTTTTCGAAAACTGATGTTATATTTTTTCAAATTCATTTTCTATTTTTTTTAAATTTTTATTTGGTTGGTCCATATTAAGAATTTTTTAAAATTAAAATATAAATAGAAAAATTTATAAAAATATAAAATTTGATCTCTAAATAGATTTCATTACGAAAGACAAACCGAATGGTTAGGACTGACCGTTATAACTGTGAAAATTGAGATCTCACTGCATTTAAATGGCTGAAGTTTTGAAGGAGTTTGACTCTAGCATTATTCGATATTAAATATTATATGGAAATACGCTTCTATTGAAATTTTGGCTAGCATAAATTCGCAATTCATTTAAAAGAAAGAATATTGTTTTCAAATTTTATAAAAGCAGGATATATAGAAAAGGAAAAGAGGTGTGTACCGGACCTACTTTCTGAAAAAACTGAAGCGGTATAATTAGAAACAGTAACGACAACAGTGGTGACCGTATGAGAGAATAGTACTGGGTTGTTATATAGATCTATAACAACACTAGTGATCACGATATGGCACAGTACAGACAATGGTGCAATGCAAGAGACATTGCAGAAACTGAAGCTGTAAAGCACCATTCACAGTTTTACTTTCCTGGCCTACATTTTTAATTTCTACCTTTCTCTCCATTTGATGCCGACCATAATAAATTCCTCGTCGTTTATGTATCTCATGTTACCCCGGTATGTGCAACTGCCACTGAAATACTATTCAGCGTAATAAAGTTTTAAACAATGAGTTTTTTTTTCTTTTTTCCCAAAAATAGCTTGACAATCTCTCCATTACAAAATTCAATCATGCACACAAACATAGCACTTAATGGGTGGGTATATTTTTATTTAATACTGAGAATTTATGTATGTTCTTCAGTTCTTCTTCTTCTTCCTATGCTCATTTTATTCATTTTCTAAAATATTATATGTTGTCCTATTAAATGAAAACATAATGATAATTCGGAACAAGTATATATATATTTTTTCCAGTTTGTGGGTCTTGCAGATCACAATGCAATTAAGGTATATTTGAATCATACTTTGAATTGGTGAGGTTAGCGCACTAATTCGGAATTTATGAAAAAAATTGTTAAATACATAATTTTTTTTATTGGAATGACAAACAGTGAAATGAAGTATTAAAAAAAATCACTAATTTGAAGTAACATTATTCCTTAATAATTCAAATTTCAAATACAGCATTTGAAATATAAAATCTAATCTCTCTTTTAGTGTTCTGCATTAATATTTTCCGGTACCACTAAAATGGAGAAGAGGTGGTGAACTAGTAATTGTCGGTGGGCCCCAGTGGCACTCAGCGCAGGCAGACTCATGATTAAAGAGAAGAGGAGACAGATTCATTTATGCTTCTTCTCGGTTCTCTATCATTGTGCAGGAATTTCAATTTGGAGCATTACTTGTATAGTTGTATATGATATCCACTCTTAATTCAACAATAATGATAATGATACTTGCTGGCCTCCTCAGATTGCACAATCTTACGTAAGTTAGGTTCAAGTGCTTGAATGGTTGAAATAAGTGAATGGGTGAAAACTCACCAACAATCTTCAAAAACACAGAAGAGTAAGATTAATTGGGCAAGGAAGTTATTATTGACTCATGTAATTATGATAATTTATTAAGTATTATGAGTATGCGTGATATGGAGAGCCTTGAGGGGATAAAAACTGTAAGTCTCAGCTGAATGAATGATTGACTGATTGTAGACAGAGAACATAATTAGAAAATATGTCGTATCGTGTTGTATCCGCGTCAATACAAAGTTCGTGAGAAGTGAGAGCGTATAGATGATAGATGCCACCACAGTATAGGATTTAGCATGCCACATGATATTGTGTCAAAATATGCTCATTTATACAAACGACAAGTACGACACATGCATCTAACGGCACTGCACCTGATCAAAAGCTATCGAAGAATCATAAAATTTACAAATCCTGAGATATTTTCTATAAATAATTTCTATCATTTATTTTCTACTTGTAAAGTATCTCGAAATAATATTTAAAAAATATAACAATGACAATAAAATTGAAAAATTTTGAAATAGTAGCCGTAAAAACTTCTATATTAGTTTAATTTATTTTTTTCTAATATTGAGGTTTGGAAAAAAAAAATTCTTAAGAACTATCTAGTTGGAGCATGTGCCCTTCCAAAACCTGTTAGTTTCAACTTTCAACTAAAGGCAAATTTAACAAGCATGCGGCATGTCATGCTTGACACAAGCAAAACAACATGCCGTGCAAGCAAGTGATACGGCGTGTATTTTTATTTTTTATTTTTATTTTTGGTTTTCATCAATCCATACGACAGTGTAATTGTTTTCCTTAACAGTATTTATTAGTTCTTACCCGGATTTTTCTTTGATTTGAATCATATGGCCAAAACTGTATAAAAAGGTTTTTCTACTACAAATTAACAAGTACATTAAATATTTTAAAAAAATCTTTAAAACGTACAGTGAGATTTATGTTTGAGAGCGTGATAATGCTAAAATAACTCAGAAATAAAATTATTAATTTGGACAGAAATAATAGTAAATTTATTTTCTAAATTAAATGCAGCGCGGCAGAGTTATGACAATAATAAAAAAAATAGCCGTACCATCAGGATAGTGAAGGAAAATGCCATGTCCCCCCCTTTTTTTTAATTAAATATCACATTTGAATATATATAATTCTAATGCTTTATTATGTTATTCTTATATCACAACTGACCCCATAAAAGTATGAAAATTATACTATTATCGTCCGTCACAATTACAATCTAATTATTTTGATGTCCATATTTATTGTAAATTTGTAAGACAATACTCCATCTAAAAAATTTCTGACTATGTCACCGCCTAACATTAACATCAGACTTCATATTTAGTTGTGTACAATGTTTAAAAACAGTACATCTAATAGTTATGGACGCTTGATAATGAAGAAAAATAAAATTATTTCATAACAGACATTTGAGGAGAATTATTGGAGATGAGTCAGATCACTTGCTGAAGTCTCCTGCAGAAATGGGGCATCAAGCATATGGAAATCTCTGTGGCACCAGGAAATCTGGGACAATATACTGTCAAGTGTCAACCTTGATTCCGTTGATGGGACTAACTATAACTTACCTGTTCCTTATAAAATAATACTTCATTACAACTTAATTGCTTTTAAAGCTAAATATTTCATGGATGGCTTTTCATTTTTTTTATTTTTTTGTTAGTTTGAGCGTGAGAATTACAACGTTGCATTGACAGCATTGTTGATTAATTCATTAGGGCTTTGATCTGGGAATTACTTCCTACACTCCTCAGTTTTTGAGATCCACTTCATTTTAGACGAAAATACCCCTCGAATTCTTTCATTTTACATCTCTCACTTCACATCTAGATGAAAATATAAGGGGTACTTTCGTCTAAAGGGAGTGAATCTTCAAAAAATTAGGAGTGTAGGAAGCAATTCCCCTTTGATCCGAGTGAAGAAATGAAAAAAAAATAATTGTGCTGATTTATATATCGGGGACCAGATTAGAATAGGAATAAAATTTTGTGGTCAGATATTTTCATTTTAGATTTTGATCCCTCCTCATACGCTGAAATATGCTTTTATTTCTTCAATAGGAATACGGAAAAATAAATAGTATATATATATTATAGATTAGAATATGTTCAATTTCATCTTTCTAATATTTTAATATTTCTTGTTTTTTTTTGTCTTTATTCCTCTATTATTCGTTGAGTGCCAGATAAGTCCTGCAGACCATTTAGTAGTGTTATTCATACATTTTCCCGATTATTCAGACCGTGATATTTACATCTTTGATCTGTACCAGACACCACAAAATTATAAATTCCAACAAAATAGAACCTAAACCAAACAGTCAACTGTTATATAAATTAAACGAAGTGCATGCACTAGTGCAGCTTACCCTCAATTTTCTAGAATGACTAATTAATTGATAATATGTACGTGAATCATTGTCCCGTATTGACAATTCATGGATTAAAGAAAGTTGCAATAATCTTTCAATCAATTGTCAAATTGACTCTCTTTCAAAATTCCATGAAACAACGAGTAGTAACAAATTAGTCATGAAATCATCGGGAATATCAGACGGCTGAGAATCAAATTTCCTGCGGATTATTTGGATAACGGTCTGACTACAATATAGCTTATTATCATCAAACCTTGGAGAATAAAAAAAAAAAAGAGGGGGGAAAAAAAAACCTTAGTGTATCTCTATCTCCTAGCACATCCGACTTCAATCGAATTCTCTTCTGTACAGATTGGAAGATTTTTATTTTATCAAACTTTGTACTTTATATCACGTCATCATGATCGAATTTGCTAGTAAAATCCACTCTATTAATTAACGCCGCTTGATGAAATTTGATCGCAACGTTGAAACTGTATGATGGATAAACAAAAAAATTCTGTAGAGACTAGAGAGTTGGTCAGTTTAAATTTGAAAGAAAAATATTATTTAGACGTTATTCACCAAACACAGCTCTTAAGGGACACTGAAGTCCCCTCACCATGTCCCTGTGCCTCATAATTATGGTTTGATCTCATGATAAATGATTAAATTTTAGGGGTCCTATCTAATTATCATGCATATAGCCCCACAAGTACACCTTCTGCATTTTCTTTTGCAAGTTGATTGGAAGACAAACCAAACAATTTGCGCAGTCACTAGGACCATATATACATACAAGTGGTCAATTTAGTTCATTTCCTTTTCTGTTAAGGCGTTACTTTGCAATATGAGTTTACGCTAATTGAATGCACACCCAAAATAGCATGAGGGGTTGCTTGGATTTACAACTCTAACTACAGTGCAACAATGTAGGTCTGTATTCTGAAGCTGCCTTGTGTTACAATCATCAGATATAAAATGTTATATAAAAGCTTGGAGCCAATTTTTTGGATAAGAAAGAGAAACATCTATTTTATTTGAGTTGAAATGTTCCAATTTCCTACTAAAAATTTAAAATTTGAACTTACTATATATTTTTCTAAAATTAGAAATAATAATTATTGCCTTGCTCAATTCACTTACCCTTCTGGGTACCAAGTTCTGAAGTAGCTTTCTGTAAGCTCCATATCCACTCTTTGTTGTCCCCTTGGCAATGTTATGACACAACTTGTTTGTTCAAACACAATTCAAATTTATAATTTATAATATTTTATTTGATCACCTAAAAAATTTTCTAGGTCATTTCTCTCGTTGAGTTTTAACTCCAGGTCAAAACTGCATAATAAATCTGATGCAGTGTGCTGTATGGTAGTAAGACCACTCATTTACTCACTAAACAAAATTAAATTGTCAATGCTTTTAATACTATTAGACCCATACACTAAAATCATATCCTTCATTATACTGAATTTACACGGTGCAATTATCATTGCATGCGCTGACATTTGCAGAGTGTCCGGACCCCATTTACTGTAGGCAGTCCATACAATCCTTACTCCATCAATAAAGCCTTTCACGGACCTGGTCTACAATCTTAAATATAAGCGTTAAACGCAGAATGTGGGACCCAGTTTCCCCGATCGTTATCGGTCCATGTAGACCGACCTTCCTTTTCCCCAAGACTTATCACACAAAAAGATCCGAAGGATAAAACAAAGAGTAGACGAGAGGGCACGTGTCGTAATTAATACGAACTCGGAACCTTTTCTGCCAACAAGCTCTCCACAATGGATACAGGAGCCCCGGATGACGGATTCAAAGAATCAAATACACCACCTCCAATCACAATTTACAATCCGGCCCGATGAAATTATGTAAAGCTCCTAATCCAGTGCCCTCACTCCGTATAGAGTATAGAGACTGGCTGAATTACGTGTTTGCTGTTCATACATACGTAGCGAAAGGTTAGATAAATTCAGTGGCAAATGTGGGAATCGAGAAAAGTAGGAGGGTAAAAAGGAGACATGGGCACTATATAAAGTGTGAAGAGAGGACGGCGGTGTGTCTGACCTTTCCCGATAAGCTCGGTGATTGCTCGAATGGCAACGCCTAGGGCATCGTACCCCGTGCTCTCTGAAATCTTTTAATTCTATTCTTTTACAATTATTTTGTCCCTTCCAACAAAAGAAAAAAATAATAAATAATAACAATAATCAAACTCTCTCTTATCCCTCCCTCCCTTCTTCCTTCCCAGAAAGAATCCATTCTCACTTCTCTTCTTTCTCTCTTGCCTCTCTCTCTCTCTCTCTCTCTCTCTCTCTCTCTCTCTCCTGTGTTAATGGTGAATGGTAGCGAATTAAGTGTACGGAGTAGAATTGCGCATGTAATGTAGCTAGATCGCTCGTTCGCTGAAGCACGGGAAGGTGAAATTCTATGTTTGAGTTAGGCGGAGGAGTGGAGAGCGTAGATCTGACTGGAGAGGAGGTTTAGATCGGAGCGAGTTTTAATTAAGGTGAGATTTCTCCTCTTTTACGCGAGATTTTATGTTGGAGTCACGCTGTAACAAGCTCAGATCGGAGTCTGGAGCGATCCGCTTCAGTATCTGACCAAAGAGCGATTAAAGCTGTTGTCTTGTACCTTATTTTCGCATCAATCCTCGCAAAAAAATCGTCTGAATTCAGTCTACTCCGCAGGCTCCTGTGTTGTGTTGCCAGTCTGATACAGCGTTCTCTCTCAAAAAAAAAAAAAAAAGTCTGATACAGCGCCACTGTTTGAATTCAAGCTATAAATACAAACACAGAAATAGAGATAGAGAGAGAAAAGAGTCGACGAAGCAACCGAGAAAGAAAGAAAGGGGAAAATTTTTATCAATAACAAAAATGTCCCTGACAATTTTAAAAAAGACAAAAGAGCTTCTGAAATTTTAAAAAGAGCACAGCTATAGCGGTAATTGGATTGCCGTAATATTTCAGGCCTATAGCGGCAATAGCATTACCGCTATAGGCCTTTTTTTTTCTTTTCGGACTGACAGACTGACACAAAGCAGAGAAAGAAAAGTGGTTTTTTTTTTTGGATTGTTCCTCTATAGCGGCAAAGGAAATGCCGCTATAGGCCCCTTTTTTTTTTTTTGGACAACATTGTTCTATGCCGCTATAGGCCTTTTTTACAACATTGTTCTATGCCTCTTAACTTATATATTTCTCCAAAAGAACAGAAAATAGATTCAAACACCACCCGTCAAAGCGGCGGGAATAATAGTGACAAAGTTGTTTAGGCACATTCATAGTTTTAAATATAATTTACCTACCTAAAGACTAAAGTACAAAATGCAATAAAACAAGTTCCCGCCAAACTTTCAAAAAGAAAGTTGGTTATACATTTAATATAATGGCCCTATGCAATTATGTAATTTACGTGTAATTAAAAGTCATCAGGATCATAAATAAATAAATAGCATTGCAAGCAATAATATTAATAATAAAGTCATAAAAGTCCTTTAAATTTTTTACTTGTAATTAACAAGTTGCTTTTGAACGTTTAGTTTTGTCAATTTTTTATAACAAAAAATTGAAGATAAATCCTTTGAACAGTTTCATAGACAGGCGATGATATTTTTAGATTTAAAAAAAAAATAAAATTCCATCCATCTCAAATAGACATATAACGAAATGTAAAGTCCAAAAAATGACGATAGTATAATGTAACATCAAACCATAACTTCCCTGACCTATTTTACATCACATCTCTCTCAAAAAGGAAGTATAAAAAACAAAAAGGCCTATAGCGGCATTTCCTTTGCCGCTATAGAGGAACAATCCAAAAAAAAAAAACCACTTTTCTTTCTCTGCTTTGTGTCAGTCTGTCAGTCCGAAAAGAAAAAAAAAAAGGCCTATAGCGGTAATGCTATTGCCGCTATAGGTCTGAAATATTACGGCAATCCAATTACCGCTATAGCTGTGCTCTTTTTAAAATTTCAGAGGCTCTTTTGTCTTTTTTAAAATTGTCAGGGGCATTTTTGTCATTAATAAAAATTTTCCAAAGAAAGGAGAGCGAAAATAGAGGCACAGAGGAGCAGGCGACACTTAACAAGCCATAGCACAGTAGAAAAGAAAAAGGTGCGTTAGTACTTTAATCTCTCTCTCTCTCTCTTCTCTACTGTAGCAACAACTGCGCTCACTGAGAGAACTTCATCAATGCAGCAGGACAGTACTGAGCTCTTCCACCGACTCTCTTCTTAAAAGTTGAAACCCTAGCCTGCCATCGCAGCCCCCAAAGACTGTTGCTGCAGCCAGCCTCTCAAATTCCACTGGACATAAAATAAATCTCTGAACCCTCCAAGGAATGAGAGTGGGATCATGGAGGCAGAAGAGACCAACCATGCCAACAGCCACAACCCCAAGAGGTCACGTGGGATCGGTCTCGCCAATGGATCCACCGGCGGAGCCTTGACAGGCAACGCCGTGTCTAAAATTGAAGAAGGAGATGATGACTCGAGGAAGCGAATGACTCCGTGGCAGCACCCCTCGTCCAGGATCTATCGTGTGTCCCGTGCGTCAGGCGGGAAGGACCGCCACAGCAAGGTTTACACTGCCAAGGGCATACGGGATCGTCGGGTCCGGCTGTCTGTCTCCACAGCCATCCAATTTTATGATTTGCAAGATCGGCTCGGGTACGATCAGCCAAGCAAAGCAATTGAGTGGCTAATCAAGGCCGCCTCAGCTACCATTGATAAGCTGCCAACTCTGGACAGTTCCTCCTTTTTAAATTCCACTCGGCCGGAAGGAGAAACTGACATGGACCCGGATGTGGCCGGGTACAACAACAACAACAATAATAACCAGCTTACCAGATCGGGATGTAGTAGCACATCCGAGACAAGCAAGGGGTCTGTGCTATCCCTCTCCCGGTCCGAGAGTCGTGTAAAGGCAAGAGAGCGGGCTCGGGAGAGAACAAAGGATAAGGAGAAAAATCAAGATGAGACTCCTCATGTAACTACTGCACAAGGGGGTGCTTCTTTTACAGAGCTACTAACTGGAGCCTCCAGTCATGGTGGTACAGCAGCTGGGCCTACAAGCTCACCAAGGGAGGGCATTGCTCATAAGCAGGAAGGTGGTTGTTATCTCCCAACCGCAGCGGTTTTAACCACGGCCGACTATCTTAACCAATCTGGTTTCTTTCCTCAGAATAGGAAGAATCAAAACCACAATCAGCACCAGATTCAGCATGGTTTTTCTCCGCAGGCCTACAGCAACTTTCCCCAGATGGGGATGGTACCGCTAAACTTCTCGCAGAATGTGACTGCAGTGGGGTCTCCAACGGTGGCGGTGGCCCCGGGAGACCACCAGGAGATGCAGCAGTTCCCATTCCTGCAAGATAGCAGCAACCTGATCCCGGTTGCATCAGCCGTGGGCCCCACCACGGGTGACTACAATTTGAATTTCTCGATCTCATCGGGTTTGAATTTCGTTGGCGTCAACAGGGGGACCCTTCAGTCCAATTCTCCATCCTCACAAATGCACCACCACCATCAGCACCATCATCACCAACAGTCACACCATTTGGATGGATCCAACCTCCCCTTCTACTTCAGTGCGCCAGCTGGCGGCAGTGGGGCGGGTGCCACATCAGCTGAGAACCAATTCATCCAGCTCTGGGATGGGTTCAATAAGGAGAAAGGGAAGGGCTGATGCTACAGTGGCTTATCTCATGCAGAATCCATGGCTCTCTGGTACGCTATAACACCAGCCTTTTCGTCCTCCTCTTTTTCTCAACTTTTTGCTTAATTTTTCTATTGGATGCTGTTTGTTTGTTTAGTGCTCTGTGGCCTTTTGCTTGTTTATTATTGCGTTGTTGTTTGTTCTTTACGGAGATCTTTGTGTTCTCGAGGTTGGTAGCTTGTTTGTTTGTTCTTTAATTTCTAATTGCGGGTTGACGAGTGTCAAAGAACTATTTTTGCCTTTGTAGGGGAGGAACCAGGTGTCAGTATATAGCGGATTGGGGTTATCTTTTGGTTTTATTTTATTCCAATTCAGTTTGATGAATAGTTCATTGTTGTATATAAGGGAACTAGGGGCATTGCCTGGCATTATTTTTGTCTCTAAAGTTGGAGGCCTTTGAACTGCTCAATGCATGGATAAACAATATTATAGTTATACATTGAGCAGTCAAAATGTGCAGGCAATATGAACCTCATTAAAACTCATTACATAGGAACGTACCTGCATGCATAATATGAATAATAATTCTAGCTATTGCAAATTAAACACGTTATAATTTGATTCTAATAGCTTACCAGGACTAGATTAGGTTCTGGTCCTCATCTCATTAAAGATATATTTCCCCTTCAAAGATATATATAAATTGACCAGCACTTGTTACAGGATGAGATCGTTCGAAACCAAACAAGTTTTGATACTCTTGAAAGTTATCCTCTAATCATTTGAGAACTTATAAATTAAGGAAAAATTTGCCAGATTATTGTAATTATATCATTTTTTTATGAACAGTAAATATGTGTAAAATCTCATCTTTTTTTTCATATGGCATTATTTAGACCAATTGGTTTAATGGTCAAAGTAATGTTTTAAATTTATAACTCAGACCTAGCAACGGTCAAGAATGGCAAAATTAAATTCAATGTCTGTAAATTTCAATTTTTCCTAAATAAGAAAGGTTCTCTGCTGAATATTTTTAGAAGTGCAAGTAATTATAACTTCTTATTCATATTGAATTTGTTTGAAATCTAAATTCAAATGAATGAATTACTTTTAGATGATTTGCCTCAGAGTGATGCTTACCTGTTTGAAATTATAATTTCTTTTAGTTTACTTGTATGATACATATCCATTATTTGAAGTAGTTTGACTTTAAATGCAGTCAAAGAAACTCCCATCCTTCCATTTATATACATGAAAATACTCTAAATTATTATCTTACATGTAAGTTTATAAATTCTTTGATGAATTTTCTATGTATAAATCTTTGCAAAATTTAAATTTGAATATCCATACCCACAAATACACACGCAACTTGCATATCCAAGATAATAGAATATTCTTAGAGCTTAAATTATATTTTATATTATATATATATTAGATGTATATCGTACAATTTTTGAGAAGTTACTTATCGTAGTACTAATGTGTGATTTGATACGATACTTGTATCTATATCTATGTGGTGTGCTCAAACATGCATCCCTTTTGCCCAAATAAGAAACAACTATTGTTTAAATTTTATTCAGATATTAAAATTAAAGATTTAGACACACACAAAAAAAGTTGTGGCATATTTCGGGTGTCAAAAAATTAATTATCATAATTCATTGACAATGGATTTCCATGCAAAACTGAAGTTTTATGATAAACTACTAAATTTGTGTCAAATCTTAGCATTTTTCATTTATATGATATGAAAATCTTGATGATATATCAAGTGCTGGATTACAAATTTTAAATTATTTTTTATGGTTGTCAAAAATTATTAAGTCAATCTGTTAATGACTCCAATCCGAATAAGTAAATAAATAGAGTTGTGTAGCAATAGAATTATTGACGCAATAAATGGTCACCATCATCTGATCCCAACTATTGTGTTTTAGACCACTTAGCTGCTAGCTGCGATGGAACATCAACTTTTGGTTGTTGTCTTCTGGATCATGTTTGAAGCTTACTGGACTTGTATGGTATAATAGGGCAAAATTTCTTGTTTTTCATGTGTTCATGGGTTTATATTAAGTTTTGCTCCGGTTCAAATAATATTTAGGTGCTTGTTTTGTTAAATTGAATTTGTGATGGGGAAGATCATATGTCGTGTTTTTGCTTCCGTTGTATGCTACAATTGGTATTTGGCGCAAGTCTTTAATATAATTAAATTTATAGAAGGAACTTTAAAAGGTTGATCTTTTATTATATCAGAAACATTATAACTAATGAACTTTGTAAAAATTTTATAGCTCTCTTTGCTCATGTTCTGAATCTAATAAGTCGAGTCTGTGGTTGTAGTTAATTTGGTAAGTTGATTTTTTCAACGACCTGCAACTTATTCTATAATTTCCGACCTGCATAAATTGTTGGCGATAAATTTAGCTCTTGAAAGAATAGCGACATACTTGGCATATATGGAGCACAATGACAATGATTTTCTGACTATCTAATATAATTTGAGCTAAACAAAGTGTGTGTGGGTATGCATATCTATATGTGAGTGACTTTATATAAGACATTGCTCCTTTTGGCAAAATATTGTTTCCTATGCTAATATGTTCAAATAGTATATGATAAGATGAGTCTATATGCAAAGAGGTTAATATATTATGCACAAAAGAATTGTTATGTAACAGAGTCAAAACCAATGTTTATTATGTGGGTACTAATTTTGTAGGGTACTGCTATTTGTGTTTCATATCAAATTTGCCCTTAAATTAATGTACTCCTATTTATATGTCTCATGCATCAATGCATAATTATTTAAATATAGCTTATTAAGGAAAAATGAAAGATTCTAAAATTTATTTGTATTGAAGGAAAGATTTTTAATATGTGAAGCTTTTTATAAGAAAAATTAAGTTAGATGGAGAAATCGGAAAGTTTTTATTAAGGGAAAAAGTGAAATAACTCTGGAAAATTGTGTGCACTGAGCATTCTGATTTCTGAATGACCTCAATATACATAAAAGGTGCGTTCTGCGTAAAATATTATATTTTACCTAAACTAATATTGCACAATGAAGGAAAAGCAGCAGTTAGTTGCCATTAAATATTTTTTTCCTAGATCATATTTTGTATATAGATGTATGGATTTTGTAATTCTTGCTATGTTCCTTTTTTTGTGTGCACTGATTTGGACATTAAGTAACTGTCATGTTCTTTTATCATGTCCATAAATATGCTAAATGTGTGGTTTACTCTAAATTAATCTTTTTGTTTTTATATTGTAGAATAGTCTAAATACTGTAGCATTTAATAATCCACTAACTCATGTAAACCAATAAGGTTTAGGTATTTAACATTAATGGTAATGGTACATCTATCAAGATTAGTAAGAATTTTACTTACTGCCAACATAAAATTTTCCTAAATCATATTATTTGTAATTATTAGAATTGTGTGTTTTTTTTAGAAGACACCGTATTTGAAACCCTTACAAATTTTGTAATTTTTTTTTTCTTTGAATGAAATTTCCTGTAGACATAGTGTTGTATGGATGAACCTTCATGTCCATGCTTCTGTGACTCAACTGAATATTTTTGTATAGAATTAATTTCCTGACAGATTGAAAATTTGTCCGAAGCAGCCTTATACTATTTCTTTCAGATTTTTTTAATAAAAAATAGTCATTGTTATAATAAATTAATCTTTTGGAAAGGAAGACAAGCTAAAGGAAAAGGACAAAATAGCAAGGGAGTAATTGTACAGTATAAAAAGTATTATTATGTTCTTTTTCAAAAGCCTGTTTATAAGATTTTCTAGCTTTGCTGGCATAAATTTATTTATGCACCAAGGGTTTTGCAGGGATAAAAAGCTCTAAATCTTAGGTTAGTTGGGAGAAAAGATCAGAATCCTAGGTACCCACATGGCCTTTCTCTTATCCATCTCTATTGATGAGCAAGATTTCTAGCATAATGTGCTAATGTATAGTGTACTTGCATATTATGAAGTTAGTTATGTAGTTGGCAGCTAATTTTTATAAGAATATAGCAACTAACATGCATGATTTCTCAAGAAAGTAGCTACTATCTCTCTCTTACTCTTTTTTGTTTTAATAAAATGGAAGTTGCTACTCTTATGAGCGGGTATGGTTGTTGGCTACTTTGCCCACAAAGGCCATAACTTTAAAGAAAGGGACAGCTTTTTTCATTTCATGGGAAAGTGAAAGTATGCAAAAGTCATAGGAAAGTGCTTTTGTAATTTTTAGTCGGGAATGTGCATAGTAAGAAGCTTAAAATTGTAGAATAATTCAGCTAAGGTCTAAAATTCTTGGTGAGAGCATAACACAGATATTGTTAAAAAAATATTATTTTTATATTACAAATAAAATATTGATATATGTAAGAAGTAATAATATAAATATATATATTGTGTGATAATTCGGTTATAAATTAGGTTATTGGTAAATTTATTGAATTTCTGAACAATTGCAACATAGGGTTTTATTTTTATTATTCACTAACACTTGTATAATTTATCATTTGTCCAGAGAAATGCTGATAAAAACAATACAAAACTATTCAAAAATCTTGTTACTATGTTGGCAAGTTCAATATAATGGCAAAAGTAGCAGAGTTCACTAACAACATTGTTACTATGCATTCTGTTCACTAACAACATTGTTACAAGACCGG
Source organism: Rhynchospora pubera (assembly GCA_028095005.1). Taxonomy (NCBI): domain Eukaryota; kingdom Viridiplantae; phylum Streptophyta; class Magnoliopsida; order Poales; family Cyperaceae; genus Rhynchospora; species Rhynchospora pubera. The sequence continues at coordinate 179,224,189 of CM051459.1, forward strand.
AAGGAGTACATTGAGTATAAAACATTTGTAGGGTTGTATCTTACCTTTAGCATTCTTATTATCTGACAAAGAGTTTAGAAGGAACTTCTATGAGGACTTCGGAAAGTAGCACAAATTTTATTTGTGCAACAGATTTAGGTTCAAAAAATTTGCATTTTTACCTGGGAGGTCGACCATGGAGACCATCTTTCTAATAAGGCAATTGATGGAGAGATATCGAGAGCGAAAGAAGGATCTACATATGGTTTTCATTGATTTGGAGAAAGCATACGACAAAGTGCCAAGGAAAGTTATGTGGTGGGCACTAGAAAAGAAGAAAGTCCCCACGAAGTATGTTACCCTCATTCAAGACATGTATGATGGTGCTGTTACTTACATCAAGACATGTGATAGTGTGACTAGTGACTTTCCTATTAAAATAGGACTACATCAGGGATCAGCTTTGAGCCCGTATATTTTTGCCTTAATGATGGATGAGATCACGAAGGATATACAAGGAGAGATTCCTTGGTGTACGTTCTTTGCCGACGATGTGGTGTTAGTCGATGAGAGTAGGACGGGGGTTGATAGAAAATTGGAGTTGTGGAGACAAACTCTAGAATCCAAAGGGTTTAGGCTTAGTAGAACTAAGACGGAGTATATGGGGTGTGAGTTTAGTGGGATACGACCAGTGGATGGAGATGTCTGTCCAGACGGTCAGGTAGTACCTATGAAGGATACCTTTCGATATTTAGGGTCGATGCTGCAGAGCGATGGCGAAATAGATGAAGATGTTAGTCACAGGATAAGAGCGGGGTGGGTGAAATGGCGGCAAGCATCAGGCATCCTATGCGATAAAAAAGTCTCGCAGAAGCTAAAAGGCAAGTTTTACAGGACAACGATTAGACCTGCGATGTTGTATGGCGCAAAATGTTGGGCTACTAAAAGACGACATGTCCAGAAGATGAGTGTAGCTGAGATGCGTATGCTGCGGTGGATCTGCGGTCACACGAGGAAAGATCAGATTAAAAATGATGACATACGGGATATGGTTGGGGTCGCACCGATAGAGGAGAAGCTGACCCAACATCGTTTGAGATGGTTTGGACATATTCAACGCAGACCTCCAGAGGCACCGGTACGTAGCGAAATTTTTAATCATTTCGAGAACACACGGAAGGGGAGAGGGAGACCAAGATTGACATGGGAAGAAGCGGTGAAAAGAGACCTTAAAGAATGGAACGTCTCCAAGGAGTTGGCGATCGATAGGAGCGCTTGGAAGTTAGTAATTCATGTACCGGAGCCATGACGTAGGAACTTAGGGGTAGGAGCGATGTCATAGGTTTGTAGGGCTCTCTATTAGATCATGGTCGAGGTCTAGGTTTCTACTGTTACTATTATTATTATAGGTAATTATTATTAGTATGGCTACTCTTATTTTTAGTATGTTTTTATGTTTTGTTTTGTTTTTGGATGTGTTCTCTTATTGGGTTTCTTTCTAGCCTACTCCAACTTGTTTGGGACAAAAGACTTAGTTGTGGTTGTTGTTGTTGTGTATTTGTGTGTTTGAGAGAACTTTTGATGGCTAGAGCATATTGTTAAGGGACAGTTGGGTCCCTTCTTTTTTGTTCAAAGTTACAAAAGTGAAAACTAAAACATAAATTGTCTCACAGGTATTGCAGATGGCGGTGATTTGCAAGAAAAGAGTAAGCAACTGCTACATCGCCTTTTTTCTTCGTCTTCACGTTAACAGTCTTGTCATGGTTGTAACTATCTATTGGTATTTTCGACATAATTGATGGTTCGTGTTTTTAGGTTGGGGACATGGTTGTGCCCCCCTTGAATCGTAGGGGAATCAATCTTTCTTGTAGCTTTGTTTATTGCAATTCATGTTGTTTTGTTTAAGTACTGCTAAATTATGAACAAGTAAATGTCGTCCTTGTTTTGGCATTTTCTTTTTTAGAAAAGCTTGGCAGAGGCTACCAGTATGTTTTGGCATTTTCGGTGTTGTGACTTGCATGCTGGTGTTGAGAAAAGGAACGCAAGAAAGTACGGTCGATGTGCGTATCCAAATAAGTGTTCGTTTTAGTCGCCTTCGCATAACAGTTATATTATATTGTATTAAAATATTGTAAAGATGAGTACGTTTGTCGTTTGGGTTCATAATTAAATTCCACGTACCGGCTCGGAAACTAAACATATTCTGATATTCCTCGTATAAATGCCTTTAACGAATGGATAGCACTAGTAGGTTATCTGTTGGCATGTGGCCTAGTAGCTCAGTGGTAAGAGTACTAGGCTGGCCTCCATGAGATCAAGGGTTCAAGTCCCGCATACACTTTTAATTTCAAAAAAATTGGATGGCAAAACCTCCATCTTTCTTCAAAAAAAAAAAAAAAGTAGGTTATCTGTTGGGTGCCGTAAAATATGTTACTGCCAGGTTGTTAACCAAAACGCATACCAGTTGGGGCAAAAATCATTCAATTGTGCATGACATCATAACAAGGAACACTTTGCTAGATTTCGCTTACACAAGTTACAAGTAATTTTGGGCTTAATACAAAAGTTACTTGACCTTGATACTAGAAACTTCATATTGCTACTAATATGCATGAGATCATAACAGGCAAAGATTGAGATAATAGACTAGATATGAAAATGTGAGATTGGGCTGTCGGCACGATATTGAGAAATTTTGGACCCAAAAAATAATAATATTAAATATTACTAAATTTTGGAAGTATTACTTAAATAATCAGATTTATAACAATAGGTTCACGTATTTTCTTGTATTTACAATTGTTTTTTTTATTGGTTTTTATTCTTTATATGTATTTTATTAGTTATATTTTTTATGCATTTCATTTGCATTTTGGTTATTTTGTATTTCTTATATGTAGTTTAATGCATGTATTCCAATTCGGCATGATTTTTAATTTTTTAATATATATTATTTTTGAAAAATAATTTATATTTATTTTTGAAATAGAATTATATGGTTTTAGATTCATTACTATCTTATATTTGTTTCACAAAATTATTTATTTATGTTTGATCGCACAAAACGTATTTTTGAATATTAGAATTTCAAACAGGCATAACTTTTGACATAAACGTTCATTTGGGCGTATGACCCCAATTCGAAAAGTTCAATACAAGGTCTACATGGTTTATCGGGATTTACTCTGCATGAACATTTTCGGAGCAAAAAAATGATGTCTGAACATCGGAAATTAACTTTGAAAGTTTTCTAATCTAAAAATAAAATTAAAACTAATGTAGTTAGTTTAAAATCAGTACAAAATAGTAACTAGACAAGAGAAAAGAGTATAGATGTAGAGGTGATTGATAAAATTGAAAAATAAACCATAAGCATAGTAAAGAAAGAGAGAAAGGCTATTATACGGAGAGAGTTAAAAAAAAAGAGAGAGACTCACCGAAGAGTGGAGATCAGATGAGATGAGAGGAGATGAAAGGAGATGTGATAAGAGGAGATAAGGATATTTAATATTTTTATATAATAATTCCAATTCAATAATTATAAACATTAGAAAAGAAACAAATATAAAAAAATATGTATAACACATAAATATTTTACTATGCTTAAATATTATATAGATTGTATTTTAATTTAATTTTTCTAAATTCATTATTTATAATTTAATATATATTTTTATTATTTATATTTATTTTAATTTTTTATTGTTATTTCTTAATTTTAAGGAAAAGTTGTAAAATTTGAAAATAAAGTATGGCGGGAAAATAAATGCAACATATTTCAAAAACAAAATAATACAACTTAATAAGAAAAATACACATCAGCAATACAAAAACATACAAATATTAAAATTATATGGAAAAAAATACATCAATGAGAACTAGGTGAACAGTATAGTATTTTCAAAGTCCGATATTTTGAACCTATTATTAAAATTCTGATTATTTTTAGTAATATTTCTGAATTTAATAATATTTTAAATTTTTTGGAATTTGGAAGAGTATCACTAGGGCTGAAAACGGAAGTCGTTTTTCGTTTCGTTTCATCCGGACGAAACGATTAACGAAATAACGAAACGATTTCATTTGGTTGGACTAAACGGTTAACAAAACAATAAAACGATTTCGTTCATGTGTAAATTACGAAAATTTCGTCAATTTCACGCAACGACTCATTTGCGTCATCCTCTCGATCATTTTGCAGCCCTAAGTATCAGTGATACCTAGGTAAAAGTAATTTGGGCCTATGATTAGATAAATAGGCCTTTATGTACATATCTGATGACTCACAACCTTGTTCGTTTTATTGGGCGTGGGAACATCTTCAAATAGAAAAATTAGAAAAATAACGAACCATAGTCTTGAAAGCACCACAAGACTTGACATGGCAACAGGCAACCTACGACTGAGGCCCAAGTGGAAACTGATAAGGGGGATCGTGGCATCGGCTCTGTAGTGGTGTCCCAAAACGGCAAGTGTGTTTAAAAAAGCTTGATCTATGTCAAGAAGTTTTATATTGTTTGTCTTAAAAACAACTTAAATAACTGGTTGTGTTGATACTTGTTTGCTCTAGTATTTTGAATAGCATAGGATGGTCTTCCTGTACCAAGCGGTACAGGCCTCCTTAGTTTAAAAAAGTATGGAATTTAAAAAAGTATATATAATTTCAACATCAAGCAATCCCTCATCCTCGTAATATTATAAATTAACTTGCTATCCTTTCTTCTAACAAAAATATGTATGCCTAAATTTATCTGTAAGACTGTAACAAGGAGCTCTAGTCTTTTAGTACAACACCAAATTTCTCTCTCGTGGGCCAGGACAAGCTTGAAGCCCCCCAAAACAGCACACCAGAACCAGATCAATCTCCCGTGCCCCGTGGACCAACTTCTTGGGCCCATTCTGGGCTTTTGACCCCAGCATGATTCAAATTGGATCTAGCTTATATACTAATCGAATACAACAGATGGGCTATGATTCTATGAACAAATTGATTATAATACTTAACACGTACAACAAATTGATCATCAGGTTCAATTATTATAAAGTAATAGTTTTTTTTTTTTGTGAAAGCTTTAAAAGCCCGTAAGCATTTACTTGCTACATATATAATCAGTACATAGAACACTTGTTCAATATGAAAATAGAAAAAAAAAAAACATAGAAAACTTGTTAAATAACTGCAGGATCACAGATGACAGCGGACCCCAGAAGAAAAAAAAAAGAAACCAGGTTCCTTGATCCCTAAACATACATATGTGCATACATCCATCAATCAAGAAAGTAGGGTTAATTTATCATACAAAAACAGAATATTTGAAAGTGCAAAAGTCTATCCCATAACCCACTTAAAACAACTCGGAGCATAGCAGAATACCTGAGCGATATCCTGATGTGGATTGTCTCCGGAAGCAAATCCGGTGTAGCGCTACACTGTGTGCAACAATTTGAATTTAAAATCAATCCAATAGTTCTCTCTTGTTTCTCTCAATTTTTCTATAACAATTACATTTCGTTGAATTGTTGATCTGAGTTGTTACAATTATAAGGTTTTATTATTTGTAGTTCTCTTACAACACCAACCAATATTAAGAAAGTAATCCTTCAACTGATGTCGATCATCGATCATATTTGTTGAATTAATTTAATTTATGAAGTTTTGACTGGTTGCACAGTCACTTGGTTAGATCAAGTCTCCTCTCATCATATATTAATTAGCTTCTAACAATACATGAACGAGTACTGTTTATGCGCTTGGTGCATGGTAGAAAGTACGTAATATTTATATTATAGTATATATGGTGCTGCGATAGCTTGCATTAGACATGCTTTGATGACGTGTCGCTGATTAGCCTATGGATTTGGCGCAACGTCATCATCTTCTCTAAATATTGTAGTGAGACCATGCATGACTGAATCTATTTTAGATGACATTCCATAGATTGAACAAAAAAGCTTGATAACCTATCGAACCAGATACAGTACACATATAGTTAAGAGAGTCAAAACAAACTTTGCTCTGATAGAATTCAGCTACTTGCTTGTTTTTTGCACCTTTGTGCTACTTTTTCAGCCTTTATTTCAGAAAAGCTATAATAGGCATACTCATAGGTCAAATGGTCTCAGTCTCTCAGATGTCACGTACAATTGCGCGCGCTAGCTAGGCAAAGTATCTTAAAAAATAGAAAAGAAAAACTAGGCCAACTATATATATGTATCTGATGCCAATTTAAGTATATTTAACAATTGCTTTCGTTTTTCCGTTGTGGAAAAATAACAAAAGGCTCAGAATAATAGTCCCGAAAAATTGTCACTAATTAGTTGTGCATCATTATTAATAATTTATTTTGATATAAAAATAACTGTAGACGTCGTATATTATAATTTGGGTGCTTAATTATACGCGGAAATCTGGAGAGGATAGTTAAGTTGAGGTCATATATTCCTTTTTTGTCTTTTGTATCCTCTTGATCTGATGCCAGAATTGTAAGGCATATGCATGGTCAACTCAGAAAGTGCATTCTTGGGAAGCAACATCAAGGAAAAGAGCCAGCTTTATAAGTTTTTTTTTCTTCAGGTTACATGTACGGACAAATGCACACTACTCTCCTATATTTTCTCCTACCATGCATTTCATTTACCACTCTGAAAACCTAGCTCTTCAAATTTCAAGACAATCTCATTGATCTCCATTTCACTTTTCTTGAGAAACTTCTGCTTTTATGTATCAACTTTTGAATAGATGAATGAATTTCGGAATATACTATTTGTATTTGATTTATGGAAAGTATATCGGACTATATATATTTGAGAGGAAATACTGATGTATATATATTCTGTTCCAAAATGCCGACACCACCTTAATTAGTAAAAAGAACTCAAGTAGATAAACAAGAAAAAGTCAAATATTATATATAGAAGTGTATTATAGAGGCAGCATGAAATAATAATTTCTTAATATCCGAAATCGTTTTGCAAAAATATACCCATCACCTATTTTTATATTAATTCATTGTTGAAAATTTTCTATGATAGGAAAAATATATATATTATTAAGACTTAATTAATTAAACTCGTGGAGCGAGGTTTTCTTTATCATATTTGATAAAGTTATGCCAATATTGATTCCTAGACACACTTTTTAAAAAAACATTTAATATTAATTAAGTCTAGTCAATTAATATGCCAAATATCTAATTTGTGAAAAAGGTGAACATTAGCCTTATAGAAAAAAAAGAAAAAGAAAAGTGGACATGTGTTATTTTAATTTTTTAACATACCCCTGCAATATTCTATCTTAAATTTTTTTATTCTACTAGCAAAAGATGCCCTCAATACCTGGGCAAATAAGAAAGTAAAATATTGATATTATTTTTATTTTATATAAAACTTTACATGTCAAGCAATAAAGATATGTTAAAATCAATAATTTAATCTTTCCGTTTAAATAAATAGCTAATTTGGCAGTAACTTAATATTTTCTAATAAAAAGTCTAACCTTTATCTAAACCACTGATCATATCAAATTGCACAAATCAATGATCCATAATTGATATAAAAATTGTTTACATCCTTTTATATGACATGTTTATTCTTTTTATCTGAAATATTTAACATGTTTTTATAAGTGGTAAAGATTATCATAATTTTGTGTATGTACTAATTTTTATTCGACTAGTTTTTTTAAACTAAAAACGAAGATCCATTGAATTGAACTTCAAAACTGTACGATCCTATTGCAACTTTATTGGCCAAGTTGCAATAAGATGGCAAATGTACATATAAAGCACACTTCCATTGTGTAGAGAAATGGATGGAATATAGGTGAAAAACAAAACAGGTGTCTCTCCTTGTTATCTCTGAGCAAGAGTTCCAACAAGGTAAGACCAAAAAATACACAAGGCTGATCCACTTCTCAAAGCCCTTTCTCTCTCTCTGTACTTGTCTTTCTCTCACTTAGCCAGGCCAAGCCGAGCCCACCCAAACACAACAGGTTAAAACACATCCTAATCCGAGTCATGAGGGAAAAACCTAGAGAGAGAGAGGGAAGCATCAAGCATGCGATTTTCTGTCAGGATAGCGGAGGCGTGAGGTGAAAAAGAGAGAAGGCAAAAAATATGAAAAGAAAGCCCCTTAGTGAGCGTGAATAGCATGCAAACAGGGAGAAACCACCCAATAAGAGATTTGACTCTCTGACTGTTACCAACTACAATGAAGCGTGTAACGGATCATCACCGTTTTATGTAATTATAAAATGATCTGATCTCTTGATATCCCCAAATTCCCATAATTATCGTGAGATCCAAATTCACAATTTCTATTTTTTTATTAGTGCATTAAAGTTAGTATAAACTTAGCATATGATCATCAAATAATAAAAAGCATAAGAAAAAATCCTAAGAAATGGAAACTAAGATTATTTAAACACAATAACATATATGTATTTGTATGTATAAATAACATTTTATATCAACTATAACATTAACAAGATATGGATGTTCGAAATTGTAATCCTAGTACCAATAAAATAAGCAAGGAGGCACCTTAAAAACGACTCGTTACATGGAGCATAATATATTTTATCACATAGAAAACCAAAAGCATAGGAGGTAAAAGAACGTGATCTTTGACCGCCAGTTACCCATCACACACGGAGGACTACGGCCCAAACATGTAACTCCAATTTCACAAAACGATTATTAAAATAAGTAAATAAAAAAGATAAATGATTATGGAAATTCGATGAAGCTGATTTGCAATTGGATGTGTTTGGTTTTGGCCCCACAAAACCTGAATGGCAGAAAGGATGTCAATTCTTTCCTCATCCGACGTGTCAATTTGTATCGAAATCAATCCGTTTAAAAATTATTAAGACAGATTACTTGGTGAACAATACGGATAAAAACTTTTGTTCTGTTTTTAAGCATTTCGGATCGAATGATGACCTGTTACCTGTCGTCCGTCGAGAAATTGGAATCCTGTGGCGCGCGACACCGTCTGATTAAGATCTAATGGATAAGGGGAGTTCCGTACATGTAACAGATTGATAGGTCCGTAAAAAATGAACCGTCCAATCAAGATCAGACGGTCGTGGGTGCGTGACACATGGTGTAGCGCGTTAGCAGATCCGGATTAATCCGTCGAGTGATCCATTTACTATATATATATATTTTTTTAATAAGAGTGTTATATATAATGGATTGAGTCAAGCATACATGATTTTATATTATTATACTATTATTATGGGGGCGTTTGTTTGTGTAGTAAAGAGTTGCATAACTTAAGGATGCCTAAGTGTTTATGTAGTGTTATGTAATAGATGTTTGGTTGTGTAGTAAGGACGACTAACTTAATGCATGCATATATTCATGTCAAAAGACTAAAATGTCCTTAAATTTGAATTAGTATTATGTACTATTATATGTTGTGACCTAATTATTGTTAATTATTAATTATTATAAAAATTAATTATTAATGATGATAATAAATCATTTTTACTATTATGAAATATTAATAATTACTTTTAATTAAATATTATAAATATTATTATTTATTTTATACTAAAAATTATTATTGATTAATTATCTTCAATTAATTATTATTCTTAAATCATTATTATTAATAATTAATATTACTTGTTAAATATTATTAATTATAATAATTAATCTTTGTTATTAATTATGATTTTTTAATAATTATTGTTACTTATTAAGTATTATTATTTATTAATTAATATTAATTAATTTTTAATTTTTAATTATTATAAAAATTAATTATTAATGATAATAAGAAATTATTTTATTATTATGAAATATTATTAATTATTTTTAATTAAATAATATAAATATTATTAATTATTTAATAATAAATCAATATTGTTTATTAATTATTATTATTACTTGTTATATATTATTATTTATTAATTATAATAATTAATATTTATTACTAATTATGATTTTTAATAGTTATTGTTACTTATTAAATATTATTATTTATTAATTATTATTAATTATTATAGATTATTAAATATTATTATTAATTATTTCTAAAGGGTATTGTTGGAAAAAAAAATTAAAGGGGACCGGTGCATAACTTATGCAACCTATTTAGGTTGCATAACTTATGTACTCTTAAGACATCTTATGTAAGAGGTGTTTGGTGACTTAAGGATACATAACTTAAGTTATGCACCCTTTAAGTCAATCACGACTAGAACCTTACAGATATAGCTGTCTAACGTTGATAAATGGCACGGAACGAGGTGTTCTGTTTGCCATTCCGTTAAGAAAACGAAACGGATTTCGTTGCCGTTTACCGTGCCACTTAATAAACGAAATGATTTCGCTAAACGATATGTACAAAAACACGTGAAAATACGGTAAACCGTTCCATTTCCTGTGTCGTTTGCCATTTCGTTAAGAAAACGAAACATTTTGCTCTGCCACTTACCGTTTCGTTACCGTTTCACGTCACGACGAAACGGTCCAACGGTTTCCGTTGACAGCCTTACTTACAGGTAGGGATGAAAACAGATCGGATACGGAGCGGATGTTGGTCTTCCCATATCCGCATCCGCATTTTTTTTCCGGATACGAATACGAATACGAATGCATTCGGATACGGATACGGTTCAGATATTAAACGGATACGAATACGGTTCGGATATTATCGGATACGGAGTCGAATACGAATATATTTTGTCGGATACGGATTTCATTTTAATCTTTATTATTTATTTATAATAGTAGTTTCTATAAATATAATGATATTCAATATACTCATGTCTATGTTAGTATTTTGTCAATATTAGAGAAAAAAATTAATTTCAGTATTGTTATCATTTATAATCGTCTTAATTAATAGAAAGTAAAAATAATTTTATGTTACTAGTCCAAATAAAAATATTTATTATAAGAAAATTTATTTAAGAAAAATTAAGTATTATCTAATTAAAAGTATTCTCTAATATAGAGAAGTAATTATATTATATTAATCATCTTATGACGTTAAAGATACGGATAAACGGATTAATATTTATCGGATACGGATAATATCCATGTCGGATACGGATAAAGAGCGGATATTGGTCTTCCCATATCCGCATCCATATTTTTTTGACGGATACGGATACGAATACGGATATGTTCGGATACGGATACGGTTCGGATATTACGCGCATTTTTCGGATTCGGATACGGATCGGAGCGGATTTTATCCGCTCCGTTTTCATCCCTACTTACAGGTCAAAAGAGATCATGCCTGTCGATCAACCCGACCCGGCTTATTTAAATACAACGTAATTCAAATTGATGTATGATAAAGAAATAAGTGTAGAATAATAACGGGATAAATAATTAGTTTTCTTAATAAGCTGTTCAGTTTATTTTTTTGCTCGTATCACTTGTTAATCTGTCGAACTCTATATATATATATATATATATATATAGAGTTTTGCTATGGTGAGTCGCGACTCACAAGAGGGTCCGTGAGTCGGGCTCAAAACTCCTATATCTTGTTCAAAATAACCGATCCAAACTGTTCAATACGATCTCCCTATCGAAACCTACATGCTGACCAAATTTTACATTTTTTCAAAATTTTTAAGTATTTTTTTGAAATTTTGGAAAATCGTTAATCTAATTAGTTCTGAACCATTAAAAAATAGCAGTTTTTAAAAATCTGAAAAAAAATACTTAAAAATTTCGAAAAAATGTAAAATTTGGTCAGCATGGAGGTTTCGATAGGGAGATCGTATTGAACGGTTTGGATCGGTCATTTCGAACAAGATTTAGGAGTTTTGAGTCCGACTCACGGACCCTCTTGTGAGTCGCGACTCACCATAGCAAAACTCTATATATAGGTGAAAATAATCATTTCGAATATATTTAAATATTAAAAAATAGTAGACAAGTCATCCGACGGGTAAGCATCGAGTCATATATAAACTCATAACCTAATCTATATATACAGGGGCGGATCCACCACTGAGGCGGGTGGGGCTAGAGTCCCATCTACCTCCGTCGAGTCCCTGTAGTCTCTCTTTAAGCTCAGCGAATTTTTTCTGTTATTGAAGCATTCAAAGGTGGGGCTGATCGAAGAACATAAGAAAAAAAACCATTCGATCAAATAATTCATTAGAGCACTCAGCCCCACCTAAATATTTTTTTCTAGATCCGCCGCATATATAAACTCATAACCTGATCCATTTACCCAGAATTGATCTAAATATGAAGATTTGGTCAGGTCGAGTATGAATTACCTGTAAGAGTGTAATGTCAAGTCGATCGAGAATTGACGTCCATAATTTTTTAAATATATCGTTAACGATCATTTTGACTTTTATATCGACGTCTAATGATCTTAGAGAAGTAAAAAAGCTACATGCAAAATTAAACTAGCGCCATTTAACATAAAAACCAATATATCTATATATATATTATCTATTTTATTTAATTTATCTATATATTTGTACAATAAATTTAAATTGATGATTAAGTAGGATGGCTTTGGTTCACATGTTTATGACCGGCCTTTTGGCGAATTTTGCCGAATCTACACATATAAAGTTAATGACCTCTTTTCATATGTGATGTATCTGGCAAGTATATGTGATTCTTTTACATGAAATTAAAAGGGCTGTTCAATGGTGGATATTAATTTTAAACCGGCTTGAATCTTGATCATTCACTTTTATTCATGCTTTCAAATGAACGATATCGTTACAAAGTCGATTGCAAAATTTTGTCCGCAACATAATTTGCCGAATTGAAATAATATGATCCATTGACACACTTAAATAGTAGATCCTTAATTTCGGAAACATAAGTTTACTTGTAAAAATGAAGAAAAAAAAAAGAAATAGAGTAGTTAGTACTTACGGAAACATAAAATAATAACTAATATCAGTAAAAAAATCATTAATTGCAAAATATTAAACGGACTTAATTTGACGCAAACAGATGTATAAAGACCACACGAACAACGACTGAGGCGCAGTTGGAGCGTTAGTCTTCACTAGGGGTGTAGATGAGCTGAGCCTGAGCGAGCCGAGGCTAATTCGAACTCAAGCTCATCTCAAGCCGAGCTGGCTCAGCTCAGCACACCAAGGCAATTTCGAGTTTTTTTAGCAGCTCGAACTCAACTCATTTTAACTCGAGTTGGCTCATGGCTTGAAAACTAGTTCGTTATTAAATATCAAATTTTGAGACTTCGTAATGGACTAAACTAAAAAGCAAACAACATAAATATTAAACAATGTTTAAAATGCACATAGAAAGCACACGAAAAAATCAGGAGGAAGATATGGTTATTTACCCCTAAAAATGAAAATAACTTATGGTTATAGAATAGTGCTTAAAAACTGGACTGAGTTACAAACTAAACAAACGAATTGGGCTAAGTCTCACGAGTTGGGCTGAGCGAGCTGAAGGCAGCTCGAACTCAGCTCATGGACCTTCCGAGCCGGTGTAGCTCGAGTTATTCCAGCTCGAGCTGAAACGGCTCGAGTTGCTTTCGAGTATTATTCGATTCGAGTTCGAACTAGCTCACGAGGGCTGAGTTTTTTTGCTCAGTCCTAGTCTTCACTTGAGTATATTACACTATTTTCTTTTTGGGGGGATAAACTACGAGTATTCGACTATTAGTTACTTTTATTCATGCTTTCAAATGAAAGATATCGTTACAAAGTCGATTGCAAAATTTTGTCCGCAACATAATTTGCCGAATTGAAATAATATGATCCATTGACACACTTAAATAGTAGATCCTTAATTTCCGAAACATATGTTTACTTGTAAAAATGAAGAAAAAAAAAAGAAATAGAGTAGTTAGTACTTACGGAAACATAAAATAATAACTCACTACAAGAGATATGATTTTTACATAGACTTTTCTAGCTAGACTTTTTATTTTTTTGTTGAAACTTATTTTATTGCTAGATTTACTTGATGTACTAAATTTAAAATTTTTTTTAACAAGACTTAATTTTCTATTAATATCTCTTTAAAAATCTAGCAATTTATTTTTGCTAGACTTTTCTATATCTAGTGTAGCAATTTGAAAAGGTCTAACAATTTATTTTTGCTACATTAAATATTACAATATTTATAAAAGTCTATCAAAAATCAATTGCTAGATTTTTAAGTAGCTTTTAATAGAAAATTGAGTCTTACTAAAAAAAAATTATTAGATTTTGTGCATCAAGTAAATCTAGCAATAAAATAAGTTCCAACAAAAATAAAAAAAGTCTAGCTAAGAAAAGTCTATGTAAAGACCATATCTCTTATAGTGACTAATATCAGTAAAAAAATCATTAATTGCAAAATATTAAACGGACTTAATTTGACGCAAACAGATGTATAAAGACCACACGAACAATGACTGAGGCGCAGTTGGAGCGTTAGTCTTCACTTGAGTATATTACACTATTTTTTTTTTTTTGGGATAAACTATGAGTATTAGACTATTAGTTTACTTTTAAACGTAGGTTTAATTGCATCCAATGATTAGCTAATACTTTTTTAGTTCATGAGTGACTAAATAATGAGCGGATCAGTGTACAGGGCTTTCCGAATTGAAAATGTATAAAAAATAAGCTAATAGCGATATCTCACACAAAAAGTCGCATGCAGGAGAATTATATATACGCTTAGATTGAAATGCTGATCTTATGTATTCCGTTATAAATAAATTCGAAATTCAGCTTTAACCGTAATACACTATTTTTTTTCAATTAAACAAAAGATAAAAAAGAAAGAAAGGCAAACTGAATAAATACAGGCGTTTAAAGCATACGGGCATATATAAAAAAAAAAGCTACATTCAGAGAGTAATTGATTTGCTGGTTATACAACAAATATTTATAACTCATTTGTGCATGAAACGTTTCCAAAAATTAAGGCCCTTTTAACGAGCATATCATAAATTGAGCACGTTTTGTTTAATCCTTTTCGATTACTCATGTTTTCCAAGTGAATATTATTCAAATTTAATTTATTGGGTTTAACACCTCGAATGTCCATTTGTTTATTTCGTCTTTATTTCATTAGTATTCGTGTAATATTTGAAGAAAAAAACAAAAATTTTCCATTAATTAGAATAATTACTCAAATTTTATAAAATTAAATAGAAGTAATTTCATTTCAAAATCTAAGAAAAATCAGGGCAAATTTATAATCATGTAGAAACCTAGCTGTAGGTCATTTGTAGGCATCTAATTCAAAATAAGTTGGAGACTAGACTCCCAATTTACCTTAAAAAATTTAATCTTGTAATTAATACATGGGTTAATGGGTTTCCACAAAATATTGGTACAAAGTTGCTTGAGTTCCTAATTCAAAGATTTTTGCTGCACAAGGTAAAACATATACGTTATTACATTTTTTTTTATATATAACATTTTAGGAAAGTTCAATTGCAAATTTATTTATGCAATGATTTAATTATAAAATTTAAGAGCAAGGTTTCAGTGGCACTACTTTTGGTTGTCACAACTATATATTTTATCAATATTTAAAAATTTTAAAATTTAAACGTTGAATCTAAATCGTTGATCTTGTTCAATTTAACGAGCGATGCGTTTACATATAAGGTTTATAAAAGTTGGATTTGATTTGATACTCAATTAAGTGATTAAACGATGAACGTATTTGAATTAATCAGTTATATTTAACCTGATTCATTCAAATATTGACCACTTGATCAAGCATCAAATCAACTCCAATTTTTATAAACCTTATATGTAAACGCATCGGTCGTTAAATCGAACAAGGTCAACAGTTTGGATTCAACGTTTGAATTTTTTAAAATTTTTAAATATTGATAAAATATGAAGTTGTGACAACTTGTGGTAACCAAAAGTGGTGACACTAGAACCTTGCTCAAAATTTAAAATATAGAACTCAAATAAGAAATGTTACTTGTTGTATAAATTCAACACAAATTTTGTTTGTAACTTTTCAATTTGGTTACTTAGATCCTAGAGATTAGGAAAAAAGAATTGCCTAATTTTGAGCCTAAACAATCAAATTAACTTTTCTTTTTTTAGGTGATGTTCTTACGGATCATTAGACTATAACACACGCGCATATTGAAACAAAGGTCATATGCGCGGAAAAGGGTTTTATCCCTCTTCCACGTCTAGCGAAAATTGAACCCGTTACCTCTAAAATAACGACCTACTGACCATCTGTGTTAGACTCCCACATTCGGACTATAATACATATATAATTTAAATTTTTCGTATGTACATTTATTCATTTTTTGTATAATATAGACGTTAAAGATGGATGGTTAATTTTAGGTGTTTACATTATGTTACGTGTTAAAGGAGGTGCAACAATTCAAAACGTGTAGTTCTCAAACATGACAATAGTTATTTGTAAAAGAAAAACATAAATAAAAAAGTACAAGTTTTGTATTGTTTATCTTTTTCTAACTCTATATACAGAAGTATAATATTGAAGCAAAAAGACAAAAAAGAAAGAAGATATATTGTGCATGTCGATTCATGAGATATGTGCAGATTGTTTATATTCTCTTTGAATCGAGTGCGAAATTCATCCTTATGGAGTATGGACCTTATCTTATATTTAACATGCTAAAGCATCCTATAACCTCGTGTTCCTAAATTTGGGATTGATTTAAATTATTAATCGATGGCATTAACACAGTTAATAAACAAACTTTTTCGTAGATTTGTCACTTTTTGTATATGTAATGTCCAAAAATAAGCACAACAAAGCTCATAATATTAATATAAAAATTCCCTTCAATACCTTAAAAAATTGAAAGCTAGTTTTCATTTAAAAATCATAACATATGAGTGCTTCATATAAGAGTAAGAAATGAGATATTTATTAAAAATTACGGCAACATTGTTTAAAAATTATACAAGGGTCGAACGAGGTGAATTATCGTAGAGAAGGATCATTTGCAAAAATTAAAAAGCAAGTACGCAAATCGCAATAAAGATTTATTCGAACGGACCTACTACTTTCTCCTTATTGCAAAATGTATACATTTGTTAAATTTTTTTTATTATAAAGAAGACGTGGAGCGTAACGTTAGTTTAAGTAACGGCGTGATGGAAGGAAGGCAGAGGGGCCCCGTTGGAGGAGACGGGAGAGACGGAGAGGGAAAGGCGGGGAAAAGTGAAACGGCGGCGCACAGGACGTTATGCTGTCGGTCTGTCTCTGTCTGTCGCGCGTGACGGCCGTTCCCTATTCCCCATTCCCCCGTTGTCTCCTCCTCCACCCCGTTTCCTCTCCTCCCCTCCGTACCCCGTACCACCTCCCCCTCTGCAATTTCCCACCCTACAATCATTTCTATTTTCATATAATTATAATCTTTTCTTTTTTGGGAAATGCTGGCATGAGGGCTGATTAACGCCCGAATAAAAACCCGAATAAAACAATCCGTAATCACAGCCGTTCTAATTGTGAGGGGTATTATTGGAATTGCACAGTTCCGTAATTTTTTTGGTTTCTCCGTTATCCATTCTCCGTTCTAAATGTGAGGGGTATTTTGATTGACGCCTCTCTTCGACAAATCAGACAACTTTACTCGCCGTGTTCCCTTCTCCTCGGATCACCGATCAATATCGCCGCCTCCAGTCTCTCCTCCCCATCACGAACGTCGGAGTTCAGATCCCTCGCGCCTCTTCCACGATTCCGGGTGAGCTTCTTCAACACAGAACCGAAGTAGTAGGTCTAATTGATTTTTCTACTTTCTTTTTCTTATTTTCTATTTCATTGATGAGGTTTGATCGGAGATACTGCAATTGTTGTTCCCAAATAGGCTATTGAACCTCCATTGCTCTAATCAATTTCTGTGATGTTTTAGAAGTCTGGACTTTGAATATTTGGTTTGGTGTGTGTAATAATTTCTGAGTTGTGTTTGCTAATGAGTGAGTGGATAGAGAGTCCCCACCTAAATTCTTAAAGGGATTTGGTACCAGTCTATAAAGCCAAGGAAGAGATTAACAAAAAGGAAACAAGGATGCACATACCAAATTTATAAAGCCCACCATGCCAGTCATCCAATTCACGTGTCAGTGAGACAGCATCACTGTTTTTTTTTTTTAAATTTCTCTTTCATTGGCTTATCTAGTGTTTCACTGAACTTAGCATGCCATAGACTAAGTTAAATTTCCTTCATTGCAAAAAAATGTCAATTGCATAATTGGAGGGTAAACACAAACAGCATTGTTCACATCTACTAGTCATAACTACCAAAATCATTATCCCTAGGTTATTTAGGAGTTACCGTTTCCATAATCATTTTTTAAATGAACATTACAAGGTGTGCAGATCTCACCTTTAGAGTCGCCAGAAACAACTTATAGTAAAATAAGTGTACACACTTCATTTTGACATTGTATATGCTAAAGTTACTCAATTAAAATATAATTCCTAGTAACATACAGTGGTTAAGCAACACTCACCATCTAAAATCACTTGTAGCACTATGTATACCATTGTATTCAACTCATATAGTTGATGGATTTTTTGGTAGCATCAGATTACTGAGTTATTTACAGGGAACTTCTGTGCTAGTAAACTAGATCTGCTAGTGCTACCACCATGCATGATGAAAAATTATACTAACCATGCTGGAATAAAAATTAGTACCTCTCCTGATCCAATTGTTATCTCAGTGAAGCCAAACGAGTCTTTCACTTGTAGGGACAGTTTTTGCTTCTTGGGATTAGTTACTAGTAGCAGAAAATCCTGAGAAAAAGAAAAAGTAAAAGAGAAACTATTTTGTCAAGTAGGTGGTTTTGTACAAAAAATTGGGCTTCCCGTAGGTGGTTTTGTACAAAGAGGTGTTTGGTCTGTTTGGTTAAGATTAGTTAGCAAGATATTATTGCTCATTGATTGAATCACTGATATGGGGCATTTGCCTTTTTTTTCCCCTCAATTTGGGTATTTTATTATAATGAAATTGTGCCCCTTCAAAAGACTATAGTCTATAACTGAGTTTTATGTCTTTAGCTTTCTGTTATTTCTTTTTTATATAATCATTTTCTTGTAGTTGATATTTGTTGTATGAGGAACACAAACAGTAATTGATATTTGGTAGACTTGCATATTAGATTGTGTGGTACTTCATGACAATTTCTGTTGAATTAGTTTCTTTTTATGTATGTCCTTTTGATTTGTGTTTTGTGAATTGAAGATTACATGTAGAGATAAATGTGATATGATACCTTCATAATCTAAATAATTTATAAGCTTGTAGCTAGTATGCTTTTTGCCTAGTGGTTGGTATGATTTGAAATTAACAGCTGTTGGAAGAAGAATCATTATAAGGGTACATCAGGCAATTTACATATCGAGTATCGAGTTGTTTTTTGCTTAGGTATCGTATGTTCAAAATGTTATTTAGTAATTTGATTAAATATTTGAATGAACCAGATAATAAATTTTTGTTCTCTATTCTTAGTTATTGCTCAGAAATACTTGGTATGATGCTAACATAATTCAGGTGCTGATGTATCAGTAATTGCGTATGTAATTTTTTTTTGTTTTTTTAATAAAAGCAGTCATCTTATGTAGGTCCAGGTCTTTCTCAATTACTCAAATCATTGTGATGTCATACATGTCCTTATACTATTTTGTCTTCAATTTATAGCTCTGTTCATCGTGATGTCTACCATAGAGGATCACAATCCACCGAGCTCTGGAAGCATATCAAAAAAGAGACGAAGGCAGACATCTGAAGTCTGGAATCATTTCGATTCATTACCAGATGGCAAGAGAGCTACTTGTAAGTATTGCAGTAAAAGCTTGTGTGCCACGTCGAAAATGGGAACGTCACATCTGAAACGACACATTGAAACATGCAAAAAACTTCAAGGAGACACAAGCCAAACTCCTTTCATAGGATCAGAGAAGGTTAGATATTTCCTAAAATTCATGTAAATCTCGAAAGTAAAAGGTAGGTGGGGCTTTAGCAGCTATTGCTTGTGTGTCCATCTCTTCATCTTAACATAAATTTCTAAAATTAGTCAGTACATTAGTCAATTTGAATAAGCTGGTATGGATGCTTTGCAAGAGGGGCTTTTCTGTCTTTAATTAAAAACTGGTGGGTGATTACTCACTGGTTTAGAGCAAAGGTGTAATACTCATTGGCTCATTGCTGAAATCATTTGAAAATTGTAATCTCCTTGTGACTTTGTTTAGGAGAAGTATGAGAGGGAGCTGGAGGATGCAAGAGTATTGCTCAAAATGAAAACTGAACAGATTGCAATTTTAGAAAAGGTTTGGACTCGTCTTTTAGTAGTTTTGGACAAAAAAGCGGGTTTATGTTGATATATAGATGTTTACATTATAGGAATTGAACAAAGCAAAAGTAAATGCAGTTACAAGGATCAGGACTGTACAGGAAGCAGAGCAACAAAAGCCGCAAATGGAACAACATCAAAAGGTAAGTAGGTTATATTAGCTTCCCTGAATCCAAATTAAGCACATAGTCTATGAGATTTTATGTTTTAGAATAGGTTACATTTTATACTTTGATAACAAGTGGCTGGTACAAGATGCAATGCTTCATTTTACATTTACTCCATTGCTCCTTGTTATGATAAATTGACAGTTTGGTTTTTGTAGAACACAAGTCAGGATCATGGGTACTATTTTAAATAGATAGATGGTTTTCAGTTTCCATAACATCATGAATTAATTAAACATTTAAACTAGATTCATATGAAATTTGGTGTTGTATAATGGCATATGGAATTTGCTTAATTATTTATAATTTTCAATTATGATTCAGGAAGAAGAAGCCAACGAACAAGTGGAAGAGGTTCAGGAGGAACTAGCAGCTGAGTCGGCAGCTGTTGATTCAATGGAGACTACAGACCAAATAGAGGCAACTGTGGAAGGGAACCTCAATGTAGATATTCTGCTTCTTTCCTCTTATATATTGATGAATTTTCAGCTGTATAATAAAGCATTGGTATATATTACGTTGTATCATCTGTAATGTGCTTTAGTGGTATATTATCATCTCTGCTCTTGTAATTTAAAGTATTAAACCAATTTTTTGCACAATTTTTTTTTCTGCAGGATGAGTATTTCGATGTGGCATCGCTAAGGGAGTATGACCGCATCGTCAACATGACTTTCGCAAGTGAAAATGAAGCTTTTCATTTTTTCAATGAATATGCGAAGAGAGAAGGATTTAGCGTGAGGAGGAGTAGCACTAAGAAAGACAGATTACAGAACACCATCAAGTTTCGTGAGTTCTGTTGTAGCAGACAAGGCTTGAGAGAGAAGAAGTATTTGGAAATGCCAGACCGAAAAAGACCAGCCACGCCAATCAGTCGTTGTGACTGCCCGGTCAAGTTATGCATTAAACTTGACCCGAAAACCAATAGGTGGTGGGTGCAGAATTTCATTAATGACCACAATCATGATTTGACTGCTCCGGATTGCACCCCTTTTCTTCGGTCCCATTGTTCCATTAATGAATCACAAAAGTGCGAGATATCATCTATGAAAGCTTCGGGCATCCGAAATTGTCAGATACTAGAGTATGCCGCACTATGCAGTGGAGGCTATGAGAATCGTGGTTTCCAAGAGAAAAACTTGTACAACTATACCTTGGGGCATGAGCAATCCACGATGCTCGCAGATGATGCAGATTCAGTTTTAAGGTATTTCAAGGAGAGGGAAGAATCTGACCCAGATTTTTTTCTCAAATATGACACAAAGGATGGGTGTCTAAATCGACTTTTTTGGGCGGATGGACAGTCTGTTGTTGATTATGCTTACTTCGGTGACCTAGTTATTTTTGATAGTACATATAAGCTTAATCGGTACAACATGGTAGTTGTTCCTTTTCTAGGTTGCAATCACCATCGTAGCACCATCATTTTTGCATGCGGCATTGTTTCGTGTGAGAATAATGAGACATACCGATGGTTGCTTGAGGCATTCCTTCAAGCAATGTACCAGAAACATCCAGAATCTGTTCTCACCGATGGTGACCATGCCATGGGTAAGGCCATCAAGTCTGTGTTTAAGGGGACGGCACATCGAATATGTTCTTGGCATATGGATCGTAATGCGCAGAAATATATCCACGATCCAGCTGTGCTACAAAAGTTCAAAGAGTTGCTGAGTGGAATTTGCAGTCGTGAAGAATTTGAGAAGAAGTGGATCAGTTTTGCACAGATAGTGAGTCAAAGGGTGCTCAGTAGGCAGTGGCTGAAGAGGACCTATAAATGCAGAGAATCATGGGCTGCGGCTTTTGTGAATAAGAAGATGTTTCTAGGGATGTCAAGTACTCAGAGAAGTGAGGGTCTGAATGCAGATCTTCACTCTCACATCAAGAGTAAGATGTCCCTAGGTATGGCCGTGCAGAAATTCGAGCGGCGCTTAACACACAAGCGCACTAAGGAGGCCGAGCTTGATTGCAAATCCTTTCAGAAAGAACCAGTATTACAAACTCATTGCCCTGATCTTGAAAAGTCTGCCGCAATCAACTACACTCCTCGTGTTTTCCGTATTGTTCGAGATGAGATCAAAATGGCAGCGGGACTTGTGGTCAATGAAACCCTCAGCAGTAGCATGCCATTAAGGTACATTGTTGTTCAAATAGAAAAAGCCGAATCACAGTACATTGTGCATTGCTCTATTGTTGAGGATAATGTGGAGAAACTTGCATGTTCTTGCGCAAAGCTTGAAACTGCCAAACTTCCATGTAGACACATCTTCGCTGTGTTGATACACATGAAGGCCACATGCATACCTCGGTGCTGCATTCGTGATAGGTGGACAAAATATGTTAAGTCAGGGTTTCCTTCTGACAGAAAAGGCGGTGCATTCAAGGTTTCTAGCTATTTGATGAGGTACCATGAGCTGAATAAGATAGCCAGACTAATCCACTCTGAAGTCGCCAAATCACCCGAAGGCTATTTGAGGAAGATGAAATCTCTAAAAGAAGAAATGCAGCAATACAATGATAACCACAAGCATGCTGAGAAGTGTAAAGTCAAACAAGAGTATGAAGACGGTGTGCAAGCATCACCAAGGATTGCCAATCCTAAACCAGTTGTAACTAAGGGCGCACCGAAGAAGAATAAGACGACATATGAGAGGATTAAGTCTGCGATCGAGAGCAGCCGAAAGAACAAATGCAGACATTGTGGTCATCGAGGGCATAATCGGCAAACTTGCAAACTCCTTCGTCAGGTCAGTATTTTGGTTTGCTAGTTAATTAAACTTGTCTTGGTAATTTAAATTGATATTTTATTCTTAATTTGCAGGATAATGCCGCTGAACCCTCACCTGTATCTGAAGGTTATTAACTCACATTCTTAGTATTATGAAGGTTCAGTGATACCTTAATTTCCTCACTAAAAGTGACTCAACAAAGCATACTTTCTAAGACTGGTACCTAGTCTCATGATATCATGTTTATTTCAACATTAGCACTTTTTAATTACTGTATAGGTGGTCCCCGTGCTTTTGATCGGCAGCTGAGTTAGGCACAAACGGATATATACATGGGATGCCTCATGAAGATAATTTTCAAGCTTAAGCTGATGATGATGGGAATGATGGGCGTACATAGAGAGTTGCAAGTACTTTCGGGACATGAGGATATCTTGGGTATCTGATGCGTTTTGGGTTTTCTGTTTGTTTAATGTCTCGAGTTGTTTTGATATGGTGTTGCCGTGGGATGTAATGTTTTCTTTCATTTTTATTTTGAGATGTTTCTTGACTAAGTTGTTGATGCTTAATGATATTTCTTTTAAATTGTGTGTCTCTAAGTGTTGTAAAAAACTTGCTTTTTAGTATCATCCAGGCCTCCCTTTTGGGAGTTTGCTTCATAAAAAATATTATTCATTTTCTTATCTGCATGTGCCTTAAGCCATTAATGCACCTTTATTGTGATATTTATCGTTTCTTAAATTTTTGTCTATGTACGTCATTTTTTTAGTGACATGGATCTTTGTTTATGATTTTCTAAAATTAATGATGAATTTGTATAAAGTATACAATTTTTAGACCGGTAAACAGTGTACTAGTAAAAATGAAAATAATGATATGGATAGATAGAATACTGGTTTGTATTTGTATGATACAATATGCTTCTTGCTAAGGAAACATGAAATAGCACCAGTGAAAGCAGTACCAACTAGGTCAATAAATGAACAAACAATGGTAACCAGTTAAATATGAAAATTCCCAAACATTTAACTACAAAATAAAACTAGGTACCAGCTAATTTCTTTGAAGCTGACAAATTGGCTATTTAGCTAACATTCACAATGCAAGAAAAAAACTATGTTCAAATGCTCATATTTTAGGCGATCCATTTAAAATAAAGAACATAAAGGGGAAAAAACAATTAAGGTTCATTCATACATCGAGAAAAAGAGAACTTCAGTTAAACTTTTGACATTGCATCCCTTTTTCTTTCGATACATATCTTCTAATATAAAAACATATACATCATATTTCTCATCAAAATATGCTAATGAAAATCAAAACTGAAACAGAACTATCGATCTTAATGAAAAAAAAAAGAAATTCTACATAAGTAATACTTTCATAAACAATTTACATAAGTAATACTTTCAAAAAAATATACCAAAAAAAGACAAAAGAAGAAAAAAAAAAGGACAAGAAGAACCATGACCTTCCTGCTTCGAGCAATCTCTTTTATTCCAAATTTGCTCAAATTTCTTTGAACTGCAGCTATTTTTCCTGGATCCCCAGTAACCTGGTGTTTTATAATTGAGTTGTATATCATTAGGAGGAACTACATATCCAAATCATCAAGGAAACAGTCCCAAGTCCTACATAAACTAATTATTATTATAATAACCTTTGTTTAGTCTTACAAGTTAAACCCTCAAGTTCCTTTTATTCAATAACTCAAATGGTACCTCATTGATTCTGGGTTTCATGAAATCAGACTTTAAAGCCTCAAACACATTGTCAGATTGACCTCCCCAACTTGAAAATAGCATAACAGAAAAGTTCAATACATAGGATTAAAAAAACATGCAAGTACCAATAAAAAAATGGACCTATTTGTCTGAGTACTAATCGTACCTTATGTTTTTCGGAATAATCCTCAGCTTTCTCCTAATAACAGTATTCATGACATCATCTGTGCCTCCTGTACTTGAGACCTTGGAAGTAATATAACTAGAATACCTCCTCCTAACTGACTTAATTAATTCCATATTTGTTGTAGATCGATCTGGCGGGTCTTCATTCATGAAATTGTAGCATTATAAAAAATGCTACAATTTAGGTTCAGTGACATCAAGCATGATTCCAAAGAGGGAGAGTAAACCCAACAAAAGGAAGAAAAGATTTCAGAGAAGAGTTGTCAGACAACACCCAACATTGATCCATGTCTAGTACGAAAGGCTCCTCTTTCTCATCTGTAGAAACCATCTCATAACCTTCAATTGCTTCAATTGCTGCCAATCTTCTGACTATATAATTGTCTGATTTCTCTAGATCTTTCATCAGTACCACATCTCCTACAAATGAACAAATAATGTAAGTGGGCGCCAACTGAAGGATTACACATTACTATACAATAAAGATGGTACGGAACCATGTGTATTAAATTGCATATACTGAGAAGTAGATAACATAGGTACACTGGTACGATCTCAGTTGGTACCAATGAAGGGGTTTTATCAATCATTTATTTTATCAATCTCAGAAAAAATCATTCTATTGTAACTATGCACAACAAATATTTATAAAATTTGGGGAAAAAAATCAGAATTAGATTCTGAGGTGATAATAGCGAATCACCTATGCGAATAAGGAGATCGACTTCTATCTCTCCTACCTCTACTGCTGTATCTAGGAGAAGGAGATAGAGAAAATGGTTAGGAATTGAAGAAATTCTCTCCATGTAAATAACGTAAGAACCATCAAATAGATTGACGAATCCTACAATATAGGAAGGGAGACAAACTTAAAACGATCTGAACGAAGAAACCATGGCGTAAGTAAACCAAATATAAGTAAAACGAAGAAACCATGGCGTAAGTAAGGGGAGATCGAACAAACCTTGTTCCCTTCGCTCCAGGGGAGATCGAAACAAGATCATGGCCTTCGTCAGAGAAAGTCGAAGAGACAATCACGCTCTCATGCGACTAAAGTCAGGAATTTGACATGATAACTGCTAAATTTTAGGCACCGCAATTTTTTTTTATCGATAGCATCCGAGTAATTTTCCCACCAAAAAAGTAAATTTTGGTACTAATTTCCGTATACTTAGTTTAGATAACCGTTTTTTGAAAAACTTCATAATTTTTTTATCACACATGGCATTTCATGATTGGTTGGTTTTAAGAGTCACGGATCATACCCATGTATAGATGACGTGGACAACTATGCTGCATAGTTTTAACAGTTTTTAGTTGGTATATTTTGATTTTATCGTCGAATTATTATGCATGAAATATTAAATTTGAAAACCTAAACTATTGTCCAAAATATCATCAATTTTCTTTTATCAATTTTTAAAATTGGAAATATTGTCCAAAATAAAATATTTTTTTTTGTAAAACTCAAATTTGTCCTAAATAAATTTTTTTTTAATCGTTTCTATGATTTAATGAAGAAGTAATTTGTTTTAGCAAGTTAATAGCTCCTATGCTTGTATTGTATATTAAACTAAGGAGAGCTGCTTTGACTAATCGCTCTATCAAACCCGAAATAGATCTTTAATTCAGAAGTTCAAATAAACAATCCAAACACGTAAGGTGATTTAATCACCAAATATCATTGTTCATATTAAAATATCATCAATTTTCTTTTATCAATTTTTAAAATTGGAAATATTGTCCAAAATAATTTTTTTTTTTTGTAAAACTCAAATTTGTCCTAAATAAATTTTTTTTTAATCGTTTCTATGATTTAATGAAGAAGTAATTTGTTTTAGCAAGTTAATAGCTCCTATGCTTGTATTGTATATTAAACTAAGGAGAGCTGCTTTGACTAATCGCTCTATCAAACCCGAAATAGATCTTTAATTCAGAAGTTCAAATAAACAATCCAAACACGTAAGGTGATTTAATCACCAAATATCATTGTTCATATTAAAATATCATCAATTTTCTTTTATCAATTTTTAAAATTGGAAATATTGTCCAAAATAAAATATTTTTTTTTTTGTAAAACTCAAATTTGTCCTAAATAAATTTTTTTTGAATCGTTTCTATGATTTAATGAAGAAGTAATTTGTTTTAGCAAGTTAATAGCTCCTATGCTTGTATTGTATATTAAACTAAGGAGGGCTGCTTTGACTAATCGCTCTGTCAAACCCGAAATAGATCTTTAATTCAGAAGTTCAAATAAACAATTCAAACACGTAAGGTGATTTAATCGCCAAATATCATTGTTCATATTAAAATATCATCAATTTTCTTTTATCAATTTTTAAAATTGGAAGTATTGTCCAAAATGAAATATTAAATTTGTAAAACTCAAATTTGTCCTAAATAAAATTTTTTGAATCGTTTATTTGGCATATGAAGAAGTAATTTGTTTTAGCAAGTTAATAGCTCCTATGCTTGTATTGTATATTAAACTAAGGAGAGCTGCTTTGACTAATCGCTCTATCAAACCCGAAATAGATCTTTAATTCAGAAGTTCAAATAAACAATCCAAACACGTAAGGTGATTTAATCACGTTATTTCGGTGTTATAACGGCGATATAACGGCGTAGTATTTTTTTCAAAGTTTGACACACATCAATTCTACAACTATCAATTTATATGTTTATACATCTCCAATACTCCATACAAATAGCATACGGCCATACCAAATTCAATATATTGCAGTGTACCAATATTGAGTAGCAGTAGCAGCTTGTACCAATTTAACAATAGTTCAATATTGAATACACAATTTAACAATAGTAGCAATAACAGCTTGTTATTTCGCCGAAATAACAGAAATAACGCGTTATATCGCCGAAATAACTGAAATAACGCGTTACGTCATTTTCTCAACTAAGATTGTAACGTTCATGCGGTTTGGCACAGAATACCGCTATTTCTGTTATTTCGCCGTTATTTCGTCGAAATTTAGAAGCCTGGTTTGAACTAATGTGTCATATAAAAATAACTATCTACTTAAAATGTCAATAAATGTAGAACAATTATATTGCTTAGTGATTTTAAAAAATATATATTTCAGAAAAGAATTTCAATTTTTTTTCCCTGTCGAGCTTTGGAAAAGAAAAATTCCCAAATAACTATCTACCCCTCATCTAGTGTTTAATTAAACTCTTTCTTAGATCTGTTCGTTTAATTTTGGACTTTTCGATTTTTAAAAATACGAAAATGCTAATTAAGTGAAAATATTTGATGAAAAAATTTTACGTGTCTGCATTCCCTTATTAAAAACATCACATTGATAGCTATTTTTAAATGACGCAATTGATAGCTATTTTTTTTTGGCATATGCAATTATACAATGCATGCCCTTTAATTTCTGGTGCGAATTCCTAATTCTAATTTGGACAGTAACCACTCTCAAAATTGCCTGATGTGTCATTCCTTTATTGGCCGATATTTCTACTGGGTGGTTTTTTTTAGTGGACACCTTTTTTTTTAGCGCAAGCAATAATAACCAAAACAACCAAATTGGTACTGAAAATATAAAAGGATAAATCGAAGCAAAAATGATTCTCCCAATTAAGAATGCATTTGGCGGCCAACCGAAGAATCAATATTTCGGGCATAGCGTTTTTGTCCTTTTTTTTTGGGTGAATCTTATTTATTCCAATATGTAATTGGCATCCCGTATGCTATATATTCATATTCCCTTCTATTGTCATTCACAATTAATTCACTTTAGTTGCAGGGTTAGAGAGAAGGTTAGAGTTGAAAGTGATGGAAACTAACGCTACAATGGAAAACAAACATCATCAATCTGCTTTTAGTGTACGTTTTTTTTCCTTTTTCACCATTCAATTTTGAAGGGAAAGCTAGAAACTTGCTCTCATGTATAGGAAACTAAAGGTGCTATATATGCAAGTTTTACGAGAAAATACGCATGCATCTTTTATAAGAAAAATACGCATGCATTTGTTATCACTAAATTTCAGTTTATTGATTTATATCCTACATTTACATTTTTTCTAACTGATATTTTTGAAACTACAAAGGCAATTGATCTAGCAGGCCAATTTGCGAATTTGCTGGCAAATTTACATCCTGCACAAAGGAGACAAATAACTGAATTAGGTTTTGGAGATTTCTTTGAAATGCACTCAATACAACTCTCTCGCGCATTAATAGTGGATATGGTCGATGTCTACGATTCCACTTCTCAGACTTTCTACATTGGAGAAAAACATGTGCCGATAACACCGCAAGACGTGTCATGTATCCTAGGTCTGCGTGACGAAGGAAAAATTGTTAGATTCGACAAAAAAACACCCAAAGATGAATTAGTCCAGATATTTGAAGATCCATCCAAGGGAATAGTCACATTTGACTACGTAAGAGATCTAATTCTTCGTACCGACGCACGTGATGATAACTTTACTCGAATGTTCATTATCTTGATGGTTGCTGAGGTTCTAGCCCCACCATTAGTCGACTATATACCATACCATTATTTGAATTTTGTGGACCTGAAGGACATCTCGCAGGTTTCCAAAATAAATTGGGCTGAATTCACCGTTCATGTTCTTATCGAGGGCATAGAAAAACACTTGTTAGATAAGACGAGACGTATTCAAGGAAGCATGTTCTTTCTTCAAGTAAACATGGAACCCTTCATTACACTTTTCTATTTTTTTCCCTTTCTTTTCACTATTTTATGCTAAAGTAATACCCTTTATTTCTTTTATTGTAGTTATTTTATTACGAGCATGTTCGGGTTGGCGACATGGATGATGATGCTCATTTCCATCCACTAATGTCTAAGTGGACTCGTGAATGTGTGCGGATCAGAAATAATCATCACCGTATGAGAGGTCGATTCGTTGGCGAAATTTTAGTGCAATTGAATTGCACAGGAAAGAAAGGTAGCACACCGCCTTCAAAGACATCAATCAATAGAGGTAGCACCTCAAAGAGGATAATCGATGGAGCTAATGATGGCCCAAATGTAGAGATCCTTAATCAGGTAACTTATTGGGTTTATTGAGTCATGATTCACATAGGCGTGCATGAAATTTGATAGTTTACAAATGTATAGTGAATAGACCAACATCTATATGACAATTGACAAATCATTGATACGTACACAGAAGCCGAGCTAGATAATTTACAAATGAGCTTGATAAGTGATAACCACAATCCCTACAAACTGAAAGCCACAAAAGCCAATAAGATGTGCATACACTGAAACAGTAAATTAAAAAAAAATTAGAGAAAGATAATATGTACATGGTAGAGAGAAAAATGAAACAGCAAGTAGCAATATCATACTAAGGCTTTCATCGTATTAATTCAAGAAGCAAACTATTTACCATGCATATTCATTAGAAATATAATAACTAGGTTTATTTCTCTCACTAATTAGCCAAATTGTAGATGAATAGTTCATTGTTGTATATAAGGGAACTAGGGGCATTGCCTGGCATTATTTTTGTCTCTAAAGTTGGAGGCCTTTGAACTGCTCAATGCATGGATAAACAATATTATAGTTATACATTGAGCAGTCAAAATGTGCAGGCAATATGAACCTCATTAAAACTCATTACATAGGAACGTACCTGCATGCATAATATGAATAATAATTCTAGCTATTGCAAATTAAACACGTTATAATTTGATTCTAATAGCTTACCAGGACTAGATTAGGTTCTGGTCCTCATCTCATTAAAGATATATTTCCCCTTCAAAGATATATATAAATTGACCAGCACTTGTTACAGGATGAGATCGTTCGAAACCAAACAAGTTTTGATACTCTTGAAAGTTATCCTCTAATCATTTGAGAACTTATAAATTAAGGAAAAATTTGCCAGATTATTGTAATTATATCATTTTTTTATGAACAGTAAATATGTGTAAAATCTCATCTTTTTTTTCATATGGCATTATTTAGACCAATTGGTTTAATGGTCAAAGTAATGTTTTAAATTTATAACTCAGACCTAGCAACGGTCAAGAATGGCAAAATTAAATTCAATGTCTGTAAATTTCAATTTTTCCTAAATAAGAAAGGTTCTCTGCTGAATATTTTTAGAAGTGCAAGTAATTATAACTTCTTATTCATATTGAATTTGTTTGAAATCTAAATTCAAATGAATGAATTACTTTTAGATGATTTGCCTCAGAGTGATGCTTACCTGTTTGAAATTATAATTTCTTTTAGTTTACTTGTATGATACATATCCATTATTTGAAGTAGTTTGACTTTAAATGCAGTCAAAGAAACTCCCATCCTTCCATTTATATACATGAAAATACTCTAAATTATTATCTTACATGTAAGTTTATAAATTCTTTGATGAATTTTCTATGTATAAATCTTTGCAAAATTTAAATTTGAATATCCATACCCACAAATACACACGCAACTTGCATATCCAAGATAATAGAATATTCTTAGAGCTTAAATTATATTTTATATTATATATATATTAGATGTATATCGTACAATTTTTGAGAAGTTACTTATCGTAGTACTAATGTGTGATTTGATACGATACTTGTATCTATATCTATGTGGTGTGCTCAAACATGCATCCCTTTTGCCCGAATAAGAAACAACTATTGTTTAAATTTTATTCAGATATTAAAATTAAAGATTTAGACACACACAAAAAAAGTTGTGGCATATTTCGGGTGTCAAAAAATTAATTATCATAATTCATTGACAATGGATTTCCATGCAAAACTGAAGTTTTATGATAAACTACTAAATTTGTGTCAAATCTTAGCATTTTTCATTTATATGATATGAAAATCTTGATGATATATCAAGTGCTGGATTACAAATTTTAAATTATTTTTTATGGTTGTCAAAAATTATTAAGTCAATCTGTTAATGACTCCAATCCGAATAAGTAAATAAATAGAGTTGTGTAGCAATAGAATTATTGACGCAATAAATGGTCACCATCATCTGATCCCAACTATTGTGTTTTAGACCACTTAGCTGCTAGCTGCGATGGAACATCAACTTTTGGTTGTTGTCTTCTGGATCATGTTTGAAGCTTACTGGACTTGTATGGTATAATAGGGCAAAATTTCTTGTTTTTCATGTGTTCATGGGTTTATATTAAGTTTTGCTCCGGTTCAAATAATATTTAGGTGCTTGTTTTGTTAAATTGAATTTGTGATGGGGAAGATCATATGTCGTGTTTTTGCTTCCGTTGTATGCTACAATTGGTATTTGGCGCAAGTCTTTAATATAATTAAATTTATAGAAGGAACTTTAAAAGGTTGATCTTTTATTATATCAGAAACATTATAACTAATGAACTTTGTAAAAATTTTATAGCTCTCTTTGCTCATGTTCTGAATCTAATAAGTCGAGTCTGTGGTTGTAGTTAATTTGGTAAGTTGATTTTTTCAACGACCTGCAACTTATTCTATAATTTCCGACCTGCATAAATTGTTGGCGATAAATTTAGCTCTTGAAAGAATAGCGACATACTTGGCATATATGGAGCACAATGACAATGATTTTCTGACTATCTAATATAATTTGAGCTAAACAAAGTGTGTGTGGGTATGCATATCTATATGTGAGTGACTTTATATAAGACATTGCTCCTTTTGGCAAAATATTGTTTCCTATGCTAATATGTTCAAATAGTATATGATAAGATGAGTCTATATGCAAAGAGGTTAATATATTATGCACAAAAGAATTGTTATGTAACAGAGTCAAAACCAATGTTTATTATGTGGGTACTAATTTTGTAGGGTACTGCTATTTGTGTTTCATATCAAATTTGCCCTTAAATTAATGTACTCCTATTTATATGTCTCATGCATCAATGCATAATTATTTAAATATAGCTTATTAAGGAAAAATGAAAGATTCTAAAATTTATTTGTATTGAAGGAAAGATTTTTAATATGTGAAGCTTTTTATAAGAAAAATTAAGTTAGATGGAGAAATCGGAAAGTTTTTATTAAGGGAAAAAGTGAAATAACTCTGGAAAATTGTGTGCACTGAGCATTCTGATTTCTGAATGACCTCAATATACATAAAAGGTGCGTTCTGCGTAAAATATTATATTTTACCTAAACTAATATTGCACAATGAAGGAAAAGCAGCAGTTAGTTGCCATTAAATATTTTTTTCCTAGATCATATTTTGTATATAGATGTATGGATTTTGTAATTCTTGCTATGTTCCTTTTTTTGTGTGCACTGATTTGGACATTAAGTAACTGTCATGTTCTTTTATCATGTCCATAAATATGCTAAATGTGTGGTTTACTCTAAATTAATCTTTTTGTTTTTATATTGTAGAATAGTCTAAATACTGTAGCATTTAATAATCCACTAACTCATGTAAACCAATAAGGTTTAGGTATTTAACATTAATGGTAATGGTACATCTATCAAGATTAGTAAGAATTTTACTTACTGCCAACATAAAATTTTCCTAAATCATATTATTTGTAATTATTAGAATTGTGTGTTTTTTTTAGAAGACACCGTATTTGAAACCCTTACAAATTTTGTAATTTTTTTTTTCTTTGAATGAAATTTCCTGTAGACATAGTGTTGTATGGATGAACCTTCATGTCCATGCTTCTGTGACTCAACTGAATATTTTTGTATAGAATTAATTTCCTGACAGATTGAAAATTTGTCCGAAGCAGCCTTATACTATTTCTTTCAGATTTTTTTAATAAAAAATAGTCATTGTTATAATAAATTAATCTTTTGGAAAGGAAGACAAGCTAAAGGAAAAGGACAAAATAGCAAGGGAGTAATTGTACAGTATAAAAAGTATTATTATGTTCTTTTTCAAAAGCCTGTTTATAAGATTTTCTAGCTTTGCTGGCATAAATTTATTTATGCACCAAGGGTTTTGCAGGGATAAAAAGCTCTAAATCTTAGGTTAGTTGGGAGAAAAGATCAGAATCCTAGGTACCCACATGGCCTTTCTCTTATCCATCTCTATTGATGAGCAAGATTTCTAGCATAATGTGCTAATGTATAGTGTACTTGCATATTATGAAGTTAGTTATGTAGTTGGCAGCTAATTTTTATAAGAATATAGCAACTAACATGCATGATTTCTCAAGAAAGTAGCTACTATCTCTCTCTTACTCTTTTTTGTTTTAATAAAATGGAAGTTGCTACTCTTATGAGCGGGTATGGTTGTTGGCTACTTTGCCCACAAAGGCCATAACTTTAAAGAAAGGGACAGCTTTTTTCATTTCATGGGAAAGTGAAAGTATGCAAAAGTCATAGGAAAGTGCTTTTGTAATTTTTAGTCGGGAATGTGCATAGTAAGAAGCTTAAAATTGTAGAATAATTCAGCTAAGGTCTAAAATTCTTGGTGAGAGCATAACACAGATATTGTTAAAAAAATATTATTTTTATATTACAAATAAAATATTGATATATGTAAGAAGTAATAATATAAATATATATATTGTGTGATAATTCGGTTATAAATTAGGTTATTGGTAAATTTATTGAATTTCTGAACAATTGCAACATAGGGTTTTATTTTTATTATTCACTAACACTTGTATAATTTATCATTTGTCCAGAGAAATGCTGATAAAAACAATACAAAACTATTCAAAAATCTTGTTACTATGTTGGCAAGTTCAATATAATGGCAAAAGTAGCAGAGTTCACTAACAACATTGTTACTATGCATTCTGTTCACTAACAACATTGTTACAAGACCGGAAGGAGTACATTGAGTATAAAACATTTGTAGGGTTGTATCTTACCTTTAGCATTCTTATTATCTGACAAAGAGTTTAGAAGGAACTTCTATGAGGACTTCGGAAAGTAGCACAAATTTTATTTGTGCAACAGATTTAGGTTCAAAAAATTTGCATTTTTACCTGGGAGGTCGACCATGGAGACCATCTTTCTAATAAGGCAATTGATGGAGAGATATCGAGAGCGAAAGAAGGATCTACATATGGTTTTCATTGATTTGGAGAAAGCATACGACAAAGTGCCAAGGAAAGTTATGTGGTGGGCACTAGAAAAGAAGAAAGTCCCCACGAAGTATGTTACCCTCATTCAAGACATGTATGATGGTGCTGTTACTTACATCAAGACATGTGATAGTGTGACTAGTGACTTTCCTATTAAAATAGGACTACATCAGGGATCAGCTTTGAGCCCGTATATTTTTGCCTTAATGATGGATGAGATCACGAAGGATATACAAGGAGAGATTCCTTGGTGTATGTTCTTTGCCGACGATGTGGTGTTAGTCGATGAGAGTAGGACGGGGGTTGATAGAAAATTGGAGTTGTGGAGACAAACTCTAGAATCCAAAGGGTTTAGGCTTAGTAGAACTAAGACGGAGTATATGGGGTGTGAGTTTAGTGGGATACGACCAGTGGATGGAGATGTCTGTCCAGACGGTCAGGTAGTACCTATGAAGGATACCTTTCGATATTTAGGGTCGATGCTGCAGAGCGATGGCGAAATAGATGAAGATGTTAGTCACAGGATAAGAGCGGGGTGGGTGAAATGGCGGCAAGCATCAGGCATCCTATGCGATAAAAAAGTCTCGCAGAAGCTAAAAGGCAAGTTTTACAGGACAACGATTAGACCTGCGATGTTGTATGGCGCAAAATGTTGGGCTACTAAAAGACGACATGTCCAGAAGATGAGTGTAGCTGAGATGCGTATGCTGCGGTGGATCTGCGGTCACACGAGGAAAGATCAGATTAAAAATGATGACATACGGGATATGGTTGGGGTCGCACCGATAGAGGAGAAGCTGACCCAACATCGTTTGAGATGGTTTGGACATATTCAACGCAGACCTCCAGAGGCACCGGTACGTAGCGAAATTTTTAATCATTTCGAGAACACACGGAAGGGGAGAGGGAGACCAAGATTGACATGGGAAGAAGCGGTGAAAAGAGACCTTAAAGAATGGAACGTCTCCAAGGAGTTGGCGATCGATAGGAGCGCTTGGAAGTTAGTAATTCATGTACCGGAGCCATGACGTAGGAACTTAGGGGTAGGAGCGATGTCATAGGTTTGTAGGGCTCTCTATTAGATCATGGTCGAGGTCTAGGTTTCTACTGTTACTATTATTATTATAGGTAATTATTATTAGTATGGCTACTCTTATTTTTAGTATGTTTTTATGTTTTGTTTTGTTTTTGGATGTGTTCTCTTATTGGGTTTCTTTCTAGCCTACTCCAACTTGTTTGGGACAAAAGACTTAGTTGTGGTTGTTGTTGTTGTGTATTTGTGTGTTTGAGAGAACTTTTGATGGCTAGAGCATATTGTTAAGGGACAGTTGGGTCCCTTCTTTTTTGTTCAAAGTTACAAAAGTGAAAACTAAAACATAAATTGTCTCACAGGTATTGCAGATGGCGGTGATTTGCAAGAAAAGAGTAAGCAACTGCTACATCGCCTTTTTTCTTCGTCTTCACGTTAACAGTCTTGTCATGGTTGTAACTATCTATTGGTATTTTCGACATAATTGATGGTTCGTGTTTTTAGGTTGGGGACATGGTTGTGCCCCCCTTGAATCGTAGGGGAATCAATCTTTCTTGTAGCTTTGTTTATTGCAATTCATGTTGTTTTGTTTAAGTACTGCTAAATTATGAACAAGTAAATGTCGTCCTTGTTTTGGCATTTTCTTTTTTAGAAAAGCTTGGCAGAGGCTACCAGTATGTTTTGGCATTTTCGGTGTTGTGACTTGCATGCTGGTGTTGAGAAAAGGAACGCAAGAAAGTACGGTCGATGTGCGTATCCAAATAAGTGTTCGTTTTAGTCGCCTTCGCATAACAGTTATATTATATTGTATTAAAATATTGTAAAGATGAGTACGTTTGTCGTTTGGGTTCATAATTAAATTCCACGTACCGGCTCGGAAACTAAACATATTCTGATATTCCTCGTATAAATGCCTTTAACGAATGGATAGCACTAGTAGGTTATCTGTTGGCATGTGGCCTAGTAGCTCAGTGGTAAGAGTACTAGGCTGGCCTCCATGAGATCAAGGGTTCAAGTCCCGCATACACTTTTAATTTCAAAAAAATTGGATGGCAAAACCTCCATCTTTCTTCAAAAAAAAAAAAAAAGTAGGTTATCTGTTGGGTGCCGTAAAATATGTTACTGCCAGGTTGTTAACCAAAACGCATACCAGTTGGGGCAAAAATCATTCAATTGTGCATGACATCATAACAAGGAACACTTTGCTAGATTTCGCTTACACAAGTTACAAGTAATTTTGGGCTTAATACAAAAGTTACTTGACCTTGATACTAGAAACTTCATATTGCTACTAATATGCATGAGATCATAACAGGCAAAGATTGAGATAATAGACTAGATATGAAAATGTGAGATTGGGCTGTCGGCACGATATTGAGAAATTTTGGACCCAAAAAATAATAATATTAAATATTACTAAATTTTGGAAGTATTACTTAAATAATCAGATTTATAACAATAGGTTCACGTATTTTCTTGTATTTACAATTGTTTTTTTTATTGGTTTTTATTCTTTATATGTATTTTATTAGTTATATTTTTTATGCATTTCATTTGCATTTTGGTTATTTTGTATTTCTTATATGTAGTTTAATGCATGTATTCCAATTCGGCATGATTTTTAATTTTTTAATATATATTATTTTTGAAAAATAATTTATATTTATTTTTGAAATAGAATTATATGGTTTTAGATTCATTACTATCTTATATTTGTTTCACAAAATTATTTATTTATGTTTGATCGCACAAAACGTATTTTTGAATATTAGAATTTCAAACAGGCATAACTTTTGACATAAACGTTCATTTGGGCGTATGACCCCAATTCGAAAAGTTCAATACAAGGTCTACATGGTTTATCGGGATTTACTCTGCATGAACATTTTCGGAGCAAAAAAATGATGTCTGAACATCGGAAATTAACTTTGAAAGTTTTCTAATCTAAAAATAAAATTAAAACTAATGTAGTTAGTTTAAAATCAGTACAAAATAGTAACTAGACAAGAGAAAAGAGTATAGATGTAGAGGTGATTGATAAAATTGAAAAATAAACCATAAGCATAGTAAAGAAAGAGAGAAAGGCTATTATACGGAGAGAGTTAAAAAAAAAGAGAGAGACTCACCGAAGAGTGGAGATCAGATGAGATGAGAGGAGATGAAAGGAGATGTGATAAGAGGAGATAAGGATATTTAATATTTTTATATAATAATTCCAATTCAATAATTATAAACATTAGAAAAGAAACAAATATAAAAAAATATGTATAACACATAAATATTTTACTATGCTTAAATATTATATAGATTGTATTTTAATTTAATTTTTCTAAATTCATTATTTATAATTTAATATATATTTTTATTATTTATATTTATTTTAATTTTTTATTGTTATTTCTTAATTTTAAGGAAAAGTTGTAAAATTTGAAAATAAAGTATGGCGGGAAAATAAATGCAACATATTTCAAAAACAAAATAATACAACTTAATAAGAAAAATACACATCAGCAATACAAAAACATACAAATATTAAAATTATATGGAAAAAAATACATCAATGAGAACTAGGTGAACAGTATAGTATTTTCAAAGTCCGATATTTTGAACCTATTATTAAAATTCTGATTATTTTTAGTAATATTTCTGAATTTAATAATATTTTAAATTTTTTGGAATTTGGAAGAGTATCACTAGGGCTGAAAACGGAAGTCGTTTTTCGTTTCGTTTCATCCGGACGAAACGATTAACGAAATAACGAAACGATTTCATTTGGTTGGACTAAACGGTTAACAAAACAATAAAACGATTTCGTTCATGTGTAAATTACGAAAATTTCGTCAATTTCACGCAACGACTCATTTGCGTCATCCTCTCGATCATTTTGCAGCCCTAAGTATCAGTGATACCTAGGTAAAAGTAATTTGGGCCTATGATTAGATAAATAGGCCTTTATGTACATATCTGATGACTCACAACCTTGTTCGTTTTATTGGGCGTGGGAACATCTTCAAATAGAAAAATTAGAAAAATAACGAACCATAGTCTTGAAAGCACCACAAGACTTGACATGGCAACAGGCAACCTACGACTGAGGCCCAAGTGGAAACTGATAAGGGGGATCGTGGCATCGGCTCTGTAGTGGTGTCCCAAAACGGCAAGTGTGTTTAAAAAAGCTTGATCTATGTCAAGAAGTTTTATATTGTTTGTCTTAAAAACAACTTAAATAACTGGTTGTGTTGATACTTGTTTGCTCTAGTATTTTGAATAGCATAGGATGGTCTTCCTGTACCAAGCGGTACAGGCCTCCTTAGTTTAAAAAAGTATGGAATTTAAAAAAGTATATATAATTTCAACATCAAGCAATCCCTCATCCTCGTAATATTATAAATTAACTTGCTATCCTTTCTTCTAACAAAAATATGTATGCCTAAATTTATCTGTAAGACTGTAACAAGGAGCTCTAGTCTTTTAGTACAACACCAAATTTCTCTCTCGTGGGCCAGGACAAGCTTGAAGCCCCCCAAAACAGCACACCAGAACCAGATCAATCTCCCGTGCCCCGTGGACCAACTTCTTGGGCCCATTCTGGGCTTTTGACCCCAGCATGATTCAAATTGGATCTAGCTTATATACTAATCGAATACAACAGATGGGCTATGATTCTATGAACAAATTGATTATAATACTTAACACGTACAACAAATTGATCATCAGGTTCAATTATTATAAAGTAATAGTTTTTTTTTTTTGTGAAAGCTTTAAAAGCCCGTAAGCATTTACTTGCTACATATATAATCAGTACATAGAACACTTGTTCAATATGAAAATAGAAAAAAAAAAAACATAGAAAACTTGTTAAATAACTGCAGGATCACAGATGACAGCGGACCCCAGAAGAAAAAAAAAAGAAACCAGGTTCCTTGATCCCTAAACATACATATGTGCATACATCCATCAATCAAGAAAGTAGGGTTAATTTATCATACAAAAACAGAATATTTGAAAGTGCAAAAGTCTATCCCATAACCCACTTAAAACAACTCGGAGCATAGCAGAATACCTGAGCGATATCCTGATGTGGATTGTCTCCGGAAGCAAATCCGGTGTAGCGCTACACTGTGTGCAACAATTTGAATTTAAAATCAATCCAATAGTTCTCTCTTGTTTCTCTCAATTTTTCTATAACAATTACATTTCGTTGAATTGTTGATCTGAGTTGTTACAATTATAAGGTTTTATTATTTGTAGTTCTCTTACAACACCAACCAATATTAAGAAAGTAATCCTTCAACTGATGTCGATCATCGATCATATTTGTTGAATTAATTTAATTTATGAAGTTTTGACTGGTTGCACAGTCACTTGGTTAGATCAAGTCTCCTCTCATCATATATTAATTAGCTTCTAACAATACATGAACGAGTACTGTTTATGCGCTTGGTGCATGGTAGAAAGTACGTAATATTTATATTATAGTATATATGGTGCTGCGATAGCTTGCATTAGACATGCTTTGATGACGTGTCGCTGATTAGCCTATGGATTTGGCGCAACGTCATCATCTTCTCTAAATATTGTAGTGAGACCATGCATGACTGAATCTATTTTAGATGACATTCCATAGATTGAACAAAAAAGCTTGATAACCTATCGAACCAGATACAGTACACATATAGTTAAGAGAGTCAAAACAAACTTTGCTCTGATAGAATTCAGCTACTTGCTTGTTTTTTGCACCTTTGTGCTACTTTTTCAGCCTTTATTTCAGAAAAGCTATAATAGGCATACTCATAGGTCAAATGGTCTCAGTCTCTCAGATGTCACGTACAATTGCGCGCGCTAGCTAGGCAAAGTATCTTAAAAAATAGAAAAGAAAAACTAGGCCAACTATATATATGTATCTGATGCCAATTTAAGTATATTTAACAATTGCTTTCGTTTTTCCGTTGTGGAAAAATAACAAAAGGCTCAGAATAATAGTCCCGAAAAATTGTCACTAATTAGTTGTGCATCATTATTAATAATTTATTTTGATATAAAAATAACTGTAGACGTCGTATATTATAATTTGGGTGCTTAATTATACGCGGAAATCTGGAGAGGATAGTTAAGTTGAGGTCATATATTCCTTTTTTGTCTTTTGTATCCTCTTGATCTGATGCCAGAATTGTAAGGCATATGCATGGTCAACTCAGAAAGTGCATTCTTGGGAAGCAACATCAAGGAAAAGAGCCAGCTTTATAAGTTTTTTTTTCTTCAGGTTACATGTACGGACAAATGCACACTACTCTCCTATATTTTCTCCTACCATGCATTTCATTTACCACTCTGAAAACCTAGCTCTTCAAATTTCAAGACAATCTCATTGATCTCCATTTCACTTTTCTTGAGAAACTTCTGCTTTTATGTATCAACTTTTGAATAGATGAATGAATTTCGGAATATACTATTTGTATTTGATTTATGGAAAGTATATCGGACTATATATATTTGAGAGGAAATACTGATGTATATATATTCTGTTCCAAAATGCCGACACCACCTTAATTAGTAAAAAGAACTCAAGTAGATAAACAAGAAAAAGTCAAATATTATATATAGAAGTGTATTATAGAGGCAGCATGAAATAATAATTTCTTAATATCCGAAATCGTTTTGCAAAAATATACCCATCACCTATTTTTATATTAATTCATTGTTGAAAATTTTCTATGATAGGAAAAATATATATATTATTAAGACTTAATTAATTAAACTCGTGGAGCGAGGTTTTCTTTATCATATTTGATAAAGTTATGCCAATA
Organism: Rhynchospora pubera; assembly: GCA_028095005.1. Taxonomy (NCBI): domain Eukaryota; kingdom Viridiplantae; phylum Streptophyta; class Magnoliopsida; order Poales; family Cyperaceae; genus Rhynchospora; species Rhynchospora pubera. The sequence continues at coordinate 179,266,109 of CM051459.1, forward strand.
TTGATTCCTAGACACACTTTTTAAAAAAACATTTAATATTAATTAAGTCTAGTCAATTAATATGCCAAATATCTAATTTGTGAAAAAGGTGAACATTAGCCTTATAGAAAAAAAAGAAAAAGAAAAGTGGACATGTGTTATTTTAATTTTTTAACATACCCCTGCAATATTCTATCTTAAATTTTTTTATTCTACTAGCAAAAGATGCCCTCAATACCTGGGCAAATAAGAAAGTAAAATATTGATATTATTTTTATTTTATATAAAACTTTACATGTCAAGCAATAAAGATATGTTAAAATCAATAATTTAATCTTTCCGTTTAAATAAATAGCTAATTTGGCAGTAACTTAATATTTTCTAATAAAAAGTCTAACCTTTATCTAAACCACTGATCATATCAAATTGCACAAATCAATGATCCATAATTGATATAAAAATTGTTTACATCCTTTTATATGACATGTTTATTCTTTTTATCTGAAATATTTAACATGTTTTTATAAGTGGTAAAGATTATCATAATTTTGTGTATGTACTAATTTTTATTCGACTAGTTTTTTTAAACTAAAAACGAAGATCCATTGAATTGAACTTCAAAACTGTACGATCCTATTGCAACTTTATTGGCCAAGTTGCAATAAGATGGCAAATGTACATATAAAGCACACTTCCATTGTGTAGAGAAATGGATGGAATATAGGTGAAAAACAAAACAGGTGTCTCTCCTTGTTATCTCTGAGCAAGAGTTCCAACAAGGTAAGACCAAAAAATACACAAGGCTGATCCACTTCTCAAAGCCCTTTCTCTCTCTCTGTACTTGTCTTTCTCTCACTTAGCCAGGCCAAGCCGAGCCCACCCAAACACAACAGGTTAAAACACATCCTAATCCGAGTCATGAGGGAAAAACCTAGAGAGAGAGAGGGAAGCATCAAGCATGCGATTTTCTGTCAGGATAGCGGAGGCGTGAGGTGAAAAAGAGAGAAGGCAAAAAATATGAAAAGAAAGCCCCTTAGTGAGCGTGAATAGCATGCAAACAGGGAGAAACCACCCAATAAGAGATTTGACTCTCTGACTGTTACCAACTACAATGAAGCGTGTAACGGATCATCACCGTTTTATGTAATTATAAAATGATCTGATCTCTTGATATCCCCAAATTCCCATAATTATCGTGAGATCCAAATTCACAATTTCTATTTTTTTATTAGTGCATTAAAGTTAGTATAAACTTAGCATATGATCATCAAATAATAAAAAGCATAAGAAAAAATCCTAAGAAATGGAAACTAAGATTATTTAAACACAATAACATATATGTATTTGTATGTATAAATAACATTTTATATCAACTATAACATTAACAAGATATGGATGTTCGAAATTGTAATCCTAGTACCAATAAAATAAGCAAGGAGGCACCTTAAAAACGACTCGTTACATGGAGCATAATATATTTTATCACATAGAAAACCAAAAGCATAGGAGGTAAAAGAACGTGATCTTTGACCGCCAGTTACCCATCACACACGGAGGACTACGGCCCAAACATGTAACTCCAATTTCACAAAACGATTATTAAAATAAGTAAATAAAAAAGATAAATGATTATGGAAATTCGATGAAGCTGATTTGCAATTGGATGTGTTTGGTTTTGGCCCCACAAAACCTGAATGGCAGAAAGGATGTCAATTCTTTCCTCATCCGACGTGTCAATTTGTATCGAAATCAATCCGTTTAAAAATTATTAAGACAGATTACTTGGTGAACAATACGGATAAAAACTTTTGTTCTGTTTTTAAGCATTTCGGATCGAATGATGACCTGTTACCTGTCGTCCGTCGAGAAATTGGAATCCTGTGGCGCGCGACACCGTCTGATTAAGATCTAATGGATAAGGGGAGTTCCGTACATGTAACAGATTGATAGGTCCGTAAAAAATGAACCGTCCAATCAAGATCAGACGGTCGTGGGTGCGTGACACATGGTGTAGCGCGTTAGCAGATCCGGATTAATCCGTCGAGTGATCCATTTACTATATATATATATTTTTTTAATAAGAGTGTTATATATAATGGATTGAGTCAAGCATACATGATTTTATATTATTATACTATTATTATGGGGGCGTTTGTTTGTGTAGTAAAGAGTTGCATAACTTAAGGATGCCTAAGTGTTTATGTAGTGTTATGTAATAGATGTTTGGTTGTGTAGTAAGGACGACTAACTTAATGCATGCATATATTCATGTCAAAAGACTAAAATGTCCTTAAATTTGAATTAGTATTATGTACTATTATATGTTGTGACCTAATTATTGTTAATTATTAATTATTATAAAAATTAATTATTAATGATGATAATAAATCATTTTTACTATTATGAAATATTAATAATTACTTTTAATTAAATATTATAAATATTATTATTTATTTTATACTAAAAATTATTATTGATTAATTATCTTCAATTAATTATTATTCTTAAATCATTATTATTAATAATTAATATTACTTGTTAAATATTATTAATTATAATAATTAATCTTTGTTATTAATTATGATTTTTTAATAATTATTGTTACTTATTAAGTATTATTATTTATTAATTAATATTAATTAATTTTTAATTTTTAATTATTATAAAAATTAATTATTAATGATAATAAGAAATTATTTTATTATTATGAAATATTATTAATTATTTTTAATTAAATAATATAAATATTATTAATTATTTAATAATAAATCAATATTGTTTATTAATTATTATTATTACTTGTTATATATTATTATTTATTAATTATAATAATTAATATTTATTACTAATTATGATTTTTAATAGTTATTGTTACTTATTAAATATTATTATTTATTAATTATTATTAATTATTATAGATTATTAAATATTATTATTAATTATTTCTAAAGGGTATTGTTGGAAAAAAAAATTAAAGGGGACCGGTGCATAACTTATGCAACCTATTTAGGTTGCATAACTTATGTACTCTTAAGACATCTTATGTAAGAGGTGTTTGGTGACTTAAGGATACATAACTTAAGTTATGCACCCTTTAAGTCAATCACGACTAGAACCTTACAGATATAGCTGTCTAACGTTGATAAATGGCACGGAACGAGGTGTTCTGTTTGCCATTCCGTTAAGAAAACGAAACGGATTTCGTTGCCGTTTACCGTGCCACTTAATAAACGAAATGATTTCGCTAAACGATATGTACAAAAACACGTGAAAATACGGTAAACCGTTCCATTTCCTGTGTCGTTTGCCATTTCGTTAAGAAAACGAAACATTTTGCTCTGCCACTTACCGTTTCGTTACCGTTTCACGTCACGACGAAACGGTCCAACGGTTTCCGTTGACAGCCTTACTTACAGGTAGGGATGAAAACAGATCGGATACGGAGCGGATGTTGGTCTTCCCATATCCGCATCCGCATTTTTTTTCCGGATACGAATACGAATACGAATGCATTCGGATACGGATACGGTTCAGATATTAAACGGATACGAATACGGTTCGGATATTATCGGATACGGAGTCGAATACGAATATATTTTGTCGGATACGGATTTCATTTTAATCTTTATTATTTATTTATAATAGTAGTTTCTATAAATATAATGATATTCAATATACTCATGTCTATGTTAGTATTTTGTCAATATTAGAGAAAAAAATTAATTTCAGTATTGTTATCATTTATAATCGTCTTAATTAATAGAAAGTAAAAATAATTTTATGTTACTAGTCCAAATAAAAATATTTATTATAAGAAAATTTATTTAAGAAAAATTAAGTATTATCTAATTAAAAGTATTCTCTAATATAGAGAAGTAATTATATTATATTAATCATCTTATGACGTTAAAGATACGGATAAACGGATTAATATTTATCGGATACGGATAATATCCATGTCGGATACGGATAAAGAGCGGATATTGGTCTTCCCATATCCGCATCCATATTTTTTTGACGGATACGGATACGAATACGGATATGTTCGGATACGGATACGGTTCGGATATTACGCGCATTTTTCGGATTCGGATACGGATCGGAGCGGATTTTATCCGCTCCGTTTTCATCCCTACTTACAGGTCAAAAGAGATCATGCCTGTCGATCAACCCGACCCGGCTTATTTAAATACAACGTAATTCAAATTGATGTATGATAAAGAAATAAGTGTAGAATAATAACGGGATAAATAATTAGTTTTCTTAATAAGCTGTTCAGTTTATTTTTTTGCTCGTATCACTTGTTAATCTGTCGAACTCTATATATATATATATATATATATATAGAGTTTTGCTATGGTGAGTCGCGACTCACAAGAGGGTCCGTGAGTCGGGCTCAAAACTCCTATATCTTGTTCAAAATAACCGATCCAAACTGTTCAATACGATCTCCCTATCGAAACCTACATGCTGACCAAATTTTACATTTTTTCAAAATTTTTAAGTATTTTTTTGAAATTTTGGAAAATCGTTAATCTAATTAGTTCTGAACCATTAAAAAATAGCAGTTTTTAAAAATCTGAAAAAAAATACTTAAAAATTTCGAAAAAATGTAAAATTTGGTCAGCATGGAGGTTTCGATAGGGAGATCGTATTGAACGGTTTGGATCGGTCATTTCGAACAAGATTTAGGAGTTTTGAGTCCGACTCACGGACCCTCTTGTGAGTCGCGACTCACCATAGCAAAACTCTATATATAGGTGAAAATAATCATTTCGAATATATTTAAATATTAAAAAATAGTAGACAAGTCATCCGACGGGTAAGCATCGAGTCATATATAAACTCATAACCTAATCTATATATACAGGGGCGGATCCACCACTGAGGCGGGTGGGGCTAGAGTCCCATCTACCTCCGTCGAGTCCCTGTAGTCTCTCTTTAAGCTCAGCGAATTTTTTCTGTTATTGAAGCATTCAAAGGTGGGGCTGATCGAAGAACATAAGAAAAAAAACCATTCGATCAAATAATTCATTAGAGCACTCAGCCCCACCTAAATATTTTTTTCTAGATCCGCCGCATATATAAACTCATAACCTGATCCATTTACCCAGAATTGATCTAAATATGAAGATTTGGTCAGGTCGAGTATGAATTACCTGTAAGAGTGTAATGTCAAGTCGATCGAGAATTGACGTCCATAATTTTTTAAATATATCGTTAACGATCATTTTGACTTTTATATCGACGTCTAATGATCTTAGAGAAGTAAAAAAGCTACATGCAAAATTAAACTAGCGCCATTTAACATAAAAACCAATATATCTATATATATATTATCTATTTTATTTAATTTATCTATATATTTGTACAATAAATTTAAATTGATGATTAAGTAGGATGGCTTTGGTTCACATGTTTATGACCGGCCTTTTGGCGAATTTTGCCGAATCTACACATATAAAGTTAATGACCTCTTTTCATATGTGATGTATCTGGCAAGTATATGTGATTCTTTTACATGAAATTAAAAGGGCTGTTCAATGGTGGATATTAATTTTAAACCGGCTTGAATCTTGATCATTCACTTTTATTCATGCTTTCAAATGAACGATATCGTTACAAAGTCGATTGCAAAATTTTGTCCGCAACATAATTTGCCGAATTGAAATAATATGATCCATTGACACACTTAAATAGTAGATCCTTAATTTCGGAAACATAAGTTTACTTGTAAAAATGAAGAAAAAAAAAAGAAATAGAGTAGTTAGTACTTACGGAAACATAAAATAATAACTAATATCAGTAAAAAAATCATTAATTGCAAAATATTAAACGGACTTAATTTGACGCAAACAGATGTATAAAGACCACACGAACAACGACTGAGGCGCAGTTGGAGCGTTAGTCTTCACTAGGGGTGTAGATGAGCTGAGCCTGAGCGAGCCGAGGCTAATTCGAACTCAAGCTCATCTCAAGCCGAGCTGGCTCAGCTCAGCACACCAAGGCAATTTCGAGTTTTTTTAGCAGCTCGAACTCAACTCATTTTAACTCGAGTTGGCTCATGGCTTGAAAACTAGTTCGTTATTAAATATCAAATTTTGAGACTTCGTAATGGACTAAACTAAAAAGCAAACAACATAAATATTAAACAATGTTTAAAATGCACATAGAAAGCACACGAAAAAATCAGGAGGAAGATATGGTTATTTACCCCTAAAAATGAAAATAACTTATGGTTATAGAATAGTGCTTAAAAACTGGACTGAGTTACAAACTAAACAAACGAATTGGGCTAAGTCTCACGAGTTGGGCTGAGCGAGCTGAAGGCAGCTCGAACTCAGCTCATGGACCTTCCGAGCCGGTGTAGCTCGAGTTATTCCAGCTCGAGCTGAAACGGCTCGAGTTGCTTTCGAGTATTATTCGATTCGAGTTCGAACTAGCTCACGAGGGCTGAGTTTTTTTGCTCAGTCCTAGTCTTCACTTGAGTATATTACACTATTTTCTTTTTGGGGGGATAAACTACGAGTATTCGACTATTAGTTACTTTTATTCATGCTTTCAAATGAAAGATATCGTTACAAAGTCGATTGCAAAATTTTGTCCGCAACATAATTTGCCGAATTGAAATAATATGATCCATTGACACACTTAAATAGTAGATCCTTAATTTCCGAAACATATGTTTACTTGTAAAAATGAAGAAAAAAAAAAGAAATAGAGTAGTTAGTACTTACGGAAACATAAAATAATAACTCACTACAAGAGATATGATTTTTACATAGACTTTTCTAGCTAGACTTTTTATTTTTTTGTTGAAACTTATTTTATTGCTAGATTTACTTGATGTACTAAATTTAAAATTTTTTTTAACAAGACTTAATTTTCTATTAATATCTCTTTAAAAATCTAGCAATTTATTTTTGCTAGACTTTTCTATATCTAGTGTAGCAATTTGAAAAGGTCTAACAATTTATTTTTGCTACATTAAATATTACAATATTTATAAAAGTCTATCAAAAATCAATTGCTAGATTTTTAAGTAGCTTTTAATAGAAAATTGAGTCTTACTAAAAAAAAATTATTAGATTTTGTGCATCAAGTAAATCTAGCAATAAAATAAGTTCCAACAAAAATAAAAAAAGTCTAGCTAAGAAAAGTCTATGTAAAGACCATATCTCTTATAGTGACTAATATCAGTAAAAAAATCATTAATTGCAAAATATTAAACGGACTTAATTTGACGCAAACAGATGTATAAAGACCACACGAACAATGACTGAGGCGCAGTTGGAGCGTTAGTCTTCACTTGAGTATATTACACTATTTTTTTTTTTTTGGGATAAACTATGAGTATTAGACTATTAGTTTACTTTTAAACGTAGGTTTAATTGCATCCAATGATTAGCTAATACTTTTTTAGTTCATGAGTGACTAAATAATGAGCGGATCAGTGTACAGGGCTTTCCGAATTGAAAATGTATAAAAAATAAGCTAATAGCGATATCTCACACAAAAAGTCGCATGCAGGAGAATTATATATACGCTTAGATTGAAATGCTGATCTTATGTATTCCGTTATAAATAAATTCGAAATTCAGCTTTAACCGTAATACACTATTTTTTTTCAATTAAACAAAAGATAAAAAAGAAAGAAAGGCAAACTGAATAAATACAGGCGTTTAAAGCATACGGGCATATATAAAAAAAAAAGCTACATTCAGAGAGTAATTGATTTGCTGGTTATACAACAAATATTTATAACTCATTTGTGCATGAAACGTTTCCAAAAATTAAGGCCCTTTTAACGAGCATATCATAAATTGAGCACGTTTTGTTTAATCCTTTTCGATTACTCATGTTTTCCAAGTGAATATTATTCAAATTTAATTTATTGGGTTTAACACCTCGAATGTCCATTTGTTTATTTCGTCTTTATTTCATTAGTATTCGTGTAATATTTGAAGAAAAAAACAAAAATTTTCCATTAATTAGAATAATTACTCAAATTTTATAAATTAAATAGAAGTAATTTCATTTCAAAATCTAAGAAAAATCAGGCAAATTTATAATCATGTAGAAACCTAGCTGTAGGTCATTGTAGGCATCTAATTCAAAATAAGTTGGAGACTAGACTCCCAATTTACCTTAAAAAATTTAATCTTGTAATTAATACATGGGTTAATGGGTTTCCACAAAATATTGGTACAAAGTTGCTTGAGTTCCTAATTCAAAGATTTTTGCTGCACAAGGTAAAACATATACGTTATTACATTTTTTTTTATATATAACATTTTAGGAAAGTTCAATTGCAATTTATTTATGCAATGATTTAATTATAAAATTTAAGAGCAAGGTTTCAGTGGCACTACTTTTGGTTGTCACAACTATATATTTTATCAATATTTAAAAATTTTAAAATTTAAACGTTGAATC